>JAVSCE010016385.1:0-224676 GCA_032199065.1 Smutsia gigantea | reverse complement strand
GGGGTGAGGGTAAGACATTCAGATGGAGCTGTCCAACCAACAGAACAAAAGGTCTGGAGTCCAGGAGAAAAAATTTGGTGAGAAATGATATCTGGGTCAACACTACGAAGAGTTGAAGTCATGGAGACAGACAAGTACGTGAGCATAGAAAGGGAGCAGATGATAGGTTTGAAGAGAGAACTCTGGAAGAACATTAACAGAATGGAAGTTGGGGGAGAAGGCTGGAGGTCTCTTTCTTGCCCGGTCCCCAACTAGTACACTAGTTTTGGGAAATGTTGATCTGAAGGTAATTGGAGGAGAGGAAAAGAATGTGACCAAATTTGCAGATTCAGGCATTAGTGAATGGCAGTAATTCAGTACACTTAGATAAGTATTTATTGGACTAAAGATAACTCTGTTGTGTGTTTTTTCAATACCACCAACCAATCAACACAACTCTGAATCTATTTACTTGCAGATAGTGTCAGACCCATAGGTTAAGGGCTCAGTCCCATAAGACTAGCTCTACTTCAGATGCCAATCACAAGTCTAGGTTCTCTCCTGTGCTTCTGATCACCTGGCTATAAACTGGAGGTTTCTGCAACCTCTTGGGTTTGATTGGCTAGAGCAGCTCAGAGAACTCAGAGAGATACATTACTTACATTTACCAGTTTATTATAAAGAGTATTATAAAGGATACAGATGAACAGCCAGACAAAAAAGTACATACAGCAAGGTATGTGGGAAAGGGCACAGAGCTTCCATGCTCTTGGGGCATACCATTTTCCCCGAATCTCCATGGGTTCACCAACCTGGAGGGTCTCTGAATTCCGTCCTTTTGGGCTTTTACGGAGGCTTCATTACATAGGCATGATTGATTAAATCACTGGGCACTTGTGATCAAGTTCAGTCTCCGACCCCTCTCTCCTCCTCTGAGGTTGAGGGGTGGGACTGAGAGTTCCAAACCTCTAATTACCTGGTTTGTTCCCCTACCAACCAGCCCCCAGCCTTGAGGCTTTCCAAAAGTCACCTCATTAACATAAAGTCAGGGGTGGTTGAAAGGGGCTTGTTATGAATAATCTTTATGGAACTGGAGCTATTTTAGGAATCAATGACAAAAATACAAGTATTATTACAAAGATGCTCCCGTCACTCTCATTACTTAGGGGACTCCAAGGGCTTAGGTGCTCTGGGCCAGAAATGGACAAAGACCAAACATATATTCCTTGTTATATATCACAATAACAAACTGGTAAAGAAGACAGAAGTGATAAAGGACGAAGGTAAGGGGGAAAGCCTTAGTTGGGGAAGGGCAAGAAAGAGGAAAAACGATGGAAAGGATGAAGTAGAAAGGAAATTCCAATGAAAAAGGAAAGAGGAGGAATAAAAGTCAAGGACATAACTGGGAGGAAAGCCACCCAGGCCCCCTTGTATCCTTGAATCAAATTGCCTGCCTGTTTCAAAGTAGAGTGATAGGTAAAGAACAACGTATGATCTATGATAAGAAATGATACAAAGATCAAGGTACATGTCCCAAACTCTTAATTTTTCTAAAATTATTTATGATTCACATTTTAGAGTAAAGTTTCAAAAAACCCTTTTCTTCTTGCTTTTGAACTCCATGCTGCTTACTTCTGCTCACATGGATTTAACTGGGCTTTCCCTGACTTCATGCTGCAAATTTTGCTTCTATAACATTAAATCCCAGAGCTTCCAGATAGAGAGATGCCACAGGCTTAGGACCCAACAGTTATCTGTCAGCACGTCAGCATCATTAAAACTATGGCTTTAACATTTGGAAGAGATAGATTTAATAAAAAGTTTTAAAATAATATATGTACACATTAATATATATACTATACATCTATAAATTATTTTATGAAATTATTCAAATCCATTCCTTCCAAATTTATCTACTTAGCCATCTATCTGTTTTCTATATATTAACTTACTTGTACATGATTCTGACAAAATTGGGAGGATTTTTAATGTCTAATCACCAGTGTACTATGAACCAGTATGAGAAATAAAATGTATCCACAAAAATAACAATTCTTACAATTTAAAAAAATGCATTTCATTCAACTTGCTGAAACCATGTGCCTTATTACGATGACTCTCACAGTTCTCAAACACAATAGGGTCTGCTTTTTTTGTTGTTACATCTAATTTCAATTAGTCATCATGATATGGCTAAGAAACTTTTTAACAACAATCAGTAAGGTCTGCGTAGGAGCTTGCCTCAATTCTTGGCATTTTTCTAATTGTTTTGTGCAAAACACATGCATAAGGGCGGTCACAATGGAAACAGTAAGTTGCTACCAGGCCACCTTCATGCTCAGCTCTTTGTGTGTGTGTGTGTGTGTGTGTGTGTGTGTGTGTGCACATATGTGTACATGTGCATGTGAAGTTTATTCCAGAACTACACAAAAGGCAACCTTAATGAATTAAAATTAGTTGCCAAGAATTATGGACCAACCATATCAATGCAAGAAAAAAAATCCTGCTTCTAAAAATGTATGTGAATACATGAGTTTTATCTGTTTTAGATGGGTAGGTTCAGAAGAGCAAGGGCTCTGCGTAACCAGTTCTCCAGAAGACATAAGGATCACTTTAGCCAGCATCCACTGTGTCTTTAGAAGAGTTGGTCTACAAATGTGGTATTTAAACACAGGTAGATTTTTAAGATTGAAAACAGCAATTTATCATGAAAGTGTTGCTTGTCAATCATGAAATTCTTTCTCTCTACCTCCTCTCCCCTTCATTCCAGGTGAATACAGTGAAGAAATGAAATGAGAAAACTATAATTACAATCACACTCCCCCCCTGGGGTCAACCTAATTATCAGCCTCTCACCCCAAAACAAATTTACCTCTATAAGAATGAAGGTCCTTATCACTCATGGGAAAAATACAAAGATTAAGATGCCATTTAGGTATAACCACAATCTTTCATTTTTAAGTGACCTCTCAGTTTAATGGATTCAATGCATTCTCATTCAAGTGGAATATATATTGCAGGAGAGAACTGTAATAAATGGCACTGTCATGACCCTT
This sequence comes from Smutsia gigantea, assembly GCA_032199065.1. Taxonomy (NCBI): domain Eukaryota; kingdom Metazoa; phylum Chordata; class Mammalia; order Pholidota; family Manidae; genus Smutsia; species Smutsia gigantea. Next base: position 221,641 of record JAVSCE010016385.1, on the reverse strand, counting down.
AGGTTAGAGCAAAGGAATATTGGAAAATAAATCTCAATTCTGGATACTCACCAATCCCGCAATGGGGGTAGGCAATCTATTGATCTTTTTAACAAGTCCTGGCTTTATAGCATTCAGCAACCTGTCATGAAAAAGGCAGAATGTCAAATGAGACATAAAGCAAGATGGATCACACAAATCACCTTTATCCGGGGCTACAGCTAAATTGCTGAATAGGAAAAGTAGTGAATTTAAAGCATGTAGTAAATCTCAATAATCTATGAGCCTTCGTGCATCCAAGTGAAGAGCTTTGGCAACATCAGGTTTGTCTGTGGCAGGTGAAGTTTTGGAGTTTGGAAATATTGGGAGAGACGAAGGGATGGAGACTGGGAGGTGCTTCAAGGGCACAGACAAGGATGTGAGCTGGACTGAGGCTGGGAGGGAATTGTCTAGGATTGGAGCCAGCTATTATTACACAGGCAAGGCTTGTTCCCAATTCTCCTGGCTAAAGCAGGGGTCTCTCTAGAGATGCATTAAGTTCAGAGACCAACATCTGTTTGCAAATCATTTGCCAAGACAAATTCTACCTCCAGACCACTCTTGCTCATTGAGGAGAGTGGCTTGTTAAATGTGGTTGATCTTCACTTAAAGGGAAGAATATGTTTAGCCAGAGGTTAACCAATCACATTCTAAAGATTTTAAACAAGGCTGACCACAATTCCCTAGGTACAAAAGATATGCGAGCAAAACATTTTAGGGGTAAAGGTTGAAATCATATAAAAATGGTTAATACAAACAAAGGACAGCAAGAGAAGCAACCGTCGCTGTTTGTCTTCAGGAAATGACAGTTTCAAGTGTAAGGAAATGAGGAAGGCAACTTGTAAAACTGAAATAGGGTTGGCATCAGGGTGACATGGTGGGATGCAGCACTTGCAAACTAGGTTATTCCTAAAGGAACTATTGAAGGTAAGTGGTTGTAGAATGGAAGCATTTATTGCCACATTCAGGAACTAAAGGAGAGGCAAAAGGTAACTTATTTCAGGATACATGCAAAGAGAAATTTAGAGCAGGAGTTCATTATAATTCAGGGTTCAGCAAACTACTACCCATGGGCCAAATCTCGCTCAATCCTGTTCTTGTAAATGAAGATTTACTGGAACACAGCCATGCTGGAACACACACATGTATTGTCTTTTGTGCCAGGACAGCAGAGTTGCATGCTTACAACAGAGAATATATATGGCCCACAAATGTATATGGCATACAATTTTTACTATTTGGCTCTTTATAGAAAAAGTTTGCCAACCTCTGTGATAATTCATGCAATCCAAGATTATAGTATATTCTGAGGAACCTATGCTTGATAGATTTCTACAAATCAGTAACAAGATTCTTTGAAATGGTTTAGTAATTAGTGTTGAATCTAGCCTATAGTTGACTTTGACACACTAAGTATTAATATATTGAGAAATAGCCCTACAATGTTTACGACAGACAAGATACTATTTTTTTGCACCAGGGATTTATTATTTTCACTGCAGTTCCGACATGCTGCCACCAACAGGTGACACTTGGAGTAGACATGTGCACTTTTGCCCACCGAGGGCCAAGATGGCACTCTTCATGAACTCACTTAGTTTCAAGTATGAGTTTAAATTTTTTAAAGTACTTCTTTCTAACTTACTTTGGAATTATTGGTTTTTCAAGTCAGAAGACAATTTATTCACTCTATTCATTTTGCAGCTTAGAAAACTGAGGCCTGATGACCATGAATGAGTGACTTCCCCAGAGCTGATTAGTGGGACAGTCAGGCCCAGCACCCAAGTTTCCTAGATTAGCATGCTGTCTTGGGCAGTGTCAATGTCCCATATCTTGTGGTTTAAAATAAACAGACACAATGTCTCCTAAGCAAAGTTTTTAAGTGTACGAAATTCTCAAGACACATTACTTTTCTCACTAGGTCTTAACAGTGTCATTTAAAACTGGATTTAAAAAATAATATTCATATGCAATATTGATAATTCAAAAGGAATCAAAAGGATGTACAGTATAATGTTAAGTTTTTCTGTCATCCCTGTCCCACAGGGCCCCTGACTTTTTCCTGAAGGTAACCTTAAAGACTTCCCAAAGGTAAGTGTAAAGGTACATACAATATTTTAAAGAAAGACAGAGGTAGTTTATAATATGCACTTCCACAACTTGCTTTCCCACATAACAATATTGTTGGAGGTTCTCCAACACCAACTTACCTTGGAGAATGTGTCTTATCAATATGTGGACCTAAGTCCTTTTAACAGCCATGGGCTACAGCTGCTATGAAGCCAGCAGTGGGGTGGCAGCCTTAGCTCTGGAGTACAGCCAACTGAATCCAAGGCCCAGTCCAGTGGTTCACTAAGGGTGAACTTTGGACAAACACATTAACTTCAGTTTCCTCAACTGAAAATATAATGGTACCAATTGCATAGGTGTCAATGAGGCTTACCTGCGATAAAATATGTAAGAAGCTAGCCCAGAACCTGGTGCATAATAAGTTCTCTATAAATGCTTCTCTACATTTCTGCATATTTGTTTAGACTAATTTAATTATAGCACTTACGATCAACCACTTTCTCTAATACTTTCATATTTTCCTAATGAAATCAAATGCTGTTGCCATCAGATCCCAAGCTTTGTTGCTAATTAGCCCAACTAGGAAAAACAACAAACAACCTACAAAAAAATCCATAAATTAAAAATCCTCCTTTAAAGAGACACATTTGTATTAATAATTTTAGGCATGATGGCCCCACCAACTCCTCTTTTATAGAGGTTTACATTTTTAAAAGTCTTAAATACTCATTATATTCATTCTTTTATAGGATTATACTTATAAATGGCAGAAATCTTTCCTGTTACATGATGCTGTTAAAAAAAAATTATAATGCTAGACCTTCATTAAAAGAGCAACAAAAACTAGGATGTTTGTCAAAACATTTAACCACAATTAAAAAATAAGAAGGGGGCCCAAGATGGCGGCGTGAGCAGGGCAGTGGAAATCTCCTCCCCAAACCATATATATTTGTGAAAATACAACTATTCCTAAAAGAAAGACCAGAAGATACAGTACAACAGCCAGGCTACATCTACATCTGCAAGAACTCAGCACCTCACAAAGCAGGTAAGATACAAAGCCGCGACCCAGTGGACCCGAGCACTCCCCCACCCAGCTCACCGGTGGGAGGAAAAGAATCAGAGTGGGGAGGGAGTGGAAGCACAGGACTGCTAAATAACCAGCCCTGGTGATCTGCATCGGGAGCACAGACACACATTGCATGGTGTACTGGAGATCAGAGAAACGGAAGGGCAGGATCTGAGAGGGAGACTGTGAGGGGTTCCCCACAGCAGGCTCCCCTGCGATAAAAGAAAAGCGGGCGCTTTTTCAAAAGTCTTAAAGAGACAAGGGCCCAACAGCTGAAGGAAATCATCCCAGCATACTCAGCTGAGCAGGCTAGGAATCTTGAGGAATTTCAGGCCCCCTAACTGGCTGCTGGGTAAGCAGCCCCATCGAAGCCTCTCACGGCAATAAGCAGCCTGCCATTCATTCTCCCCAGCCGGCACTGCAAACAGACCGCTGGATCTGCCACAGATGTGGAACAGCGGGAGAGCGGCTCCGCCCACAGCAACCACACAGAATCTTCTCCAGCGGGCACGCAGCTAACCAGGAATGGCCACGGAAGCCAGAGCAAGGTCTGGAAGGCACCAAGGGGCCCCAGACTTCCTGCAGAAAGCACGCAGCGGGCTGCAACCTTACGCAGTGCTCAGGATAGCCTGAGAGTGGCCCTACCCACGGCAGGTCAGGGGATTATCCCAGAGACTGCCCGCCGATGTGCCGGTAACCAAAACAGGCTGCGGAAGCCAGAGCAAGGTCTGGAAGGCATGAAGGGGCAGCAGACGTCCTGCAGAACGCACCCAACATGGCTGCAACCCCCCACAGAGCTCTAGGCTAGCCTGAAGTTGGCCCTGCCCACAGAGGCTCAGGGGATTATCCAAGACAATGCCTCCTGGTGTGCAGGTAACCAGCACAGGCTGCGAAGAAGGGCAAGAACAACAAGCAGGAAGGGACTTTGTTCTCCCAGCTGATACACGTGGCACCTGCCTGAGACCACTTCTATTGCCATGAAAAGACAGAAGAATCTGGTCCAGTCAAAAATCACCCAGACAACCCCAGAAAGAGGGCCTGGTGGAATAGATTTAAACAATCTTCCTGAAAAAGAATTCAGAATAAAAGTCATAACCATGCTGATGGACTTACAGAGAAATATGTAAGAGCTAAAGGATGAAGTCAGGAGGGACATTACAGAAATGAAAAAATCTATTGATGGGCTTAAGAGCAGACTGGACGAGGTGCAAGAGACTGTTAATGGAATACAAATCAGGGAACAGGAGTACAGAGAAGCTGAGGCAGAGAGAGATAAAAGGATCTCTAGGAATGAAAGAATATTAAGAGAACTGTGTGACCAATTGAAACGGAACAATATTCGCATTATAGGAGTACCAGAAGAAGAGAAAGAAAAAGGGATAGAAAATAATTTTGAAGACATAATTGAGGAGAACTTCCCCAAGCTGGGAAAGGAAATAGTCTCTCAGACCTTGGAAGCCCACAGATCTCCCAAGACAAGGGACCCAAGGAGGACAACACCAAGACATATAATAATTAAAATGGCAAAGATCAAAGACAAGAGCAGAGTACTAAAGGCAGCCACAGAAAGAAAAAAAAACACCTACAAAGGAAAACCAATCAGATTATCATCAGACTTCTCAACAGAAACCTTACAGGCCAGAAGAGAATGGCATGATATATTTAATGCAATGAAACAGAAGGGCCTTGAACCAAGAATACTGTATCCAGCACAATTATCATTTAAATTTGAGGGAGGGATTAAACAATTCCCAGACAAGTGAAAGTGAGAGAATTTGCCTCCCACAAACCACCTCTACAGGATATTTTAAAAGGACTGCTTTAGATGTAAGCACGCCTAAGGCTAAAAAGATGTCACCAGAGAAAATAAATTCATAGCAAACAAAGCAGACCATCCAAATACTAACTAAAGGCAAAAAATAAAATCAACTATCCACAAAAACAGTCAAAGGAAATGCAAAAGAGTACAGACTAAAACACCTAACATATAAAGAATGAAGGAGGAAGAATAAGAAGGGAGAGAAATAAAGATTCATCAGACTGTGTTTATAATAGCTAAACAAGAGAGTTAAGTTAGACTGTTAAATAGTAAATAAGCTACCCTTGAACCTTTGGTAACCACGAATCTAAAGCCAGCAATGGCAATAAGTACATATCTATCGATAATCACCCTAAATGTAAATGGACTGAATGTACCAATCAAAAGACACAGAGTAATAGAATGGATAAAAAAGCAAGACCCATCTATATGCAGCTTACAAGAGATTCATCTCAAACCCAAAGATATACACAGACTAAAAATGAAGGGATGGAAAAAAGATATTTCATGCAAACAACAGGGTGAAAAAATCAGGTGTTGCAGTACTTGAATCAGACAAAATAGACTTCAACAAAGAAAGTAGCAAGAGATAAAGAAGGACATTACATAATGATAAAGGGGTCAGTCCAACAAGAAGATATAACCATTATAAATATATATGCACCCAACACAGGAGCACTGACATATATGAAACAAATACTAACAGAATTAAAGGGGGAAATAGAATGCAATGCATTCATTTTAGGAGACTTCAACACACCACTCACTCCAAAGGACAGATCAACCAGACAGAAAATAAGTAAAGACACAGAGGCACTGAACAACACACTAGAACAGATGGACCTAACAGACATCTACAGAACTCTACACCCAAAAGCAGCAGGATACAGGATACACACTCTCCTCAAGTGCACATGGAACATTTTCCAGAATAGACCACATACTGGGCCACAAATAGAATCTCAGTAAATTAAAAAATATTGAAGTTCTATGAACCAACTTCTCAGATCACAAAGGTATAAAACTAGAAATAAATTGTACAAAGAAAATAAACAGGATCACAAACACATGGAGGCTTAACAACATGCACCTAAATAATCAATGGATTAACGACCAAATTAAAACAGAGATCAAACAATATATGGAGACAAATGACAACAACAGCACAAAGCCCCAACTTCTGTGGGATGCAGCAAAGGCAGTTCTTAGAGGAAAGTATATGGCAATCCAGGCCTATTTAAAGAAGGAAGAACATTCCCAAATGAATAGTGTAAAGTCACAATTATTGAAATTGGAAAAAGAAGAACAAATGAGGCCCAAAGTCACCAGAAGGAGGAACATACTAAAGATTAGAGAAGAAATAAATAAAATTGAGAAGAATAAAACAATAGAAAAAATCAATAAAACCAAGAGCTGATTCTTTGAAAAAATAAACAAAATAGATAAACCCCTAGGCAGACTCATTAAGAGAAAAAGAGAATCTACACACATAAACAGAATCAGAAATGAGAAAGGAAAAATCACTATGGATCCCACAGAAATACAAAGAATTATTAGAGAATACTATGAATATCTATAGGCTAACAAGCTGGAAAACCTAGAAGAAATGGACACCTTCTTAGAAAACTACAACCTTCCAAGATGGACCAAGGAAGAAACAGAAAATCTAAACAGACCAATTACCAGCAATGAAATTCAATCAGTAATCAAAAAACTACCCAAGAACAAAACCCCGGGCCAGATGGATTCACCACGGAATTTTATCAGATATATAGAGAAGAAATAATACCCATTCTCCTTAAAGTTTTCCAAAAAATAGAAGAGGAGAGAATACTTCCAAACTCATTGTATGAAACCAGCATCACTGTAATAACAAAACCAGGCAAAGACCTCATCAAAAAAGAAAATTACAGACCAATATCCCTGCTGAATATAGATGCAAAAATACTCAACAAAATACTAGCAATCCGAATTCAAAAATACATCAAGATGATCATACACCATGTCAAGTGGGATTCATCTCAGGGATGCAAGGATGGTACAACATTCGAAAATCCATCAACATCATCCACCACATCAACTAAAAGAACAACGAAAACCAAATGATCATCTCTATAGATGCTGAAAAGCATGTGACAAAATTCATCATCCATTCATGATAAAAATTCTTAACAAAATGGGTATAGAGGTCAAGTACCTCACATCAAAAGGCCATATATGACAAACCCACAGCCACCATCATACTTAACAGCGAGAAGCTGCAAGCTTTTCATCTAAGATCGGGAACAAGACAGGGATGCCCACTCTCCGCACTGTTATTCAACATAGCACTGGAGGTCCTAGCCACAGCAATCAGACCAAACAAAGAAATACAAGGCAGCCAGATTTGTAAAGAAGTCAAACTGTCACTATTTGCAGATGACATGATATTGCACATAAAAAACCCTAAAGACTCCACTGCAAAACTACAGAACTAATATCTGAATTCAGCAAAGTTGCCGGATACAAAATTAATACACAGAAATCTGTTGCTTTCCTATACACTAACGATGAGCTAACACAAAGAGAAATCAGAAAAACAATTCCATTCACAACTGCATCAGAAAGAATAAAATACCTAGGAGTAAACCTAACCAAGGAAGTGAAAGACCTACACCCTTAAAACTACAAGACACTCCTAAGAGAAATTAAAGACAACACTAACAAATGGAAATTCATCCCATGCTCTTGGCTACGTAGAATAAATATTGTCAAAATGGCTATACTACCTAAAGCAACCTACAGATTCAATGCAATCCCTATCAAACTACCAATAGCATTCTTCAATGAACTGGAACAAATAATTCTAAAATTCATATGGAACCACAAAAGACCCCAAAGGGCCAAAGCAGTCCTGAGAAGGAAGAATAAAACAGGGGGAATTATGCTCCCTGACTTCAAGCTTTACTAAAAGCCACAGTAATCAACACAATTTGGTACTGGCACAAGAACAGACCCACAGACCAGTGGAACAGAATAGAGAGTGCAGATATTAACCCAAACATATAGTCAATTAATATACGATAAAGGAGCCATGGATATACAATGGGGAAATGATAGCCTCTTCAACAGCTGGTGTTGGCAAAACTGGGCAGCTACATGTAAGAGAATGAAACTGGATCATTGCCTGACCCCATACACAAAAGTAAATTCAAAATGGATCAAAGACCTGAATTTAAGTCATGAAACCACAAAACTCTTAGAAAAAACATAGGCAAAAATCTCTTGGGCATAAACATGAGCGACTTCTTCATGAATATATCTCCCCAGGCAAGGGAAACAAAAGCAAAAATGAACAGGTGGGACTGTATAACGCTGAAAAGCTTCTGTACAGCAAAGGTCACCATCAGTAGAACAAAAAGACATCCCACAGCATGGGAGAATATATTCATAAATGACATATCTGATAAGGGGTTGTCATCCAAAATATATAAAGAGCCCACGGACCTCAACAAAGAGAAAGCAAATAATCCAATTAAAAACTGGGCAGAGGATCTGAACAGACACTTCTCCAAAGAAGAAATTCAGATGACCAACAGGCACATGAAAAGATGCTCCACATCGCTAATCATCCAAGAAATGAAAATTAAAACCACAATAAGATATCACCTCACACCAGTAAGGATGGCCAACATCCAAAACACAAACAACAACAAATGTTGGTGAGGATGTGAAGAAAGGGGAACCCTCCTACACTGCTGGTGAGAATGCAAATTAGTTCAACCATTATGGAAAGCAGTATGGAGGTTCCTCAAAATTCTCAAAATAGAAATACCATTTGACCCAGGAATTCCACTCCTAGGAATTTACCCTAAGAATGCAGCAGCCCAGTTTGAAAAAGACATATGCACCCCTATGTTTATCGCAGCACTATTTACAATCGCCAAGAAATGGAAGCAACCTAAGTGTCCATAAGTAGATGAATGGATAAAGAAGAGGTGGTACATATACACAATGGAATATTATTCAACCATAAGAAGAAAACAAATCCTACCATTTGCAACAATATGGATGGAGCTAGAGGGTATTATGCTCAGTGAAATAAGTTAGGCGGAAAAAGACAAGTATCAAATGATTTCACTCATATGTGGAGTATAAGAACAAAGAAAAAACTGAAGGAACAAAACAGCAGCAGACTCACAGAACCCAAGAATGGACAAACAGTTACCAAAGGTAAAGGGAATAGGGAGGATGGGTGGGAAGTGAGAGGCAATGGAGAATAAGAGGCATTATGATTAACTGACATAATGTAGGGTGGGGGCATGGGGAGGGCTGTACAACTCAGAGAAGACAAGTAGTGATTCTATAGCATCTCATTACACTGATGGACAGTGACTGTAATGGGGTATTTGAGGGGGGACTTGATGAGGTGGGGAGTCTAGTAACCATAATGTTGCACATGTAATTGTAGATTAATGAAAGCAAAATATTTTTTAAAAAGGGTAACTCAGAATTGGACGCAGTCTGAACACCAAAAATAAATAAATAAATAAATAAATAAAAAGCTCAAGTGCTCTTAAACCTTTGAAATAGTCTCAAGATGAAGGCAGCTATGTTTTTTTCACATGCACGTTGCTGCAGTTGTACAGTTTACAGTATACAACAATAAAAGGTAACATTGAATTCACATTGCAGAAATGCTCAGCACCTGCCTATTTTGTATTTTGCATTAAACTTAGGACATTTTTTATATATATTAGGAGTTGGAGGAGAAGTTCAGGAGTACAGCTGTGTGTAAAAGTCAAGAACAGTCTTGATTGCAAGGATGGAATTTTATTAAATACCACTATTGCTGTATGTAAATTAAAATATAAATGTTTTGATGACATTCTTTAAACTAGTGCTGATGATATTTTATATTTATGAACTCTCTGAGACACACTGTCCCCCAGCTCTCCCACCCCGTAGATACAGGTCATGTATTCATCCCAGCATTCCTGCAGAAGAAAGGGCTGAGCCCCAGATGTGAACACTTCCGCAGAGACGTGCACAGCGAGGCTGTAGCACAGCTGGCATGGCCCTCATGTCTTAGGCCCTTCATTTGCTACCTCCACTTGGTGTTCTAGAAAGTCCAGCTTCAGTATGTGTCATCAAAGCACAGATCACACTCACACACACACACACACACACACACACACACACACACACACACATATACCATAAGCCCAAACAAACACTATCTAAATACAAATGAGATAATATCAACTCTAGGTTGGAATAAAAAGAAAATGGAGAAGGTTTCTGCTGGGAGATGGTTATGTATAAGACACATCATATCCAAGTTTTGTCTGTGGATGATATACAACATTACCATGAATAATTTCAGAGGATAGGAGGCAGCCATCACTTGCCAGCAACTCTCCAACAACAGAATCCCATACCAGCTCCCCACCTGAGACCCGTGTCCCCCAAAACTATAACTAAGCCTTAACAGGTGTTTGCTCTCTCTACCTGGTAACAGATTATCTTTGAACTATCTAAAGACATTTCTGGGAGATTGGCGTAATTCTACATAAGCAAAAAATTAAAGATTTGTACCATTCCATGTCTTCTGCATTAAATATAACCACAACTACAAACAACATTAAAGACAATAAAAAATATCAAAGATGTGAGAGCTAATTAGGATGAACTAATTTTCAGATGTGCGTTTATCCAGCCATTATTTATCCAGAGCCCGCTGTATACTGTGAGCTATCCTAGGCCCAGGGAAGGCAGCAGTGAGCAAGACAAAGGCTGTGCTCTTGGGAACTGATCATCTTGGTACAGGTGAATGTGTGGGCCAGTGGGGGCGACAGAAAATAAAGTAAGTAAATGAGGAAATTTCAGGAAGCATAAGTGCTGGGAAGACAAGTAAAATAGCAGGCCATGTGGGTGATACTTATTGGATGGTCAGAAGGCTGCTCTGGGGAGGTAACATTTGAGAAAAAACAAAACGATATAAAGGCATTAGCCAAGGAGAGATTAAGGACAAGAGTTCCAGGCAGACTGAACAAATAGTAGAAAGGCCCCAAGACAAGAGGGGGCTTGATATTTTCAAAGGCCAATGTAGCCAAGCAGAGTGAGAGGAGGAAGAGATGCATGACATGAGGGCCAAAACGTGAGCAAGATCCAGGCCTGCCTAAAGTGCCCAGATTTTTCTCTAGATACAATATACTCAGAAATACTTTGTATACAATGTACTTTTAAAAAGACTTTAAAGACAGAGAGAGGATCTAATTTATAATTTTAAAACCCCACCATATGTAAATAGATACTGAAATAAACATACAATACACATACAGAAATTTTTTGCTTATTAAAAATCATGGGTATCAGAAAGCATAAACAGAACATTGCAAATAACTTTCAACACAGAGCTTGATAAAGAGAAAGGTACAGTGAATTTGGAGTAAGTGGTCTAGATTTTAATAGCTAAATTCAACACTCATTACCTATGAGCTACTGGGAAGTCACATGATCAGAGTCTCAGTTTTCCCTTTAATACAATGGGGATTTTGTAAACCTCACTTTCCATCCAGGACTGTGGTGAGGAGCCAGTGGGACAAAGTATGCTGCTAGCATTTGGGAAATGGAAACTTGAATATTCACACTCCTTTAGTATATTGAGCATGTAGGTCCCTTTCTGTTAAGCAAGTACAAGTCATTTAGTTTCAGTTTTTACTGATCTTCTTTTTCTGATGAACCTTTGGATAAAAATCTCACATCAATGAATCAAGTCAACAAATGTATACAGCTTGCCTAATAAGTCTGGTAAGAAACACCTAAAAAGAGGAAGAAAAGTTATGATTTGGGGTAATCCTCAATTACAAAAAAAATTGACATTGAAGGTGAGCAAAAATACATGTTTCTTGTATGATACACATTAAGTGGTGTCTACTAAACTCTTACATTCTAAATCTAAAACACACTGATCTATTTCAAGTAAGGCTATTCCATATGTTCCTTCATATATGCAACACATATTTATTGAGCATGTATGATGTTCTAGCCTGAAGCTGGGAACAGGATACAAAGGAAGACATGGCAAACTTTGGGTTCTGTCCCACCTAGGACATGCTTACTGACAGATTTAAGACCTACAGGAAGGCCACAACGGGGCACATGTGTGGTTACCACCTAATGCACAGCCATCTTCGGTTTTTGACAAGGTGAATTAAAGACATGCTCTGCACACATTCTATGAATACAGTTCTTAAAAGATAAAAGATTAGAGTTCTTAGAGAAACAATTGTTGAGAGACCCAGGATTGATGCTGATGTTGATTAAACCACAGGCTGCATTTTATAACTCTTTGTAACACCCAACATCCAGCTGATGGTAGACTTCAATCATTGTTCAATGGTTACAAAATACAAGCTGCAGAAAAAATTTTTATCTGCAATTTTTTAAAAAACATCTCAAATCCCTACTCCAGGACAGGGAGGTCCGATTTCATATAGACTCTTCCAGCAGCCAATATGATAACTCTCCAATGGGCACAACACTGAGAATACTGTTTTAATGGATACATTATAAGACCATCCAGACATTGGGAATTATACCACTGAGAAGTTTATTTGTTATTGAACTGTAATATAAACACTAAAGGCAAAGTTTTAAAAAGATTGCAAAATTCAGCTTACTCTACAAGTCATTCAATTCAGAAATTCAAGTCTAGTAATTATCCTACAGTTTGGGGGAGAACAGAGAAGCTGTCTAGACCTTGAACACATGGTTGGGAAGTTCATGCTTAATCTCATGGGAAAGTCATTTTACTCTTTGCAACAAGAGATTACATCATCATCTCGTTAGTTTTGGTTTGTGCAGCTGCAATAGGCAACTAGGATCACAAATTACCTACTTTGAGTTCCTTTTAATTTGGCTCAATAGTGTTTTGCTATGGGTTTCCTTGATCGCTTTCTGGGTTTGACTATGCACCCTGAACAAAGTATATGCACTCTCATTTAATCTAACATGGCAACTGTTTTTGAGTGTAAGCATAAGATCAATTTCACCTTGACCACAAACCTGCTACAGATGTCATTTTTAAGTATTTCTTTTCAGAGTTATCTTGGTAAAAGCAAGAAAGTTAAGAAACTTCCTGAGGTCAATAAAATTGACTAAAATATAGGGAAAAGTGAAATCTGAGCCAAAGGGGAATTTCATATGCACAAAATAGTGATGAAATGCAAATTACCACCATTAATATCTACCAAATGTTTGAGGGGTACTATGCATTGTCAAGAACGTGTAACGTATAGGTCTGTTTAAGCCACTTGCCTTGAACATAACTAAAGAAGGGATCATAAGAGCTTTAGAAGGTCTTTCTCTTGGAATTCCAAGAAATTGGGACTGACTGTGAATTCTAGGGCTTAGCAGTGCTGTTATTATTCTAACATAGATCCTGTAGCAGAGACTATTCACCAAACTGGTCACCATTCCCTCTTGGGCAAATGGCCTTTGGGTTTGAACACAAAGCGACATTTCCCACCATCCTTTGCAATTCTCTACAGCAATAAAGCCGAGCTTCAGCCAACAGAGTGTGGGCCTAGTGATATATATCACACCCCAGCCTGCCCCTGTCATTCTCCCAAGCAATTCTCCATTCTCCCTCTCCTCTTACATTTACTAGTTAGATGTTGACAGTGAGGAAGACCTTAGAAGTCATGTGTTGAGGATGAAATTGTATCAGCTTGGATCCCTGAACCACTGCCTGGAGCAGAGTCATCTCCACCCTTCCCTGCTGCCAAAATTGGGCTATACAAGATTTAGAAGTACATTTCCATTGTATTAAATCACTGAGATTCAGGAGTCTATTAGCTACAGCACCCAGGATTACCCTAGCTACTCCAGTTCTCCAAGAAGTGTTTTTGGAAACACTTAAAAAGGGGTCCTACTTTGCCAAACAGTACCCAAGAAAATCCTGTCCTAAAATGCAAAGTTAAAAACCTGAGTACATCCTTTCCCCTGGATTTTGCTGGGAAGGCAGAAGGAAGGAGAACGGCTGAATTTTGGGATATTGTAAACAAATGAACCTGTTTTTATCCCCTTATATTTATTAGGGGAAAAAACTCTTCTTACAAATCACTCTGTTCTTAATATGAAAAAACTTAACTCTAATGAAATAATCTCTAAGCATGGAAGGGAATCTACACCAACTACCTGAATATCTTAGAGTCTTTTGGATCCATTTTCAATCTCTTTCACAGTCCAGACTTTGCATGACCATTCCTGCTGTCTGGAAATTATGGAATTTTTGGACTAGAAGAGGCCTAAAAGTCAATAAAATAATATAGATAAGGAAACTGTCACCAGGCACATGTCTGACATCAAAGCTTCTAAGTGGTGGAGTCAGGATTACAAACTCAGATTCCTAAATCTGAGAAGAGGGCTTTCCTATTATACTTTACTTTTTTGCATTTCAATAAATAACATCAAGCACTGGTGTCGGTCGTCTTGATCAATCTGCCCACCCTACCCAACTGACTTCTAAGCCTGGCTTTGGCCTCACTGCTTCCCTCCTCCAGTGATTTCCAGGCTCCTGAGTGCCCAACAGATCCCCTCCAAATGTCTTCACCTGTAATTAAGCTCCTTTACCCTCAAACTGCCTTTCTCACCATGCTTCCCACTCAAGATCCTCCCTGACTTTATAAGCTGCATGTTTATATGACACAGGTGATCAGTGACCCATGAAAGCTGGCAATACATGAAGAGAATTGAGTATAACCAAATGAAATGGAGACTAAAGTTACCCTGACACAGGCAATGATATGTGTAATCATCATTGTGCTATGTAGTAATTATGGATAAATGATAGTAATTAGTATTCCTTCTGCACAGTTAAAACCCGGATTTGCTGGGTTTGCTATCAGGAGGGCGAAGTGAAAACTTGGAACGTGAAACTGCGGTGATGCATCTGAAAGCTCCTGTAGCCAGACTTGAGTGGGAGGAGCACCCAGCCCCTTGTTCTCCTCACTTCTTTGGAAAGAAGTGCTTCGAACCAAAAGTTCTGGGATTGACACCCCTAAATTTCCATAAGTAAAAGGACCCTCCAGAAACAGAGAATACCTGGGTTTAAATCTCAACTCTGCCACTCACTAGGCAAGTTATTTAGTACTGAACATCATGAACCTCGGTTTCCTCCTCTGTGAAATGGGACAATAATACCTACCAGTCATGTGAAGTAATGCATGGCAAACACTTAGCATTGGCCTTGTGTATAGCATGCACTTCATAAATGATGGTCGTTAGTAACATCGTTTCCCTTCCAAGCAGGTTTCAACCTCAGCCCTGCCCACACATGGAAAGCTGAGGTGTCAACCATTGCTCACCTCTCCTCCCAAGCATCCTGCCTGTGGCTAACACAGGGCTGGGAGTCAGGAGAGATCAAAGGACTGAAGTGATGCGATGAGAATAAATGTTAGTCCTTTTGGAGGGCATGCCTCCATGGGCGTAGTCCCTAAACCTGGGAATAGGGAGGAAGGAAGGGAGGATGCTGGCAAAGGAAAGACAGTAAGAAGCTCCGAGGACAAACTGGGCTGCACTGCAGCTGTGCCCACACCTGCTCTGGCCCTGCTCCTCGCCAAGGCCTAGCTATCCTTTAACTCTTGCCAAGGCTCCTGTCTCCCTACCTCACTGGCCGTCCTGAGGGTGAGTAGTGGGGAGAAGCCAAGAGCTTAAAAGGCCCTTTGCTCTCCTAGACAGGGGAGGTCAGCTCCTCATGTGGCTAGTTAGAATTCTGAATTGGTTTCCTATTAATCAAACACCTACCCAGACAATCCCAGAGACTGGGTTCTGCAATGGGATGTATGCTATCTGAGGAAATAACTTCTACATTCTAAATGAATGACTTGGAAAACAACTTTGGAAACTGCGTACACAGTAGAGTCGTAAGCTAAGGATGGACATAGCAAGACAAGTGGAGGAAATGTTTCTGTTTCTCCTTGGCAGGTGGGGCCCTTCATTCAAATATTTGTGTTTAGTGCCCAGCAGGAAGTGAGCACAAGCCTCCACTGTCACCATATGTAATTTCCTAAAAAGCCAACACAACCCCACTGCTCCTCTGTATAACCATGCTGGCTGCCATTGCTGGTTGGATGCTGTTGAAACTCCTTAATGTGCTATTCTTTCAAAACTGACCTGATATGGGCTTTTCATCTCCAGTCTGCCCCATCTTGAATTCACCCCAAGCTCTGGGCCCAGTTCCTTCCCTGAGCGTGTAAAGCCCACTTTCACATGCTTGCTGCTGCCTCTGTCCCACCTGCCTTTCCTATAGGCCTCCCCCAATGCCCCTGTGGTCTAGCCAGCTTGTATACATCCTTCAAAACCCAGACTAAATGTTACCTCCTCTCTGAACCATTTCCTAGGTAGAAATTACATCTCTTACCTCTCCAGCACTCTTTGGCTTCCCTGTATACCACCATCACAGAAACCGTTCAACATCCCCATTCAGGCAAAGGGTTAGCCCTGCTGTAACCTCAAGTCTACTATAGGGACCAGTCCTTGGAAGGGCTTGAACTTGTGTTTGCGAGTAAATTGATAATGAAATGAGCAACTACTGCAAAGCATTGGGAGAACCCAAAACATCAGTTTTGAAACATTGACTTCAGGGCCATGACTAATTTCACAACTTTTGTCATAGTTGATCCCATTTTTCCAGCACTTAGGCTAATACTGGGTTGAAGCAATCGAGGATCATCTGACAAGTTCTAATTCATTCCCATCTATTATTATTATTTCATTAAGTTTTTGTTGGTCCATAGATGGGGTGGGAATGAGTAGAGTCATGCTGTTCCTCTCTGAAGGAGAGTTGGGAGCTGGTTGGCCCGAAAGGAAGCAATGAAGTCTCTGGGTTCTTTTTGATGAACTGAGGGATACACAGTGGGAAGGGGGTCGGGGGCCACTGTGGCTACCTCCCCTTGGGCAGCCCATATCATTCTACATTACTGTGAGTGCAGCAGAAATACAAAATGTAGTCTCACTCAGGGAATGCAGAATGTGTCCTTGAGGTCAGAGATGCTGGCAGGGAAGCAATCAGAGTATAAGCAAAGCCTTTCCATCTGTTACAGAAAAGGAGATTTAAGGGAAGAAAAACAGTATTTAAGCAGGTCTCCTCATTTCCCCATTCAATGGCCTTTCTTTGTCTAATGGTATGATTTCTGATTTTAAATAGTGCACCTTTGATTTTTAGTTTCACTTTTGTAATTTTATTTACATCTTTTTGGAAGTAGACAGAATATTAATATAACCAAAGATGGAAGTAGACAGAATATTAATATAACCAATCTATAGCACATTCCCCTCACCACAGTTCTAAAATATTAGCAGAGCGTTACAATATGATGCTAGTACAAATAGAAATGCACTGAATGGCATTTGAAATGATCTTCTAGATCGCATTTTAAACATCTAGAAGAAAAAATTTTGAATTCTATAGTGTGTGTGTGTGTGAAACAGCTTGAGCTATAACACACAGTTTGCCCACTGAAAATGTAGAATTTCATTTTTTTGTACACTCACAGGATTATGCAACCATTACTGAAAATCAATTTTACTTTTCCTTCCACCTGAAGGAAACCCCATACCCATTAGCTTTAACTTCCCATCCCACCCACACACAACCCCAGATCCTAAGCAACCACTAATCTACTGTCTGTCTCTCTAGATTTGCCTATTCTAGGTATTTCATTATATAAATAGGATCATATAATAGGTGGTCTTTCTTTCACCTAGCATAATGGTTTTGGTTCATTCATGTTGTAGCATGCATTGGTAGTTACTTCCTTTTTATGGTTGAATAATACTATATTGCATGAATATACCACATTTTATCTCGTCATTCATCAGTTGATGGACGTTTGGGTTGTTTACAACATTTGGCTACTAGGAATAATGCTGTCGTGAACACTTGGGTACAAGTTTTTGTTTGGAAGTATGTTTTCATTTCTCTTGGTTATTTATGTACTCAGAAGTTTAATTAGTGGGTCATATGGTAACTCAATGTTTATGCTTTTGAGGAACTGCTAAATTGTTTACCATTTTACATTTCCACCAGCAATGTATGATGGTTCCAATTTCTCTACACCTGTGCCACGCTTATTGTCTTCCTTTTATATTAGAGCCATTCTAGTGGGTGTAGGGTGGTATCTCATGGTGGTTTTTATTTGCATCTCTCTATATACTAGTGATGTTGAACATCTTCTCATGTGTTAGTTATTGGACATTTCTCTATCTTCTTTGGAGAAATATCTATTCAGAAATATCTGCCCATTTTTAATTGATTTTCAATCTTTTTTATTGAGTTAAAAGGTTTCTTTATTCCAGATACAAGTACCTTCTAAGATACATAATTTTCAAATATCATATTTTCTTGCATTCTCTGGGTTGGGAAATGATACCATTTACAGGACAAAAGTTTTTAATTTTGATATAGTCCAATTTATCTATTTTTTTCTTTTGTTGTTTGGACTTCTATGTTACCTGCAGAAAACCATTGCTTAATCCAAGGGTATCCAAATGTTTTATCCAAAGATAAACTCCTGTGTTTTAAGAATTTTGTTTTAGCTCAATATATGATCCATTTTGAGCCAATATAGCATGGTTTTAATACACATTTATTGCTTAGTTATAAACATGTTAATAATTCCAAAAATGTTAATTTTGGAATAACCCTCCTTCTTCTTCCCATTCTCCCTCCAAGATAGTCTATTACATTCCTGCCATGTGCAAGCACCATTAGGCATAGAAAGATGAGTGACTCACTGTCACTATGTCAAGGAGTTTATAATATAATAGAAAGTTAAAACATACAATCTCATAAGTAGTGCCACGTATGAGACAAATTACTGGCTCTAGGCACCGCCAAAACATTTCTTAACCCATAAATGAGAAGGAAAGCACTTGAAATCAGGGTTGTCATGTCTGCTCCAGGAGGTATGGTTGTCACCACGATGGGCGTGAGGAGGAAGAAGGAAATACTGAATGCAGGCTGCAGGGAGGGCAATACTTTAGTGAAGGAAAAGGCGCCCAATGTGAGGATTTAGGACT
Organism: Smutsia gigantea; assembly: GCA_032199065.1. Taxonomy (NCBI): domain Eukaryota; kingdom Metazoa; phylum Chordata; class Mammalia; order Pholidota; family Manidae; genus Smutsia; species Smutsia gigantea. The sequence continues at coordinate 202,598 of JAVSCE010016385.1, read as the reverse complement.
TAGGGAGATGGAAATGGGCAGGGAGGTGAGCACCCCAAGTGGCTGGAAAGAAATATACAAGGCATGGCAGTAGGGAAGTACAAGAAGAATTGAAGAAACAACAGTCATCCTCTGTGGCCAGCACAAAGGGATGGTGAAGGTAAGCCAAACAGAAACTGCTCCCAGACAGTGAGGAACACAGTTCTAGGCAAAGGAACCTGAATCATGTCCTATCTTGTGGGAAGGGGCGTCGGACAAAGTGAAGCCATGTTTGGGCATGTTAGCCTCATGGCAGAGTCTGTAGTGGCAGAAGGGAAGGTAGGCACTGGACCTAATCACTGAGCCATAAGGTCTCAACTTTCTATTTACCTTTTCATTCACTCTTTCTTTTTTCCCTTTAATATAAAGAGGGAAGTCTATTTCTGCACAGTTAACTTTAAAAAGAAATCATTTATAAACTGCGTCCTCAGTGAGCTATGTAAGAAAAGGTCTTCTCCTGTGGGTAACCAAACGAAACATTTAGAATGGCATGCTTGAAGCAGGAATTTTGCACACTTCATTGTAGGAAGTCAGCCCACCCAGCCTGACAGCCCAATAGAGGCAATCAAAACATGGATTATTAAGAAAACACAATTAGGGAGCTACTAAATCCTCCAGGCAGGCAAGGCTATAGGTCTCTACCATGCAAGCAGCTCACATTTAAGCCTGTTACATGTATTTTTAAGTCAATTGATCATTCCAATAAATGTGTAATAAATTTTTTCAGGAGGTAAGAGATTAAACCTGTCATTGAAAGGAACAGAAATCTACTATTTTTTAAGGCACAGATTGATAGGGTGAAGGAAATCACCACATTTTGAGGGAAGTGGTTCCTGCATTATAATTTCAGGATAAAATAAGTTTCAAATACATTTTTGGAAGCATCAAAACAAACTCTATAACTGTCCTGCTGGGTCTAGGTCATGTAAAACTGTGTGTTAGGAGGAAAAATGTTGTGACCAGGATTACATAATTTTTAATGGACAAAATATTTGCAAAGATGGATGAAACATTTGAGAATGTTTCAAATGCATGTGCTCAAATGCACACAATGAGTCCCTCTCCCACACCAGTAGACTCTTGTAATTGATGCTAAAGCACAGTTTGAATGGGAACAGTAACACCTACCCCCCAACACACACACACACACACACACACACACACACACACACACTGTGTTATGTCCCTCTTTTGAGTATGAACCAAAGGCTGTTTATTGGTGAGGATTTTTTAAAAATAAAGAAGGGCAAGCTGGGAGTCTATTCTGCTCATCATGAGTCCTACAAAGTCACCTTCTATGTTCTTCATCTGTTTCATCTTTCCTAACAATAGGCTATCAGGGATTCTCAGTCCTTGCCTAAGTCCCCACCTAAGCCAGGCCAGTCTTCAAACAAAGAAGCAGCTTTTCACTGAAGATCTTTTTAAAAAGAGTGGGTTGAAATGTCCTCACTTGAACTTAAAAGCTTAATGAGTCTTGGTGCCAAAGAACTGGAGGCAGGCCAAGTCAGCAAAGCCAGTTGTGATATGGCAAAAAGACAAGGGAGAACACTGCAGAGGAGGCCTATCAAATTCTTAACAGTCTGTTAAGGCCAAAATCAGTAACGGCAAAAGGGACCACGTTTTCTGAGATTTGAGTCAGCATCTGGGTCAGAGAGAGAGCTCTAGGGAGAGTCTGAAGATGCCTTGCCCTACCACCCTCGGTCTCCATCTAATCATTGCAAAGGGAGATAGGTACATGTGACCCTGGCTGTTCAGGGACCAGGGTTGCTATGAGGATCAAACAAGGGACGGGTCTGCAAATACTGAGCAAACAACAGTGCCTACAAGGCACCAGTCTGGGGTGGCCACCAGCAACTGGGGGACCATGCAACCCGGTGTGCCAAGGACAGCCACAGATTCCATTTGTTGTCCCGACCTCTCAGCTGGTTAACAACCTCTTTCACTCTCAAAAGTGTCTCGTTTGAGTGGCAAACTATGTGGTCGCTCTACTTATAAGCCATTGCCTCAGATTCATCTCATTTCTTTTTCAATAGTTGAGGAAAATATTGCATGTATAGTTTCTATTAGATAAGTCTCTAACAATAGCTTGTTGAAATGATGCAAAAGCATGAACCAGACCCAAAATAATTAGATGGAATCATGGTCAGGTGTCTGGCAGTTTCCAGAGACGGCTAGTCACTGACAAAGGTTTCCAGTGCCTCCCTCTACCAGTGAGGCTTTTCCCGAGGTCTCTGCTGACCTCTGCCAGATGACCTCCAGTTACGCAGATGTCTTCTTCGTTCCCTGCTTCCCAGGACCCCCACTTCCCTGGGCTTCCTCTCATCTCTCAGAAAGCCCCTTTGTGAGCTTCTCTTTCTTCACTCCTGACCCTGGGCATGGACTTTCTCAAACTGAGCCCTTGTTCTGCTGCATTTTCTTGATGTGATCATTCCCTCAGCGAGACCGTCACATAACACAGGTTGGCCTTAATGTCCAACAACGGCAGGTAAATCCCACTTGAATAAGTGACATCACTGTCTCACCTCTAAGCTCCAGGCAACATCCCCAGCAGTCTAGAGGACTATTCCCCGGGAGTGCTGTCTTTTCCCCAAACTCAAGTCTGTCTATAAGTCCAAACTGTAGTCACAACCTCTCTCAACAAACAGAGGACACTTTTCCAGCTTGTATCAAGGGCCACACCCTGCTTGTCATTAATAACTGAAACAGTGAAGTTATTTTTTAGTCTTTCTGTTTAGTCATCCATATCCTGTACCTTACCAAGTCCTGTTGATTTCTTCAAAATTCTTCTCACTTCCATTGTTCTGGAGATCAATGCCAAAATCCTTCTGTGGCTTACAAGGCTCTGAGAAATCTTGCTTCTGCCTTCTTTTCCTCTCCATCCATCCTCATCTCATACCATTGTCTCCTTGTCTTCTACATTTTGGACAAATAAGTCTTCTTATAATTCCTCCAAAACATAGAGTTTCTATCTCAGGGATGTTGTCATGTTATTCTTTCTATCTAAATAAAACACGCTCCCTCCCTACTTCCATCTCCCTTCCCTTTATCCTGGCCAATTCCTACTCTTTATTCAGGTCTCCACCTAACTGTCCCTTCCACAAGGGAACCTGAGGTTTCAACCCTGTGTGCAGTCAGCAGTAGATTCCAGATCTGATCAGGGCACCCCATTACATGGGCTTATTGCATAGTGTACTAGCCTTTCTGGTAACTTACCACACTCGTACGTGGGCTCTTAAACAGGTTAGTGAATGAAGGAGGGGAAACCCTGCTGCTGGCCGGCAGAACCCTTTCTATATTCCACATGCCACACACTCATTCCAGCCCCAACCTTTCCGCGACTCTTGCCCCTGGGTAGAATGTGCCCCTTCCCTCAGTACATTCCCATCTGATATAAAATTCACTGGATGTAACATCTCCCCAGTAACTGTCTCCCAAACTACAACAATCTCCCTTTGTTTAACTTCTTATTAAATCTTGGTCACTGGAATTTTCTCACATACTGGTTTACACTATTATTTAGCTGCTTTGTGTACATCTTCAGTCCCCAAGCACATTTTTAAAAACTCCTGAAGATCAGGCATCAAGCCTTACATTCCCTTTTCTGCCCCTCAGTGCCTAATTTGGGGCTGTACAGAACAGGGCCGATACCTAAGAAGTGACAAAATGTCTCCATGCAAATCTACACCATCAACTCCTGATCTGTCCCAGCAGATTAGTACATGTCTGTGGTACAACACATCTCATGCTGAAATCAGTACAAGAATCCGAGACAAGCCCTCCTTCTTAGAATAAGCAGCTCATTCATCAGCAATGATATAAACAAGTGTTTGCCAACAGATTTCTTATCTTCAGAAGATTATTCCAGCAATATAAGAATTTTGACAAAAATCCACTAAGACATTCTCCACTGGCCACTTATTTGCAGACTGGCATACTCAGACTTGGCATTCCATGGAAACGTGTGTGCCAGACAAAACCCCTAAGTTCACCTCTATACCTCCTAGGAAGATGGAGCTGTAATGAAGAATCTTATACTTAAAGAAAGCAGATACTTCCCATCCATTGGTCTCCAGTCTTCAGGGATGGGTGTACTCTTTATGTAAAACTGTGTGTGTGTGAGTGTGTGAGTGAAGGAGAAGCAGAGGGGGGAGAGAAGAGAGGAAAGGAGAGAGGGGAGGGAAAGGGAGGAAAGAAGAGGAGGGGTGAAAGAAAGGACAGGATAATATTGACAATGAGAGCTAAGATTGGAAGAAAGTTCAGGTCACTGGTGATCAGGTAGCCTAAGAAGAAATCTTAGTACCAGTCTCAATTTATTCATCAGGTGTCTGTAACAGATGTATTAGGCACTAGACCACTGTCCAGTGAGGGGAATACAAAGATAAATAGAAGCAGTCTTCAGTAAGTTTTTGATCTGGTACAGATCTTGCCTCTGCCTACTTTCCTCTCTATTCACCCTCATCTCATACCCCTGTCTGCCCTGGAGACAATGAGGTGGGGCACTGTGGTCAGTGGTAGCACAGAGGTGGTACAGGTGCTTAGAAGCCAGGCAGGAACTCACTAACACTGCCTGGGGCATTCTGGAACAGCTTCCCAGAGAAAGAAATCACAACAGACTGGAGGGAGCTGGAGGAAATGACATCATCATCACAGAGGTCAAGGTTACTGTTTTCAAAACAATCACTGAGGCCCCAAGCTCTGCCAGCCAAAGCCCATTATTTACAGATGATCAGATTTGTAAGGGACCCAGATTTTCTTGCCCAGTTTTTGACCACAGGCTAGGCAAGAGAAGCTGGAAAGTAAAACCCCAATCCGTTCAGCCTGTGGCTCGCTGGTGGTCCCAGAGACCGCTGGTGGGCCCACAGCAACACAGAACTGCACTGACTATGTCGTGATCGTGATTGACTTCTGGCCCATTTCCAGCAGCAGTAATGAGAAGAGCCTGTGGTCCAGGGTGCCCAGCAAGCACGGGACACTGCTGAGCGCTTTACACTACTCTCTCCCTGGAACCTCACCGGGACTGTATGAGGTAGTAATTTCCCCATTTCATACACGAAGGGAGAAAAGTTAGCATTTAAGTGCTGCTATGTTCCAAACACTAAGTACGTATTATCAATTCATCTAATCCTCAGGACAAGCCTACGAATTAATTTAATTTTACATTTTTATAAATGAGGAAGCTGGGGCTCAGGGAGGTTAGATAACTTGCCTAAGGATACACAGTAGATAAATCCAGCATGTGGACTGTTCACTAGGTTGAACCATTTGAAATCATATTTTCTGACCATTTTTCATCTCTAAACAAAACAGTTTCATAGGATTAAACCTAAGTGTTCCCAAACCCATTCACTTCCCATTAGTTCTCTCATAAAAGGATTTGATCTGGCTTTTGTTAAATATATATCTTTGGATGGTAACACTACAGAAGGAGGAGGATTGGGGGAGGATGCAAAACCAGATTGTCAAGAAGAAGGGAAAGCATACACCTGGCAACTAGATGCGATTATTATCATTTTGCCACACTTGCTTTCTCTCTCTCTGAATATGCCTCTTTTTTCCTGAACCACTTGCATCTAGTTGCAGGGTATGTGAGTAACCCTTACATCATTCTTATAGCTTTTCTATCAGTTTGAAATTTTTCAAAATAAAAAGTTGGGCGGGGAGGTGACTTGTAAAGGAACTCCTGAGAAAACCTTTTGTAACAGTTATTTGATTTACCCAAATAGCATTTCTGCACTGCCCAAACTCAATTACATAACTTTATGAGGGTAAATAAACAGTTTACATCCAAAATTAATTCCATAGTCCTTATGGGCTGCAAAGTTCTTCTGCAGAAGACTAGATAGTAAACATTTTAGGCTTTATGAACCACATACAACTTTTGTTTTATTTTATTTACAACCCATCAAAAATATAAAAGCCATTGTTAGCAAGAAGGAAGGCCAGTAACAAAACAGGCCAAAAACCATAATTTGCCAACTCCTGATACAGATGGAATTCCATAGAATTATTTCTAAATACTAAAGTCATAGTCAGGAAAACAAGTCAGAAACTTTCCTTTCTGGAGTTATTCCCAAGCGGTGTGATCTGGGGGCAGGGAGCAGGTGACAGTCCTCAGTGACTCCGTTCTGGTAGCGGCTTCCTGGAATGGTTCTTTGCAGGCCTCCTTTCCAACCCTGACGTCCTCAAAGACATGGTGCAGTATTTGAACATTTCTAACAGCATTATACTTGTCACGGGTTTGCAGCTCTGTCACACTTTGGCCCCAGACCTTTAATGCTCAGCAGAGGACTCCCATCATTTGCACATTTAACCTCCAAAACTTCAACTACACACACTTGGCAAAAACAACAGAGGAAGAGAGAGCTGATTATAGCAAAAACACATCTACTATAATCCTATCTGGCACATACACTCTATTTTATACTTGCTATTGCTGTAAGTTACCCATTTATGCATAAGTATTACTGCATACAGGGGGTGCAATGCAAGCCATGAGTGCTGCCCTTCACAGGCAAAGTAAAAGAGCTCCCGGGGTTCTCTTGATGCTCTCAATCTCCATCTTATATGCTGCCTGTAGGTGCCAGTCTGTTCTGTCTCCTGTCTCTGTAGTCTTTAGTACAGGTCCACCACTCTCACTTGTCTCCTCTAGTTTTGACAGCTGTACCCCCGCACCCTCTGTGACCACAGCCTCCTACCCATTCAGCTGCCTCATGCCCTTGCTCTTACTGGACTTGCCTTCTTATCTTAAGCCAGACCATCAGGCCCTTGATGCTTACGTTTTTCTAAAATCACCAACCCATGTCATTCTTCATCTTCTGGCCAGCTGAGACCTAGTGGTTGTCCTCTGTATTGTCCTTCTCCCCACTTTCTAGGATTTCTGGCAACAATTCCATTCCACCCACCACCCAACCTCTGGCTTTTCCCTCCCATTAAAATCCCACCTCTAGACATGGGACAGTGGTTAAGAGCAAAAGCTAAGAAATCAGACTTCTGAATTTAAATTCATCCTATCTGTATAACCTTAGCAAAGTTACTTACTCCTCTGTGCCCCAGTTACTTCTATAAAATGGGTATAATAATAGTCCTTACAGACCACAGGTAAGTCTGGAACCTGGTAGGACTGGTAAGAGGAAAACCAGACTCTAGGCCCAGAAGATGCCCTTCTGTTTGAGGGGAACTGAAATTTTTTCAGACTCATAAAAAACTGAGGACATTTTTAGTGAACAAAGAGCATGGTGTCTCTTCACAGTTGCAAACATTTACAGCCAATCCAACTCAGATAGAAAGATAAGAGTTTGTTGAGCAAAAGGGAGAATTCACTGATGCTGTCATGTACTTTTCAGATGGGGTTATAACACTGTTACAAGACACCAGCTGGGCTTCTATTTTGAATAACACAAAGTCGAAAAGCCCCAGTAGTTTTTAAAAACAGTGTGTATATTATGAAAGCTCCAGTCGCAGAAGAGATGAATTGCTAATTTCCGAAATTTGAAATTATGGAGAGTTCCTATATTTTTTAATGTTGCTACGTAGGTGGTGACTATGAATTCGCACTCCTTAATCAACAGTACCCACAAAACTCTTTCTGGTTCTAGAAAGTGGCATAGTCTTAGGCATTTTCATGTACTCTCCAAAGACAGGTGTTTAAAACCTGTATGGACCCACTGTCTGGGCACCCTCACGTTCCTGAGACCCTCCCAACTGAGTTTTCAGTCTTTCAGCCCCTGTCGTCAACCAGTCCTGGGCCTGGAATTATGCAAGATCCCCTCCTTGCCAGATTGGTCTCTACATACAAATCCCAGAAGATATTCCCGTTCATCTCTGCCTACAGCAGCCCAATATGCTTTAGCTCAGATCCAAGCTAACCATGCCCCTACCCCTGACCAAAAAGGAGAGGGAAATCTTCCTCCGTCATTTCCGACCTTCAGTATGTTCAGCTCCGGGGTCATGATTTTGTTTCTCATTGCTCTGTGGGTCCAGCCCTTAGAAATTTGTTTGCATCTGGTTTCTCTGGCTGCTGACCCAGCCTTTGCTCAAAGGCTTTGGCTGGGATTCATGCTACTGGCTTTCCTTGCCTCAGGCTACCAATGCAGTTCATTCCACCTTAGCAGGCTCTCTGCCAGGGCTGCCAGCTGGCGTCCCACAGGGAGGCCAGGGCTGCCAGCTGGCGTCCCACAGGGAGGCCAGGGCCTGACTCTGGTCCCCAGACTCCTTCATGTACACCAGTGGACTGATCCTCCATGGTTAGAGGTCTTAGACAATTATCCACTTGTGGGTTAAATTGCAATATTTCCAGAATCTCTTGCCTGGCTTTAGTGCATCTCCATATTAATACGTGTTTCCAAGAGGTGGAAAGAAGTAGTCCAGCTCCATAGCAATCAGGAGATATAAATTTCTCTTTGAAGAAAAGACAATGGGCAACACAATAAAAATGTTGACATGAACTGTGTTGAAAGGGGCTGTGTAATAATCAACATCTCTATAGCCAATGCTATAATTTTTAAAGGCACTGTTATCCTGTTGAAATTCACAAAAAACTTATCAAATAGGCAAGAGTTATAAATGTTTATGTTTCAGAAAGAAAAATATGAGACTCTAGGAGGTTAAATGATTTAAGGGGTGAAGTAAGGACTTAAGTCTCTGTCCTCAGGCTCTAAAACTTGTGCTCTTTCAAATACATTGGTGGGTCTCAAACAATATTCTGTAAGCCACCAAAATAAGAGTTCTTTCTGTGTGATTCTGTTTATAGAAAGTTTAAAGTAAGGCAAAACAGATGCTATGGTGATAGAAATCAGAGCAGTGCTTTTTATACATGGTTGAGGTTGGGAAGGGACTTGAGGGCACTTTCTGATCTACATCTTGATCAGGGTGTAGGTTACATGCATGTTTCACTGTTTTCAAAATCTATCAGACTGTATATTTAGCAACTATGCATTGCATGTATGTACATATCAGCTCAATAAAACGAAAATCAGTATCCAAATTACAGAACCTATTAAATAAATTCACAATTTGAAGTCTTTAAGTTTATGTCCATCCATCCATAAGTATTAAGGCTCTAGCTTATTTTGTGTCTCGAACCATTTCACAGAAAGCTCTTGAACCCATCATCACAGCAGCACTCTATGACAAAGCCCAGGCTCAAAACACAAAAATTAAACACTGCCGTTATTGTTCACATTTGAATTTTGCCAATAGCACAAATTAAATATATTCAAAATAATTCACGGAAGCAGCCCCAGTGAGGAATATTACCTGGCATGCTTTAAGATGTTGTATGTAAATAGAAGCTCTGCTTTCACTTGGCATAAGCTCCTTTTGTTTGGGGGCAAAAGGGGAGAAAAGCTAATGCTTTTACCATAATTCAGTCTACATCTTTCCAATTACCTGGGCCTAAATTCCTACAATGTAAAAGTTGTTTGAAGTTGAATAACAGCTACTAGATATTCCCTCTTTATCTGGTTTGAAATCGCCACAGTCTCCACCACTCCCTATTAAACACCAAGACTCCCTCACCTACTTACGTTTATGCCTAGCCCAGTGATTTTTTAAATTTTCAGGTTCAAACAGTAAATAAATTAAAAACAAAACACTAAAAGTTTTACAGACAAACTGAATAGCATTAATGACTTCTTGAATTAAAACAACTGAATATAGGCTATACTTACTCGCATAGAAGGATTCCATTTTCCAATCCTGTCCGAAAATCTTTATCGCCAAAACTTCTGCCTGTTACTTGCTGGAAAAGAAAAAAAAGAAAAAGAAAGCATAAATTTTTCTTCTTTAATCAGGAAGCTCAATGATTTTTTTTTCTTAATATTTAAAAGCCTTGAAAAACTGGTGGCATTCCAAGAATGGGAAAATCTGTTAGGTCTGAATTTCCTTTACATGCGTAGCTTTGCTTAGATCAGCTAATCTTAAATTTAGACCATTTTTTAAAAGGTTTTTTCCTATCTAATACCTTAAAAAATGTGTTCTTCCTGATAAGAATGTTACTTTTGGGGTTTGGCCATGATAAGTCAAGGCCATAGCCTCTTTCTTCCTGAGAATTCAACAAACATACTTTCAAAAAGCCTACAGAGCACACCACCTAAGGATAAAGTATTTATTCATTAACAAATGTTAATGGCAGAGGAGAGGAGGTCACAGACCCCTAACCTTGAGAGATTAACATAAAGACAGGAATAATAAAGCTAATATCCATAACATGGTATGAAAGAAAAATAAAAGCTGGGAAAGAATGAACTGTCTAACGGCACAAGACTGATGGCCATTCTTGTCATCTCTGGCTCTCAGCAGCCCTTTGGCCTAAGCACCAGTGCATTGATTTTTTCATTCAATAAATATTTATTGAGCATCCACAATATTCCAGGTAAATAAATATTCATACTATAAACCCTAAAGCAACCTCTAAAATAATAAAATAAAATGTTATAGCTAATAAGTCAAGAAAGGAGATAAAATAGAACCATAAAAAATACTCTAAAAGAAAAAAGGAAAAAGAAATACAGAACACATGGAATAAATAGAAAGAAAATAGAATATTATACACTTAAATCTAACCATATCAATAGTGCATTAAATATAAATGGCCTAAACACCCTCAATTAAAAGATAGAGATTGTCCGGTCAGATAAAAAAGCAAGTCTCAATTATGTGCTGCCTACAGAAATGCAATTTAAATATAAAGATACAAATACATTAAAAATAGAAGAATAGAATGAGCTATATCATGCTAAAGTAATCAAAAGAAAGCTAGGGGGGCTATATTAATACTACATAAAGACATTTTTAGACAAAGAATAATACCATGCAAGATAGTTATTTCACAAAGGGTTGTCTCATCAGGAAGACATACCAATCTTAAATATTTCACCTATTTAAAAAAACAAAGCTCCAAAGTAAATAAGCTAAAACTGATAGACCTTCAAGGGCAAATACACAAATTCACTAGAGTCAGAGATTTAGTATCTCTCTTCAATAACTAAGAGAGCAAGCAGGCAGAAAATCAGTAAGGATAAAGAAGACTTAAACTAACAGTATCAACCAACTTGACTTAATTGACATTTCTAGAGTACTTCACCTTACAACAGCAAAATACACATTTTACTTATGTTCACAATAAACATTTATTGAGATAGATCAATTTCTGGGTCAAAAAACAAGTCTCTACAAACATAAAAGAATTCAATTCATAAAAAGTATGTCATCTGATCACAGTGAAATTAAATTAGAAATTTATGTAGACAGAATTATCTCTGGAAAAATCCCCAAATAATTTTAAACTAAGTAACACAATTCAAAACAATCCATTTACCAAAGAAGAAATCAAAATAAATTAGAATGTGTTTTTTAGTGGAAGAATGTGGCAATATAAAAATGTATGGAAAGATACTAAGGCAATATTAGGGGAAAATGAATAGCACAAAACACCTATATCAGAAAAGAAGATCTCAAATCAATGAATTCTGCTTCTATCTTAAACAAATTAAGCCCAAATTAGGAAGAAAAAAATCAGAGTTGAAATCAAATAGAAAACCAAAAAGACTAGAGAAAAATCAATGAAATCAAGTTATTCCTTTGCAATCAATAAAACTGATAAACTTTTAGCCAAGTTGACAAATCTTTAGTTAATAAAATTGGTAACCTTGGTTTTTAGCCAAAAAGAAAGGTACAATTTACCAGCATCAAGAATGACAGAGATGACATCATTACAGATTCTATAGATTTAAAAGGATGAGGGAATATTATAAATAAATTGTATCAATAAATTCACCAACTTAGATGAACTGAGTAAATTTCTTGACACAAATAACCAAAGTTCACTCAAAAAAGAAACAGATAACCTCCCCCAAAGAAAGTGTGAGACCCAGAAGCCTTACTATTTAAGGAAGAAATATCATGTAATTCTACACAAACTCTTTCACACAGTTGAAGAGGAAAGAATACTTCCTGATTCATCTTATTAGACCAGCATTACCTTGATTCAAAAACCAGGCAAAGATATTATAAGGCAGAGATACACACACGCATACACACACACGCACACACACACACACATACACACACAAACACAGAAACTATACCACTGTGTTATCCACTCATGGTAGGAATCAGGTGTGATTTTTATTTTCTTCTTTAAATTTTCCCTATTTTTTAAAAACTTCCTAAAATTAACACAATTTCTTTAATCATCAGAAAAACCAAACAAGATTTGTTTTTAAGAGCAATCTAAGGAAACTAAGTGGTCCCAACTGTTCCTTGTAAAACAAAGTTCAAGTTTTATTTTAAAACATCCCCATTAACACTCCCACTAGGAAGACAATTCACAAGCAAATATAATGTACTGCCTAAAGAAAAAAGAAAAGAAATATATTCCTTTTTAAATGTCATCTCATTCTTGTTTGAGGAAATGTGAGAAAATGGACAAAAAATAGTTCTTTACAGTTTGTAAATATCTAGCTTTTTTTCCAAAATAAAGAAATTAAGAAAAATTTCTTTAAATGGCTAAAGTTTAAATACAGACTTTAAACACCTTAGCATTTTCTTTCCTGAATCTATTAGTTCTGATTTACAGTCTCAAAACATCACTAAAATTCTCTATAAAATTCACCTCCATTCACTAAGAAGTGATTAGAAGGTCCTGAAAACATTTTCCCCCCAGGTCTTTACATGTTTGTTAAAAGTATTATGTTCTAGTGCAAATGGTGCTTACATTGAGGACCCAAGAGAGTTTAGCTACATCTATTACAGAATCTGGCTAAATTAACCCAGGCCCCTTTCTATTAAGCAATAATGATAAACAGGGTCTAGAGACAGAAACACAAATGAGACATGGCCACTGTAGGTAGAAAGCTCACAGACTGGTGAGGGAAACAAATATCTGAACTTGTACCATAAGCAAAAGTTAACAACTTTTTTGACTGTAAGAAAATATTGTCTTACCCATGGACCACCTAAAATGCCTATGTGCTATTTAAAATTATGTTGCATGTGATACAAAACCACTAAAAAAAATTGGAGTTGATTTAACAGTTCAAAGTCAGCCTGTTAATTGAAATCCTCCATTATGTAGTGTGATTAAATTAAATTATGAGATGGGAATAGGCACCATGCATTTGGAGGAAGGTGCTTATTTCCAACTCTATTCCTCTTCTTCTGTCTCCTTTCCTATCTCCTATGTCCATTAGGTCTCAGTATAGCCTTCACCCTCCTCTCCACTGACCCAAATACCATCTATTTTTCCAAGTCCAGGTTATTTAGGATAGAGGTACTTAGATCTTTGTTTGGAGGGTCAGCAGTTGAATAGACTTCAGAAATTCAACAAGGACGATGCTATTAAAAAGTCTGGTCCTCAGCAGCAGCGCAGTTTGAAAAAGACATGTGCACCCCTATGTTTATGGCAGCACTATTTACAATAGCCAAGAAATGGAAGCAACCTAAGTGTCCATCAGTAGATGAATGGATAAAGAAGAGGTGGTACATATACACAATGAAATATTATTCAGCCATAAGAAGAAAACAAATCCTACCATTTGCAATAACATGGATGGAGCTAGAGGGTATTGTGCTCAGTGAAATAAGCCAGGCGGAAAAAGACAAGTATCAGATGATTTCACCCATCTTTGGAGTATAAGAACAAAGAAAAAACTGAAGGAACAAACAGCAGCAGATTCACAGAAGCCAAGAATGGACTAACAATTACCAAAGGGAAAGGGACTGGGGAGGATCGGTGGGAAGGGAGGGACAAGGGGGAAAAGGGGGCATTACGATTAGCAGACATAATGTAGGGGTGGGCGCGGGGAGGGCTGTACAACTCAGAGAAGACAAGTAGTTATTCTATAGCATCTCACTACGCTGATGGACAGTGACTGTAATGACTGTAATGGGGAACGTGGTGGGGACTTGATGATGTGGGGAGTCTAGTAACCATAATGTTGCACATGTAATTGTAGACTGATGATGCCAAAATAAAAAAAATTTTTAAATCACCAAAAAAAAGAAGTCTGATCCTCAGACCATCAGCACCTGCATCGTCACCTGGAATTAATGTTAAAAATACAGACTCTCAGCCCTCCCACAGTCTCCAACCTACTTATTCAGAATGAGCATTTGAAAAAGATGTGATTCATATGCCGAGTAAATTCTACAAAGTTCTGACCTAGCATACTAAACTGAGTCAGCAGTTCATAATCAGAGAGGGAGAACCTTCCACTGGAATCAGGATTTTGGATGACCTGTTCTCAGCAACCCCTCTTAGCAACATCATTATGATGTGCTTACAATGTCCCACATTGTATATTTTAAGTATAAAGACTGCTAATTATTGTTCCCTTCATGACAGCATAAGCCATTGCTATAAAAAACAAAATAGCTGCCAAGAATCGACCACCATTACCAACAGTTCATGAGCAGGAGAGGTGAAAAGTGACTGCCCAAACTTTGCACTAACCTTCCCTCTTGGATCCCCATGGATGGAAGACTCTGAGCAACCACTCAGACAAGACACTGGCCAAGCTATCAACTCATGATCACTCTTCAAGGACACAGAACAGGATGGAAGATTAGTAGAGCCCTCAAAGAGCGCCTGTGATTGGGGAGCTGGAACATGGGGTGGGTGGCAAGAGTGCCCAGGTTCAGGAGCCTTCCAGGGCCAGCAGGGGAAGAGCAGCATGAAATGTCAAGAACACTTTATCATTCCCCCAAATCCTGCTCTCCACACCTTGCTGAGCCTCAGCCACCTGATCAGCTAATCCTTGCAACTCCATCCTTGCAGTTGTTCAGCCTAGTCATGCTTGACCCCTGTCTATCACAACCAATCAAACCCACCAACAAATCCTGTTGATTCTCTCTTCAGAATTTAGCCAGAATCCAACCACTTCTCACTGCCTCCACTCTACCACATCACTCCAAGGCACCATCTTATACCGAAACAACAGTCGCTTGCAGCAGTGGCCTCACTGTTCCTGCCCTTATCCCTTCCATGTCTTTTCAACAGGATAATCCTGTAAAGTTAAATGCTACTACTCCACCCAAATGCCTCCGTACTTCCCCTTCTCACTCACAGTTAAAAGCCAAAGTTCCTACAATTCCCTAAAGATATTCAACATAAAAAAAAAACTAATAGAAGTACAAGGACAAAACTATTGGGCACCACCACGATTTTAAAGGTGGGCATAATGAACTTATGCACATCTCTCCCTTCAAGGGATCCTCAGAAGTACTAATGGTGGCACTTATGTCACCACTTCTGCCCTGTGTGCCTTTCAGGAAAGCCCAAGACCAGATTTTTTCCCTCTGCTTTATTGTTTAGGATTAATTCACTTTGATTACTAACCAAAATATTTGTTGGAGGGACATGCTGTAAATGTCAGATTAAAATAGTCAATGAATGGACAATTTACCAAAATCTTGTTTGTTTCAAAGAGTTTGAAAAAGACTTTCGTCTACCTTAGCAATTAAACCAAAAGCAGAAGCAAGAGGACATCATGATGTGTCGCCATACTAGTTTATGCAAGTAAGTTCTGAGTAGCTCATCTGTATTCTATTTTTTTCCCATAGAACTAAAAGGTAATTACATTTCTGAGTTTGTTCATGCCAATGGCACTGCTCTCAATCATTTAAATAACTGAAATATGGAGGACTTAGAACAACAGTCTAATAAAGAAAACCACACAACTTTATGGTAACATTTTTATGATGTGTTTATAACATAACACATTGTATATCATAATGCTACATTTTGCTAATTACTTTACCACTGTTATTAAGTTATTACAATAAACAAAAACTGGCAAGAATCAGACTCTCAGCCTGATCATTACCATTTAAACAAATTATGTTTCAGAAATATTTTGATTAATCTTCAGGTTTTTTTTTTTCAAAACAATCTGGTGGACAAACTGCAGTCCACTAATAAGCTGCAAGTCTGAAGAGGATTTTAAATAAACAGGAGAAAGCCTATTATAATGACCTTAAGAGGAGATTCTACTGGCTGATAAGATGATCGTCCCTAGATTCCAGCAATTGAAAACATACAAAATTTAATATATTTTGACTTAACGTTTGAAAGACATGGATATTTTCTCTAAATTGTACAAAAACAGGCACACTTTTCAGAAGGGTGATTACCTCATACACATGGCAAATGAAAAATCACACCTCTTTAATTCACTGGAGAAGATTATTAGCAACTCATTATGTTCACTTCTCTTCTGGTCATATTTGACTTATTTAACAAGAACATTTCTGCATATTTTTATAACTGAATTGTAAAATAAAGCAGAACAGATTGCTCTTATTTTCACATTTACTGAGAAATAAATCTATTGCTACTTCTGTCTCTTTTGGTTGCTAGAAAAATCAAATCAAGACTCTATGGAAACTCTTGTAAACAATACTAATCATAAATCATAATCATCTGAGCCAGAATTAGCGATCAACCCATCAATCATCTACTAAATACTTATTTCATGCCAGACACTGTCACAGGAGTGAGACCAAAATAGTAAGATCTGTACCAACCCAGTAAGAATCCACAATCCAATGGGAAAGACAGAAGATTACACTACAGTAAGTGTTGGAAGTGAAATATGGACAGAGATTGACAAGAGCACAAAGGAAGCAATTAACACAAATTGCATGACTGACAGTTGAATGGTAATAGTTCACATCATGTATCAACTAGCATATATCTTCTCTGTTCTAAATGCTTGCCATATATTTATTTAATTCTCATAACAACCCACCCAATGAGGTGGGTCAGATTATTATTATTGTTACCGTTTTAAAGTCAAAGAAATCTAGACACAGGAGGGTTAAGTAGGCTGTCCAAGGACACAAGGCTAGTAAGCAGCAGAGCCTGGATTGAACCCCTGCTAGGGTGACTGCAGAGTTCATGTTCCTGAGCACAGATTCTATGGAGCATCTGAGCAAGGAATGACCTCTCTCTTATCTAAAATAGTCAAGGAACACCTCTGAGGAACTGACATTTGAGTTGGTCCTTAAGGATGAGAAGAGATTCCCCAAAGGAAAGAGATGAAGTAGGGCACTTCAAGCAGATAAAAAGACCAGCACAAAAGTTTGTGCAAAGAGGAAAATTTCTAAGGGCTGAGCACAGGGAGGGGAGAGGTGGGGATGGGGAGGGTGGTAGGAGATGAGGTGCCAGAGCGAGCATGGCCCCGTGAGTCAGGACCTGTGTGCCAGAACTATGAGTTATACTTGGTCCAGAAAAAAGACACCCCAGAAGATGGGGACAAAGAAGGGGTTCTTTGGCAATTACTCTCCCTATTTCCCACTAATTCCTAAGGAGATAGTCTCAGAATGACATTTTGCTTGTTGCTCTCAATTACTTTCTCATGGACTCTCCCACTTCCATTATATAGCCAGTGACCTTGCTTTTGGAACCACAGTGAGTTTGAGACCATCTGGCCAGACTTCCCTTTAAGACCACTGCACCCAGGCCCACACACATCCCTCTACACATCGTATCTACACCTATCTCTTCATCTTTTCTGCCAACTCAAAAGGAAGACATATACTCTCTCTTTCCTCTACCAAGGCTCTGGATCCTATACCTGCCCATCTCCAGGTGCTGCCTTTATCTCAACGTTACCCCTCAGGCCACAGCATCCTTCATCTCTCTGCTGGAGCATAATGAGTTCATTCCTTGCCTAGAAACCCTAATTCAATCCAATCCCTTCAATCACCATCCTGTTTTTCTCCTTCCTTTCACAGTCCAAACTCCCTATCGAAGTGTCCTGTTCCCATTCCCCTTATCATCATAGCTCAGCTGCCTACAAACTGTCCTTTTTTAAATCATTGAAAATTCTTAAAGGGTTAAGAGTTGAGACCCGTGAGTTTGACTCTGAGCTCCACCTAAAGCTAAATCATAAGCAGATTAATGAACTTCTACCAACCCTTAGCTCCCTACTTATGAAATGATAATTGTACCTACTCCCAAAATTTGCACACAGTAAATGAATTAGTGTATGTCCAATCCTTCCCACAGTGCCTGTCCCACAGTAAGAGCTCAATAAATTTCTTGGTCAATGTTGGCAGCAATACTAGAATGGTCATAGATCTCATTCTTGATTTCTCTCTCTCCAATACTCTTTGCAGGTCTTTCCTCCCTCCTCTGAAAATTCTGGTATCACTATACTGGCTGATCCAAAGTATGTTTTCCCATCTGATCTGAATCAAGGTCTTAGCAGCATGACAGTCAACCACCGCCTCCTTCTGGATCTCACCTTCCCCATCACAGACACTCATGGTTTTCCTTCTACCTCATTAAAAAAATACTTCCTTCTTCATTGTCTGAGCTACTCCACCTCATTCATTTCCTAACTGTAACACATGGTTCTTTTTCTCCTTTCTTCACTTTCTTTTGTCCTTGCTCTAGCACACTCCCCTTCCCTGGGGAGTCCCAGGCCTTTAAATATATCACCAATGATAACTCATACATTTTTATTAGTTTAAATATCTCAACTTAAAATATCTTTAAATATATTATATATGACAACTCACACACTTTTTGTGATGTTACAAACTTTAGAATTATTGACTAATTTTACCTTTTTCTTTACATTCCTGGATTTTATACATTTTCTAAAATAAACGTGTAACTTAATCAGTTAAAGTACACATGCCTACCATATTTCAAAAGATCTAAGACACAGCTGATTGGGAGACACCATTATCTTATTATGTTCCGATAAGAAGAAATGCTATCCTTTGGAACTATGATATGATGTTAAATGCCATTCATTATAAAATAACTCACAATTTCAGAAATGTTAGCATGTGAAAAAATTGGCTTTTTTGAATATATAAGTATAGCATATGTGTACTGTGTAAAATAAAACTTTTCTCATTTTCTGATGAAATATAACTTACATATATTAACATCAGTTCTTGTTAATGTAGAGTTCTGTGAATTTTGACAAAAGTAAAGAGTCATATAACCAGCCACCTTGTTACCAAAAGCAAGATGTAAAAAAGTTTGTCATACTCTTGAACTTCTCCGAGCTCCTTTGTAGTCAATCACTCCCTATACTGCCAGGTACAGGCAAATGCCAATCTGTTGCACATGGTATGGTTTTGCTTTTTCCCAAATGTCATACGAATGAAACAGTGTGTAGCCTTTTGAGTCAGGCTTCTTCCACTTAGCATAATAAATGTGAGTTTATGTATGCTCTTGAGTATATCCAAGTTCATTTCTTTTTTTTTTTTTTTGCTATTATTAATGTACTATTACATGAGCAATATTATGGTTACAAGACCCCCCTATTATCAAGTCCCCACCACTACACCATTACAGTCACTGCCCATCAATGTACTAAGATGCTATAGAATCACTACTTGTCTTCTCTCTGTCATACTCCTTTCCCCGTATCCCCACCCCTGCTACATTATGTGTGCTAATCGTAATACCCCTTTTCCCCCCTTTTCACTCCCTTCACACCCATCTTGCCCAGTTCCTTTCCCTTTGGTAACTATTAGTCAATTCTTGGGTTCTGTGAGTCTGCTGCTGTTTTGTTCCTTCACTTTTGTCTTTGTTCTTATACTCCACAGATGAGTTAAATCATTTGATACTTGTCTCTCTCCACCTGGCTTATTTCACTGAGTATAATACCCTCTAGCTCCATCCGTGTTGTTGCAAATGGTAGGATTTGTTTTCTTCTTATGGCTGAATAATAGTCCATTGTGTATATGTACCACCTCTTCTTTATCCATTCATCTACTTATGGACACTTAGGTTGCTTCCATTTCTTGACTATTGTAAATAGTGCTGCGATAAACATAGGGGTGCATCTGTCTTTTTCAAATTGGGCTGCTGCATTCTTAGGGTAAATTCCTAGGAGTGGAATTCCTGGGTCAAATGGTATTTCTACTCTGAGAATTTCGAGGAACCTCCATACTGCTTTCCATAATGGTTGAACTAATTTACATTCCCATCAGCAGTGTAGGAGAGTTCCCCTTTCTCCACATCCTCGTCAACATTTGTTGTTTGTCTTTTGGATGGCGGCCATCCTAACTGGTGTGAGGTGATATCTCATTATGGTTTCAATTTGCATTTCTCTGATGATTAGCGACGAGGAGCATCTTTTCATGTGCCTGTTGGCCATCTGATTTTTCTTAGGAGAAGTTTCTGTTCAGATCCTCTGCCCATTTTTAAATTGGATTATTTGCTTTTTCTTTGTTGAGGTGCATGAGCTCTTTATATACTTTGGATGTTGACCCCTTATCAGATATGTCATTTATGAATATATTCTCCCTTACTGTAGGGTGTCTTTTTGTTCTATTGATGGTGTCCTTTGCTGTACGGAAGCTTTTAAGTTTCATATAGTCCCCCTTGTTCACTTTTGCTTTTGTTTCCTTTGCCCTGGGAGATATGTTCATGAAGAAGTTGCTCATATTTATGTCCAAGATATTTTTGCCTGTTTTTTTCTAAGACTTTTATGGTTTCATGACTCACATTCAGATCTTTGATCCATTTTAAGTTTACTTTTGTGTATGGGGTTAGACAGTAATCCAGTTGCATTCTCTTACGTGCAGCTATCCAGTTTTGCCAACACCAGCTGTTGAAGAGGCTGTCATTTCCCCACTGTATATCCATGGCTCCTTTATCATATATTAATTGACCATATATGCTTGGGTTTATATCTGGGCTGTCAAGTCTGTTCCATTTGTCTATGGGTCTGTTCTTGTGCCAGTAACAAATTGTCTTGATTACTGTGGCTTTGTAGTAGAGATTGAAGTCAGGGAGCATAATTCCTCCCAGCTTTATTCTTCCTTCTTAGGATTGTTTTGGCTGTTCGGGGCTTTTGTGGTTCCATATGAATTTTAGAACTATTTGCTCTAGTTCATTGAAGAATGCTGTTGGTATTTTCATAGGGATTGCATTCAATCTATAGATTGCTTTAGGCAGGATGGCCATTTTCACAATATTAATTCTTTCTATCCATGAGGACAGGATGTGTTTCCATTTATTGGTATCTTCTTTAATTTCTCTCATGAATGTCTTGTAGTTTTCAGAGTATAAGTCTTTCACTTCCTTGGATAGGTTTATTCCTAGGTATTTTAAACTTTTTGATGCAATTGTGAATGGAACTGTTTTCCTGATTTCTCTTTCTGCTAGTTCATCATTAGTATATAGGGATGCAACAGATTTTGGTGTATTAATTTTTTATCCTGCACCTTTGCTGAATTCAGTTATTAGTTCTAGTAGTTTTGGAGTGGATTCTTTAGGGTTTTTTATGTACGATATCACGTCAACTGCAAACAGCGACAATTTTACTTCTTCTTTACCAATCTGTATGTCTCTTCTTTCTTTGTGTTGTCTGATTGCTGTGGCTAGGACCTCCAGAGCTATGTTGAACAAAAGTGGGGAGAGTGAGCACCCTTGTCTTGTTGCAAATCTTAGAAGAAAAGCTTTCAGCTTTTTGCTGTTAAGTATGATGTTGACTGTGGGTGTATCATATATGGCCTTTATTATGTTGAGGTACTTGCTCTCTATACCCATTTTGTTGAGAGTTTTTTTTATCATAAATGGATATTGAATTTTGTCAAATACTTTTTCAGCATTTTTGGAGATTATCATGTGGTTTTTGTCCTTCTTTTTGTTGATGTAGTGGATGACATTGATGGATTTTCAAATGTTGTACCATCCTTGCATCCCTGGGATGAATCCCACTTGACCATGATGGATGATCTTTTCGATGTATTTTTGAATTTGGTTTGTTAATATTTTGTTGAGTATTTTTGCATCTAAGTTCATCAGGGATATTGGTCTGTAATTTTCTTTTTTTGTGGCGTCTTTGCCTGGTTTTGGTATTAGAGTGATGTTAGCCTCCTAGAATGAGTTTGGGAGTATTCCCTCCTCTTCTATTTTTTGGAAAACTTTAATGAGGATGGGTATTAGGTCCTCACTAAATGTTTGATAAAATTCAGCAGTGAAACCATCTGGTCCAGGAGTTTTGTTGTTAGGTAGTTTTTTGATTACCAATTCAATTTCTTTGCTGGTAATTGGTCTATTCAGATTTTCTGTCTCTGCCTGGGTCAGCTTTGGAAGGTTGTATTTTTCTAGAAAGTTGTCCATTTCTTCTAGGTTATCCAGTTTGTTACCATATAATTTTTCATAGTATTCTCTCAAAATTCTTTGTATTTCTGTGGTGTCCGTAGTGATTTTTCCTTTCTCATTTCTGATTCTGTTCATGTGTATAAACTCTCTTTTTTTTCTTGATAAGTCCAGCTAGGGGTTTATCTATTTTGTTTATTTTCTCAAAAAACCAGCTTCTGCTTTCATTGATCCTTTCTATTGTTTTATTCTTCTCAATTTTATTTATTTCTGCTTTAATCTTTATTATGTCCCTCCTTCTACTGACTTTAGGCCTCATTTGTTCTTCCTTTTCTAGTTTCATTAGTTGTGAGTTAAGACTGTTCATTTGGGATTGTTCTGCTTTCCTGAGGTAGGCCTGTATTGCACTTTATTTTCCTCTTAGCATGGCCTTCACTGCATCAGAAAGATTTTGCGGTGTTGAATTATTGTTGTCATTTGTCTCCATATATTGCTTGATCTCTGTTCTTATTTGGTCATTGATCCATTCATTCTTTAAGAGCATGTTACCAAGCCTCCATGTGTTTGTGGGCTTTTTCATATTCTTTCTTTTTTTTTTGGTATCATTAATCTACAGTTATATATGCAACATTATGGTTACTAGACTCCCCCCATATTCAAGTCGCCACCAAATACCCCATTATAGTCAATGTCCATCAGCGTAGTGAGATGCTACAGAATCACTACTTGTCTTCTCTGTTGTACAGCCCTCCCTGTGCCCCACCCTACATTAGGTCTGCTAATCGAAATGCCCCTTTTTCCTCCTTGTCCCTCCCTTCCCACCCATCCTCCCCAGTCCCTTTCCCTTTGGTAACTCTTAGTCTGTTCTTGGGTTCTGTGAGTCTGCTGCTGTTTTGTTCCTTCAGTTTTTTTCTTTGTTGTTATACTCCACATATGAGTGCCACCATTTGATACTTGTCTTCTTCCACCGGGCTTATTTCACTGAGTGTAATACCCTCTAGTTTCCTCCATGTTGTTAGAACTGGTAGGACTTGTATTCTTCTTATGGCTGAATAATATTCCATTGTGTATATGTACCACCTCTTCTTTATCCATTCATCTGCTGATGGACACTTAGGTTGCTTCCATTTCTTGACTATTGTAAATAGTGCTGCGATAAACATAGGGGTGCATATGTCTTTTTCAAACTGGGCTGCTGTAGTCTTAGGGTAAATTCCTAGGAGTCAAATGGTATTTCTATTTTGAGTTTTTAGTGGAACCTCCATACTGCTTTCCACAATTGTTCAACTAATTTGCATTCCCACCAGCAATGCAGGAAGGTTCCCCTTTCTCCACATCCTCGCCAACATTTGTTTTTCTTTGTCTTTTGGATGTTGGCCATCCTTACTGGTGTGAGGTGATATCTCATTGTGGTTTTAATTTGCATTTCTCTGATGATTAGTGATGTGGAGCATCTTTTCATGTGCCTATTGGCCATCTGAATTTCTTCTTTGGAGAAGTGTCTGTTTAGATCCTCTGCCCATTTTTTAATCAGCTTATTTGTTTTTTGTTTGTTGAGGTGTGTGAGCTCTTTATATATTTTGGATGTCAAACCTTTTTCAGACATGTCATTTATGAATATATTCTCCCATACTGTGCAATGCCTTTTTGATCTATTGATGGTGTCCTTTGCTGTAGAGAAGCTTTTCAGCTTGATATAGCCCCACTTGTTCATTATTGCTTTTGTTTCCCTTGCCCGGGGAGATATGTTCATGAAGAAGTCGCTCATGTTTATGTCCAAGAGATTTTTTTCCTTTGTTTTCTTCCAAGAGTTTTATGGTTTCATGACTTACATTCAGATCTTTGATCCATTTTGAATTTACTTTTGTGTACGGGGTTAGACAATGATCCAGTTTCATTCTCTTACATGTAGGTGTCCAGTTTTGCCAACACCAGCTATTGAAGAGGCTGTCATTTCCCCATTGTATATCCATGACTCCTTTATCACATATTAATTGACCGTATATGTTTGGGTTAGTATCTGGACTCTCTATTCTGTCCACTGGTCTGTGGGTCTGTTCTTGTGCCAGTACCAAATTGTCTTGATTACTGTGACTTTTTAGAAGCGCTTGAAGTCAGGGAGCATAACTCCCCCTGTTTTATTCTTCCTTCTCAGGATTGCTTTGGCTATTCAGGGTCTTTTGTGGTTCCATATAAATTTTGAACTATTTGCTCCAGTTCATTGAAGAATGCTTTTGGTATTTTCATAGGAATTGCATTGAATCTGTAGATTGCTTTAGGTAGTATAGCCATTTTGACAATATTTATTCTTCCCAGCCAAGAGCATGGGATGAATTTCCATTTGTTAGTGTCCTGTTCAATTTCTTTTAGGAGTGTGTTGTAGTTTTCATTGTATAGGTCTTTCACTTCCTCGGTTAGGTTTATTTCTAGGTATTTTATTCTTTTTGATGCAATTATGAATGGAATTGTTTTCCTGGTTTCTCTTTCTGTTACTTCATCATTAGTGTATAGGAAAGCAACAGATTTCTATGTATTAACTTTGTATCCTGCCAACTTTGCTAAATTCAGATATTAGTTCTAGTAATTTTGGAGTGGAGTCTTTAGGGTTTTTTATGTACAATACAATATGTCATCTGCAAAAAGTGACAGTTTGACTTCTCCTTTACCAATCCAGATGCCTTGTATTTCTTTGTTTTGTCTGATTGCTGTGGCTAGGACCTCCAGTACTATGTTGAATAACAGAGAGGAGAGTGGGCATCCCTATCTTTTTCCCAATCTTAGATGAAAAGCTTTCAGCTTCTCGCTGTTAAGTATTGTTGGCTGTGGGTTTGTCATATATGGCCTTTATTATGTTGAGGTACTTGCCCCCTCTACCCATTTTGTTAAGAATTTTTATCATGAATGGATGTTGAATTTTGTTGAATGCTTTTTTAGCATCTATGGAGATGATCATGTGGTTTTTGTTCTTCTTTTTGTTGATGTGGTGGATGATGTTGATGGATTTTCGAATATTGTACCATCCTTATATCCCTGAGATGAATCCCACTTGATCATGGTGTATGATCCTCTTGATGTATTTTTGAATTCGGTTTGCTAATATATTTTTTTTAATTTTGGTATCGTTAATCGACAATTACATGTGCAACATTATTGTTACTAAACTACACACTTCATCAAGTTCCCCCCACAGGCCCCATTACACTCACTGTCCATCAACGTAGTGAGATGCTATAGAATCACTACTTGTCTTCCTGAGTTGTACAGCCATCCCTGTGCGCCCCCCCAAATTATGTCTGCTAATCACAATGCCCCTTTTCCCCCCTTCTTCCTCCCTTCCCACCCATCTTTCCCAGTACCTTTCCCTTTGGAAACTGTTATCCATTCTTGGGTTCGTGAGTCTGCTGCTGTTTTCTTCCTTCAGTTTTTTTCTTTGTTGTTATACTCCACATATGAGAGAAATCATTTGATACTTGTCTTTTTCCACCTGCCTTATTTCACTGAGCCGGTTCGTTTACAGCGCCAGCCGGGGGGAACGAATGGCAGGCTACTTATCACCATGAGGGGTCTCAGGGCTGCTTTACCCGGCATGGGTTAGGGGGCCCAAAGTTTCTCAAGATTCCCAGACTGCTGGGCTGAGTGTGCTGGGTTGGTTTTGTTCAGCTCTTGGGCCCTTTTCCCTTTAAGACTTTTAAAATGTGCCTGCTTTTCTTTTGTCCAAGGGGAGCCGGCTGTGGGGACCCACTCGCAGTCTCTGCCTCAGATCCTGCCCTTCTGTTTCTCTGATCTCCAGTACACCATGCGATGTGTGTTGTGCTCCTGGTGCAGATCACCAGCGCTGGTTATTTAGCAGTCCTGTGCTTCCACTCCCTCCCCACTCTGACTCTTCCTCCTGCCAGCGAGCGGGGCTGGGGATAGTGCTCAGGTCCTGCCAGGTCATGGCTTGTATCTTAACCCCTTCATGAGATGCTGAGTTCTCACAGATATAGATGTAGCCTGGCTGTTGTACTGTATCTTCTTGTCTCTCTTTTACGAATAGTTGTATTTGTTGTATTTTCAAAAATATATATGGTTTTGGGAGGAGATTTCCACCACCCTGCTCTCACCACCATCTTGAGCCCACTTCCTTTTTCATTTTCTTTGATTAATTAATTTCTAATTTCATACCTTTGTGATCTGAGAAGCTGGTTGGTACAATTTCAATCTTCTTGAATTTACTGAGACTCTTTTTGTGACCTAGTATATGATCTATTCTTGAAAATGTTCCATGTGCACTTGAGAAGAATGTGTATTCTGCTGCTTTTGGATGAAGTGTTCTGTAGATGTCCGTTAGGTCCATCTGTTCTAATACGTTGTTCAGTGCCTCTGTCTCTTCATTTATTTTCTATCTGGTTGATCTGTCCTTTGGAGTGAGTGGTGTGTTGAAGTCTCCCAGAATGAATGCATTGCATTCTATTTCCCCCTTTAATTCTGCTGGTATTTGTTTCACGTATATAGGTGATCCTGTGTTGGGTGCATAGATGTTTATAATAGTTATATCCTCTTGTTGGACTGACCTCTTTATCATTATGTAATGTCCTTCTTTATCTCTTGTGACTCTCTTTGTTTTGAAGTCTACTTTGTCTGATACAAGTACTGCAACTCCTGCTTTTTTCTCCCTATTAGTTGCATGAAATATCTTTTTCCATCCCTTTACTTTCAGTCTGTGTATGTCTTTGGGTTTGAAGTGATTCTCTCATAGGCAGCATATAGATGGGTCTTATTTTTTTATCCATTCAGTGACTCTACGTCTTTTGATTGGTGCATTCAGACCATTTACATTTAGGGTGATTATCGATAGGTATGTACTTATTGCCATTGCAGGTTTTAGATTTGTGGCTACCAAAGGTTCAAGGGTAATTCCCTTACTATCTAGAAGTCTAATTTAACTCACTTTGCATACTATTACAAACACAACCTAAAGATTCTTTTTTTTCCTCCTTTTTCTTCCTCCTCCATTCTTTGTATGTTATTAATCATATTCTTTAGTCTTTGTCTATCCCTTGGGTGACATCTGTTTAGTCTTAGGAATACTTCCATCTATAGCAGTCCCTCCAAAATACACTGTAGAGATGGTTTGTGGGAGGTAAATTCTCTCAGCTTTTGCTTATCTGAAAATTGTTTAATCCCTCCTTCAAATTTAAATGATAACCTTGCTGGGTAGAGTATTCTTGGTTCAAGGCCCTTCTGCTTCATTGCATTAAATCTATCATGCCACTCCCTTCTGGCCTGTAAGGTTTCTGTTGAGAAATCTGATGATAGCCTGATGGGTTTTCCTTTGTATGTGATGTTTTTTCTCTCTCTAGCTGCTCTAAAAGTCTGTCTTTATCCTTGATCTTTGCCATTTTAATTATTATATGTCTTGATGTTGTCTTCCTTGGGTCCCTAGTGTTGGGAGATCTGTGCATCTCCATGGCTTGAAAGACTATCTGCTTCCCCAGATTGGGGATGTTTTCAGCAATTACCTCCTCAATGACACTTTTTATCCCTTTTTCTCTCTCTTCTTCTTCTGGTACCCCTATTATGCAAATATCATTCCATTTGGATTGGTCACATAGTTCTCTCAATATTCTTTCATTCCTAGAGATTCTTTTTTCTCTCTGTATTTCAGCTTCTTTGTATTCCTCTTCTCTGATTTCTATTCCATTTACCATCTCTTCTACTACATCTAACGTGCTCTTAAATCCCTCCATTGTATGTTTCATTTCAGATATGGAATTTCTTAATGATTGAATCTCTGTTTTAAATTCGTTCCTGAGTTCTTGAATATTTTTCTGTACCTCCATAAGCACGTTTATGATTTTTATTTTGAACTCTCTTTCAGGAAGATTGGTGAGGTCAGTTTCATTTGGCCCTTTTTCTGGGGTTTGTGAGATTTTCATCTGTACCATGTTCTTTTGAATTTCATATTTCTGTGTGGTGCCCTCTATTGCCTAGAAGCTCCAGTGTCTGGAGCTGCTCAGCCCCTAGAGTGATGTTTGGGGTCATAGGGGAGCGGAGCTGGTGCCTGGGGGGAGGAAAGATCTGTTTCCTGTCGCCCATCTGCCCTGCTTGTCTCCAGTATCACAGCCAGTGGGCCGAGCACACAGGTGTAAGCCTCTGTGCTTGGCGTCTCTAGCTGTTGTAGGTGAGGCCTCTCTCTGCCTGGCCTGATGCCAGAGCAGTGACTGCCTGTTTGCGAGCCAGTGCTGTCAGGCCAGGAGGAAGGCCCAGCAGTCTGCGTATCACAGTAGGGGGCCTTGGAGCTGTGTAGTCAGCCAGGGGAATGGAGCACCTGAGACTACCCAAGGTTCCCAATCTGCTGGGCAGAACACGCCCAGACAACCTTGTCCCCCTATCCCTTCTCCCGCATAGCAAGCTCCATGCAAACCCTGTGCCTTCAGCAGCCCTCTCACTGCTAGGGAGCATCTCAGACCACCTGCCTTTCCCTTGTCTCAGAGCGGCCAGGTGTGGATCCTGTCCTCCAGAAACGGCTGGAATCTATCTCTGAAGCACTCTGCCTGTCCCAGCTCTCCATCCTCCAGAGCACCACACAATGTAGATTTCTGCTCGCAATGCAGGTCTCCAGGGCTGGGTGTTCAGCAGTCCCAGTATTCCACCCCCTCCCCACTCTGTTTCTCTTCCTCCAGCTGGTGAGCTGGGGTAGGGGAAGGGCTCGGGTCCTGCCGGATCAAGGCTTTCATACGTTACCCTGTTTTGTGAGGTCTGCTCTTTCCGTGAGTTCTGTATGCAGTCTGGTGCAGTCTTCTTTCCTGTTGTTGTTTTAGGGTTAGTTGTATTAACTATATTTTCACACTATCTGTGGTTTTGGGAGAAGTTCTCTGTCTCACCTCTCATGCTGCCATCTTGAACCTCCAACTCACACATTTTTATGTGGCACTGACCCTTCTCTCCTGAAGGCCAGAATCAAGTGTCCGATTTCTTACTTGACATCTCTCCATGGGTACCTCATAAATATTTCACACTTAACAAGATCAAAACGAAATCTGTGATGTCTGTCCCCTGATCCAACCTAGTGTACCTTTGGTCTTTGCTATCTCAATGAATGGAACCATCGTCTCTCATTCCCAATAATACAGAGAGCAGTATCTCTCCCTCAAAAATGCATTTTAGATCTGTTCTTTCCTCTCTGTCTCTACACTACCACACGAGTGCACGCCTCCATTGCCTCTCAGCAAGATTACTGCGCCAGCCACCACCGTGGTCTCTTTGCTTCCACTCTGGCCCATCCATAAACCATCTCCCACACAGCATCCAGGATTCTTTACATAGATCAATCCGGTGTCCCTTCTTACTACACCAGAATAAGTCCAAGCTAAATAGATGACTGCTTCGTTTTACAGGTGAGAAAAATACTGCAAAACTAAGTAGCTTGATTAAGGTCATACAGCTAGTTATCAGCAAGGATAAGACTAGAATCAGGTCTCCCTTGACCCAGGCCAGGTGTCACTGCCCTGCTGCACTGCCTTCAGAAGGCACTTCTTCTTGTGGCTCTTACATTGCCACTTTCTTCAATAAAAATAGCTCCTTACATCTATTCAGTTGGGGTTGGCAAAGAAACAGCACAGAAGTCTAGGCCTGAGTTTATTTAATCAAGATTATCAGACCATGATCCACTCCAGCACCAGCTCTAAGGGCTTAACGTTGAGGATAATAAAATGCAATCTGCAGAATCCATTTATATTTTCCTCATGTCATCAGAAAACCAGAAGGTGCTGTTTATAGCCATAGATTGATAGCCTCCACTAAAAAAAAAAATCTAATTAAGAATACAGGCAATGCTCAAAAGTACCCTGGGAGCATTAAATCCTCTGTTCGAGCCATTTTATGCTCTAAACACAGAAAATGGGTCAGTCCAGGAACATGTGAGTGGGTTTAGCAGTAACTGTGTTTGCATATCCTCAAGCTGTTCTTGCCTTACAAAGAGAACAGAAGCTACAGAGACAGACAACACTCAAAGTGAGCTTTTGCACAACATAGTGTTAGTGACTGACTGAAGAGCAAAGACAAGGGCAAGTCCAGAAACAAATGGGCTAGTGAAGTGTTTCAGGGCTACGTGCATCATCTCCATTTCAAAGAGCAGAGATATGCTTCAGCCACTGTGTTATTTTTACCTAGATATAATGTTGCTTCTTAAATCAATACTTCAGTTCTGGGCTAATTGTGGCAATTCAGTAACCGTCATCTACTCCTCAGCAGAGTGAAGTATGAACCCTTTGAATTAGGCAAATTTGGGTCCAAATTTCAAGTCTGACTCTTAGGAGCTATGAGACCCTAGACAAAATGGCTTCACTTCTCTGAGTTTGCTCCCTCGTCTTTAAAAGACGGTTTGTAGGAGTTGTTTTATGATGTTGTTAGAGGCTAGAAATCATGAGTAGAAACACCTAGTAGGACAGTTAGTACTGACTGGAAGTTCTATTACTTTTTTCCCCAAGCTTCATATCTAAGAAGAAAAATCCACAACTGGAGTGTCTACATCAGGTAGTTGCAATTTTGTTCAGAAATACTGCTCAGGAGGAAGTGTGTATCATGGAGGCAGGTCTGCCATGTCACAGACGGATCTGGGCTTTGTGAGCACTGGGTACAAATCCCACAGGAGGCTGACACAATAACCTCCTATACACTCTATCTGGGTTAAATGAGACCATGTGGAAAGGCCTGTGCAAATTCAGAATATGACACATTTTATAAGATAATTGGCCTTCAAAAAGCCAATGTCATACAGAAAGGGGGAGAGTTGCTCTTCTAAAATAAGGGGCTTTAAGTAAGAGACACACCAGCTAACTACATTGTTCCTTAAGGAAATCCTAGTTTAAAAGAAACTTTATAGATTACATTTTGAGCACAGTTGGAGAAATATGAATATATTTTGGTCACTTGATAATATTAGGGCATAACTTCACCTTAGTAAGAGTGACAACGGCACAGTGGTTATGTAGGAGAGTATTCTTACACTTTGGAAATGCACAGAAAAGTATTTAGAGAGAAAGAGGTCTAACACCTGCAATGTAGTTTGAAATGGTTGAAAAAATATTAGGGGTATGTGTGTGCATGTATAAGAAGTAAATACAGAAAATGTTTACAATTATTGACAGTAGGTGGTGGGTATATGGGGTTTTTTGACCCAATCTTCCTTCTTTTCTTCCTTTGTTTTTCCTTCCTTCCTTCCCTCCTTCCTCCTTCTTTCAAATGTTTTGTAATGTTCATAATAAAATATTGTCAGCCAGGGCTGAAAGTCATTCAGCAGTCCCCAGAGAGTCCTCAGGTCAACCACCTATCATCCAGTGCCTTCTCATTTATTTCTAGAAGTGCTTTACTGATGACAGTGAAATCAGTCATTTCATTTATATTCAACCACTCTCACCTGCTCACTACATAGAATGGCGCTTGCCAGCCATCACATCGGCATGAGGTTAGCTCTGAGGATGGGAAGGAAGGAGGGGACAAGCCCCTTGGTTTCCTGATTTGGGGCAAAGAACTGAAACTAGAGGCTCTGCCAAGCACACAGTCTTGTGACAGTTGTAGAGTGGTTGGAAAACTGATCGATTTCACCATTTGGTATTCTAATAACTGAATAATTTTTAGCTAAGAATCCAAAGTAACCACAAAACTGTTGTACTTTGCCAGTACTTGGCATTTAAAAAGGCATCCAGGTCAAGTCAGAAAACTACTAGAATTCACCCAAACAAGTTATCAGATTACCAAATGAAAATAAGACATGATAAAATGTTCATTACACAGTTAGGATAATGACATTTACACAGCCTAGCCTTTAAAAAGTTGGTAAGACTTGGGCGGCACAACTATGAAGAAAAGCAAGGATGTGATCAACCTAAAATGAAGAGACTGACTTTCAGAAGGAGGGGATGAACCATCCCTGGGAGGGAGCCCAGGAATGGCTTTCCAGGTGGCAAGAGTCTACTTGTTGATTTGGATTGTTTTTTGCTGCAGTTATTCCCATACTGCTCACCTTAAATAATTAACTAAGCTATGTATTGGTTTGATGTGGTTTTCTGTACTTGTGTTATAGTTTACAATTAAGAAGATTTTAAAGGGCAGATGAGGAATTCATAGGCTAACCTCCATAGTGAGTCAACCTCACTGTTTTTCTCTCATTAGTAACTGAAGCCCTTTTCCATTTGGTTTTACTCAGAGAAGACTTTTAGTGAGAAAATAACACTTTTAAAGGTTCTTCATTAAAGTGTAACAGAAATACACCTCCGTCTAATAATAAAATGGTGCTGGGATGAAAAATAGAAAATATGCATGCCTGCTGCTTAGTATATTTTATGCTTAGTATATTTTAAAACAAACATTTGACTGTCAGATAAAGGAGCTAATTTTCTGTCTGGCTTTGGGAAATAAAAGACATACCGTCTTCTAAGAGTTTGCCACTTGAAAGGCTCTAGGCAGGTACTTGGGGCTGGGAATGACCACAGTGCCTCTCACCTCCATCTTCTATTAGTGGTTCTTTGGTTTGAATCACACAGATGTCTAACAACACCTACTCAGGATTGGTAGGACGCCAAAAGTCAAGCATCTGTGTTCTAGCCACAGTTCTAATACCCAAGGGTTTCCAGCAAATCACTTCACTTCTATAAGTCTAGAGAGTTCTGCACAAATCTACATCTCTCTGAACCCTCTTCCACCCTAAGCTCTCACTTTGAAATTCTGATGATAATAGTAACAGCATCTTTTATTGAAACGTAACTGATTCATTTACTCTTCAGCTCCCCAGTGTGGTAGTCAGGTCACCTCCAGGTTGAACCCTGGATGAGGGCGCCCAGCTGAGGAGACAAGTTGGGGATAAAAGCCAGACTCTCCTCGTCAAACCACACTAACCTCTTCTGAGGAAAAAATCCTATTTTCCTAATTCATACAAAGCCACTGTCTGTCCCCAGGCCCATACAGTCCACCCTGAAATATCTTTTGAATTTATACAAAGGTGTTCAAGGAGCTATCAGAAGCCCTGAGATAGGTCATAATGTTATTACCTGTTTTCCAGGTGAAGAAACTGAAGTAGAGAACATTAAGAGATTTGCCCAGTTTCATAGAGCTGGCAGAAGGCAGAGCCGGGACTCTAGGCCAGTCTGACTCCTGTCTTACGTCCCTTCTGATCTTTCCTCATTATCAATGGAGTTCTAAAGATCTGACTTCCCACCGCCTGTGCCACCTTCTTCTCTCTTCAGTGTGCCTTCTCCTTAAACTATAAAATAAGAAAATAAACTCCCGAATCCAGAAAAATGTCAAAATGCCTGTACATTTATCATCAGTTCACTCAATACCATGGGGGTGGAATAATAACAATCTTGGTGATGTCACTGGATTATTATCTCTGTATTCCAAAAAAATCATCATCATCACAAATACCCAAAGAATCCAAATTGAGATAATCCTGATAGATCTTGACCCTCTATGGAATGAAAAATAAATATCCATTAAAGAGAAGTGGAAGGGATGAGAAGGAAGACAAGGTACCTCATTTAAGACCAATGGGCATTTCTACAACAAAATATTTCCCTACCAATCTTCCTCTGGCTCTTTAAATTTACAAATAATATATTATGGCAGGAAACCCATTCTTTTGGCTGGTTGGCAATGAAGACAGCGGGTGGTAATCCCAGCCCTCTACACTGGACCTTACTGACACTACAGTGGGGTGGCTGCCCGCAGATGACAAAGCAGCCCCATCGGGCCGTGGAAAGGAGTGAACATTGTTCAGACTCTGCATTCAGCTCCCTTACCTCCTCCTGCACCATGTGCACATCAACAAGGAAGGAGTCCTGTCTTCAGGGTATTACAAAGAACTAAGAAAACAGTGTGACTCCAGACTACCGCAAATTAATTAAAGAAAAGATAAAAAGGCTGTTCTTTCTAAACCTGATAGGTGAGAGCCATGTTTAACCAAAAGCAAAACAAAACCAACAGTAGGGCCTCCTGCCCAGGCATTACCTTGAAAATTTTCATTAACCAAAAGATTAGGGGGAGGAAAAATAGAACAAAAGTTCTAAAAGATGACTGTTATTGTCAGAACATTGTGCTATGTTCGAAGAGGTCCTTGATTATATTTTAAAAACCCTGTATCATCAAGTCATCCTGAGAGATGCCTAGAACCTATGGTGTTCTGCTAAATGCTGAACAACTGGTTCTTTTGGGGGGAAAAGGGGAGGGAAGCCCTAACCTACACCATTTGCCAATCTCCATGCTGTAAAAATTCCCACCACTGCCAACTTCATGCTCAACCTGACATCACTGATCACAGAATGAAGAGATGTGCACAATATCCTCTCCTGAGCCATAGGAGCTGGCTAAAATATACAACTGTGAAATCACAATCTATAGTACATATACATTATGGCACCAACAGTTAAATGCAAATGCTTTATTGTATCACAATTTCTAACTATGTATCCATGATGGAGAATTTATCAATAATTGAAAACAAAGCATGTAGCCATATAAACATTTAAATGCTTCTAAGCTTGCATACAGTCCTGTTCATGAACAATCGCCGTCGTATAGAAAGACACAACCACAGTATAGAAAGACACAACCACTATGATGACATAAGCCTATAATCCTTTCAGACAGCTGTTTGCAATTTCCTCACTACAGGTAGGCAACAGAAAGCAAGCAAAAGTCTCTACTAAACTCCTTAAAGTCAGAGCAGTAACTATAGGCCAAAGAATAGGCCTTTCTCAAGCATTTAAAACCAAATAGAAGTTTTACTTTTATCCTCCTGAAGTAAATGTTCCCTAGCTATAGAACATTCTCAGGTTCTCAAAAACATATACTATCTAGTTCTGAAATGGAAAACATATTTCTTCCTCCTCCACTTATAGGAGGGCCAAGAATGATAGCAAAGCTAATAACTGTACAATCCATTCCAGGGTAGACAGTCATATATAATTTTTAACTCAATAAGTTTGTAGGCAATAAACCAGGTTGTAAAAACCTTTTAGAGAACAAGGGAAAAACACACCTCCCTTCCAACATTAGGACACAAACTATCCAAAGAGTCTTGACTATGCTGCTGGGGGCAGAGGGGGGCTGGTAATGAGTAGAACCATCATAGCAGACCAGTTGCTGTTTCATGGCTGACTGACACAGAGGGCAGTTGTTTGTGAACGGAAGAAAGGAAGGACTAAGGCCGTCTGCAACAATCAACAGCTTTGTTCTTTCTTTCTTCTTCTTTTTTTTTTTAATTGCTAGAACACCTGCTGCCTTAGTCTCTTCAGCCTCATCCATTATGCAACATGGTGGTGGTGACGGCCCGGGCTGTGTGGCTGCGCTCGCTCGAGGACAGACCTAAGGAAAGAGAGGAACCGCCCCGACATTGCCAAGAACAGGTGGCGAATAGACCGCAGGTTTCCTCTCCCCACTCTCAGTCCTGGCTGGTCCTTCAAAGATCCACTCACAGCAAAATTTACTGAATTGTCATTTTATGGCATTGAGAGGAGTTAAAATGCAAAGACAACACTTGTTCTTCCCATGACGTCTTCAGAGGGATTAAAGTATTATTTCCCTGGTATTGGCCTTCACGTTTACCCTTTGGGCAACCCAAGACAGGACATACTTGGAGAAGCACTTCCCCAAGTGTCCCACAGAATCCTAGTTCCAAAGGGCGTTAAGGGATGTGATGTGGAAAAACAGCTCCATGGTCAAGCAAATTTGGGGAATGCCATGTTTTAAAAAAATACCTATGTTTTTCAACTGTGAGCTTCTCAGAGCCAATAATATGCTGATGTGCACTAGAGACCCTCCAGTGGGGGATAAAATGGTGTTTCCCGGTCTGTCTAAGGAAGACCTCTTTTTGAGAAAAGTCTCTGGTGGGTGGGACCAGTCTCCAGTAAAATGTGCATTAGGAAACTCTGGCTTTCTACAGAACTGGCTAACTCATAGCCCGGGGCACTCAGCACATGTTGTACGGCCTTTACTGTGTTGGACCACCTGGTACTTTTTAAAATTTGGATAAGCCACCAAAATTTTAAAATCAGAAGAGCTAATATCCAAATAACAAGAAAAATGTTTTTTTTTATTGCTCTGGGAAAAAAAAATTGACTAATGGGCCCCATGGTGCCCACAGACTGGCCTTGTCTGTGCAGAATATTTTAAACCACAAAGGAATTTAAAAAACAAGTTATATAAGGCACCCAGTTTATAATGAAGTTAAGGAAAGAAAAATTACAAAGGCACTTGTATATAGATGTTCAGAGAAGTAAAACAAGGCAAGTAATAGGGGTCTAGAAACTGGGAATGAGCTCAGATTAGCAGGGAGAAAGGAGGAATGTGTGCAGAGCTAAAGGAAGCTCCAAGAACACAAGCACTGGGCTGGAATCAGTAAGTCATAAAAATAGATCACAGCCTACTTCAAAATACAGGTATACAAAACACACGTTTGTTTAAATTTGCAACTTAACTGAGGAAAACAACAGTCAGGAATCTTAACAATTAAGTAGCTCTGAGCCATCGCTAGGGTCAAATCAAGCCATTCAGCCATTAAATCCAGTCTCTAAGAGGATAAACACTAGATATTTCTTAGATATATGACTGAGTAATTCCCAAACAATTTTTATCAAATACCAGGTGCAAAAGCAATTACGTTAAAGTCGTTGCCAGTTCCCCAGACCTGGGATAGCAGGGCCTCCAAGAACCACTGAACCAGTTCAAAAATAAGTCTGGAACCTCAGAGATCTTATTACTAAGAAACAGAAATAGATTTTTCAAGTGCTCACTTTGAAATATTAAGCACTATTCCACCCAGATCTTTCCACCATCCTAGAACATTTATTAAAACCAGTTCAAAGTGAGTCAGCTTCTAAACAAAAGCCTCACTTTGCCTGAGGTCATGATGCGTAGTAGTTTAACTTCACCACAGTGTGATAGCACAGTCTAAAATATAAACAAAAAGGTACAAAAATATTTTCTTATTAAGAAGTTAGATCTAACATATGATAGGGGCTCAAAATGTGTTTCTCAATCTGAATTAAGATTTAACTATTGCTGTTCTATAATTTCTGTTATTTTTCACATAATTATTCTTCTAAGAATTCTACTAATACCTCAAACCCCAACTCCCAGACTTGGTTAGTCTTCTATCTATATTCTCAAAAGAATGCCTTGCTTTGAAAAATTTAGCATTTCTCAGACACAAAAAAAGATCACTCTCCAAAATCTTGGGAGCTACCAGAAATTTTCCCTAACCTTAGCACCTTTTTTCTACCCCTAAGCAAGAATTGCCTCTTTCTTTCTGAGCAAGTCCTTCCAACCGAGGCCCCTGTGTCTGTTGCCTCCCTCTTTGATCTCCTCCCCTCTTTCCTCCTCACACTGGGATCTTCAGAATACCTCTTTGCATATGGCAAATTTTGATTCAAATATTTTTAAACATTTCCTACCACCCTGACCTCAAGTCCTAACTCCTTAGATACTGATCTTGGAATCTGCTATATGAGTCAACTCCTTGGGTGAATGTACAACACATATCCATGTCTCTTTGCATTTGCTCGTACCATTGCCAATACCTGGAATGCTTCATTCAGTATTTATTTATGTCCAATCCAGTTTCAAATTTCAAGATCCAATACTCTTTAAGATTTCCCCAAAGCACCCACTAAGCCCTATATCCCTTAGTAAACCAAATTTCTGACCCCCAAAGCACTTAATGTCTTTTGTACATGAAACAGACAGAATTTATAATCAGAAGATCTGGGCTTAAATCCTACCTCCACTACTAACTAGCTATGTGATTTGGGGAAGATACATCTGCACTGTAGCTCCTTCTCACCTATAAAATAGAGAAAACAATAGCACTGATCTTAGGTTAAGGAGTAAATGAGATTATGTATATGAGGGCATGTGAAAATCGCTAATGTAATTTACCTTGAAATGTCATTAATATTTGTATGTTTTGTCCCTGTGTCCCTCAGTAGACTCATTCACCCAACAGTCATTTACAGAGCACATATTCTGTGCCTGATATTGTTCTAGACACTGGGGATGTGGTCTCTGAATTTGTGGCACCCTCTAGTAGTCAGGACAGGTAATAACAAGATAGCATGGTAGAAGGCAGTGAGAAGAGCTACGAAGAACAACAGAGCAAAACAAGGGGATAAAAAGTGGCAAAGAATAGATGGCTTCTTGAGGTATTTTTGATTGAAAGGCTTCTCCAAGGAAATAACACATAATCAGTGACCTGAATGAAGGAGGTAGCCAGCAATGCTCATGTCTGCGGGAAAGCATTCCAGGCAGAGAAATGCAAGTTCAAGGCCCGCAGGTGGGTGTGAGTATGGAGTGTCTGTAAAGAAAAAGGCAAATATGGCTGAAATGGAGCCAATAAAGGTGGCAAGGTGGTAAGATGAGCGTAGAGAGGCAGCGAATAGCCTTATTGGTGATAACAAGGACCTTGGAACTTATTCTCAGTGCTGTTCAAAGCCACTGAAAATAGAGTTTTGAGCAAGGAAGTGATGTGAGTTGATTAACATTTTGAAAAATTACTCTGCCATTGTATGGAGAATTGCCATGGGGGAGCAGGTGGGTAAGACTTGGACAGAAAGACCATTGAGGATACAATGGCATAGGCTAGGTAAGATGGTAACTTGGACTAGGGTGGTAGCTGAGGGGATGATAAGTGATCAGGCCCCAGGTTTATTTTGAAGGTAGAAGCTAAAAGGTTTGCTGAAGGGCTAAGAAAACGTGAGTTATCAGCAAAGGGGAAGAATCAGGATTGTCTGTACATTTTGACCTTGAGCAACAGGGTATAGGGAAGACTTGGAAAGGAACAGCCTTTGAAAGAAAAATGAAGAGCTGTATTTTGTTTGTATTAAATTTGAGATGACTGTCTGATAACTAAGTGGGGACACTGGGGAAATAGATATACTAGAGCTCAAAGGAAAAGACAGCGCTAGAGATATATATTTGGATGTGGACCACAGGATAAGATCACCCATGAAGTATGGAACAGAAGAGCTCCGAGGATAGAATCTTGGGGACAGCCAAAAATTAAAATTCAGGAAAGAGAGGAGAGTCCAGCAAAGGAGAACAGGAAGGAATGGCTAATGAGTTAGTACACCAATTATCAGGTAAGGACGTTCTGGAAGCCAAGGGAGAAAAAGTGTTTGAAGAGAGAAGGAGTGGTTAAAGGTCCAATGATACTGAGAGGTTGTATAAGATGAGAACCGGGAACTGTCCATAGGACTTGGGCAATGAAGGAGACAGGTAACCTTGACATGAGTAATTTCTATGCAATGGTGAGGATGCGAGTACACTGGAGTGGATAAAGGGAGGAAAGCATACCCAACTCTTTGAATGAGTAGACACACACAAAGAAGTAGGTGGAGATGGATTTGTATTTAGAAATGGCACATGCTAAAGGAACAACCCAGTAGAAGAAAGAGAAGTTGGTTATATAGAAAAGAGGGATGACAATTGAGGGAGCAATGAGTGAACATATGCAGAGATGTAGATCATAATGGTAAGGTCTCGCCTTTCATGTACAGGAAGAGATTACTCATTGTAACAGAAGGAAAGCAGAGTAAATGGGTACAGATGCTGGGTAAACAATAAGTTTGATGGTGGGAAGATTAGCAGTTCTCTTAAGATTGCTTTTTAGAAGTCCCTGGTTGAGGGCAAGAAGAGGAGAATGGTGTTGGAAGTTTAGGAAAGAAAACAGTGAAAGGCAGGGATAGTGAACTGATACATGGGCGGTGACTAAGTGTGGGCTGCCATGTGATGGTACATTCTTCCCTCATCCCCTTCTTTGGCTCTCCTTCAAGAATCTCCATAGCTTTGCAACTGTTATCCACGAGCACAAAATCCTAGAATATATGCTTAAAGATGAGCCTAGTTTCTTTGAGAAACTCAAAACCTGAAATCCAGAAGGAATGCAAAGCCAGAAGTTCTTTGCAAGTTTTTCAAAACCATTAATGACATTATCCTGAAAAGGGATGTTAAACTAAAAGGAAAGTTTATCTGAAATATGAGTAGCCAGCCATGCCTGGACACTGTGGAAAATGCACAATGCAAGCATGGTGCACAGTCCACGTTCAGAGTCACCATCATCTCTCATTTGACAAGGACATGGGAGTCATTGACGAGTGGGATATTCCAGAGAAACAACACTTCAAAGACTTGGGAAGTCTATTACCGACTTAAAGAAGGAGGCAGAAAACAGACCAGCATGGTATGACTTTTGAGTTGTGTCCACACTTGCATCTAGAGTAACACGAAGGATCCTATTTCTCCTGAAGGTCAACAGAGGTGGAGGAGTGTCATTCAAATGCGGTTGGCTTCATTTCAACTGTTGTGGGGGGCAGTGGCTTAAAGATATCAATGTCCAGCTACTAAGAGGTACAGCTTACTGACTTTCCATGTCCTGAGAGGTACCATGGTCTTCAGCCCAATGGAGCCACAGGGTAGCCTACAAATATCATCCCTCCATAGGATGAAAGCCTCGCACATGACATGGTGAAAGCTGTCCACTGGACTGTTTAAGTGGAGCCATGAAGATAAATCCTCTGCTGAGTCTTTTGGGAAGAAGGGTTTGAAAATCACCAAAATAAACACCTGGCCTAGGTTTCCTAGGGTAATATGACAGCTCTGCACCTTCTTAAAAATAAGAGTTTCTCCACAGGTGAGCTTCATGCACATTCCCAACAGACAAAAGCCCAAAGTCAGAAATCTGAGGGGCTACCCCACATGCTCCACTGACCAAATAACAGACAGTAAGAGTGTATAAAGGTAAACAGGGCTCCAAATGGGAGCTGGAGTGTCATCACCAACTTTGATCTTATCTGAATGAGAAAAAAAGATACCTGATAATGCAGGGCTACAAGCCTTACCCGAAATTCTTGAAGGTAACTTATGATTTTTTAGAGTTTAGAATGGTAATATAATGTATGTACTATCTATTATGGAATTCCTCCAAGGGGTCGAGGGAAGATTTTATAATCAAACACTGTATTTTCATGGCGAAATGTTTGAATGTTCACATTCAATGGAGTCAAAAAAGGGAAAATAATGAATAACCTGAAGTCATTTCAGATCAGGTCAGAGTCTTGCTACAATATGAAATACAAAAGGAAGGAAGGGAGGGAGGGAGGGAGGAAGGGAGGGAGGGAAATTTAAAACAAAAAATAAAAATGTTCAAAACAAAGTTAAAAGAAAGCTCCCACTTCTCCAAGCATTTTAGGTTTTGTAATTATGCCCAAATGACTCTGGACCTGTAAAACATGCAAGCTTTGGCCTATAAGTTTGCTCTTTTTCAGACTACCAGGCTCCCAAAGGAGCTGTCATTTTTACCATGTGAAAAGCAAATGGAAAAACTGGAGATTTTCAAAATGCTGAAAATACCAGGCAAGTACCATTTTTGGAGTATGACTGGTGACACCATATGAACAGTGCTCAGCATGTGTCAATGTTTCTGCTGTGATGGATACTGCTATTATTCGGCCTCTCAGTTCAGTGGTACCTATATGTATGATGTTGATATTCTATTTTCTGGTTCAGCTGCAAGATGTACAATGCTTACTGACCATGGACCTTCCAAGAACATCATCTTCTATGTGAGAATAAAAAATCTTCCAGGTGTGAATTTCCCTTAGACAGGATCAAAGATATTAAGTTATAAAGGAATTTAATAGACTCAAAGAGATACTTGCATATTCATAGCAGCATTATTCACAACAGCCAAAGAGAAGCAACCCAATTATCCATCAACAGATGATTGGATAAACAAAATACATATAATGGTATACTGTATAATGTGGTAATACATATAATGGAATACTATTCAGCCTTAAAAATTCAGGAAATCCTGTCATGTGTTGCAACAAAGAGGAATATCAAGGACATTATACTACATGAACTAAGCTAGTTACAAAAGGACAAAGACTGGATGAGTCCACTTATGTGAGGTTCCTAGAGCAGTCAAATTCATAGAGACAGAAAATAGAATTGTAGTTAGCCGGAGCTGGACTGTTTAATGTGTACAGATGTTCAGTTGTGCAAGATGAAAAGGGTTCTGGAGATGGACGGCTGTGATGATTGCACGACAATATGAATGCACTTGGTGCCACTGACCTGTACCCTTAATATGGTTAATATGACAAATTTTGTGTTATGTATATTTTACCAAAAAATTTAAAAAAAATAATAAAGGGACTTATGAAGGCTTTTTTCCCCTGTGGAGGAGAGATCAGCAAATTATGGACCTCAGAATCGCTTCCAAGGACACCACCAGTTCAAAAACCCATTGAGATGATTTCTCTGATGCGAACAGGTAGGACCCACCTCCAGCAGACTGGCTCATAGGTGTTAGAATTCCAAAAAGAAGCAACAAATGGCAGCACAGGGGTAAGGAAGCCTGGGGACTCTGCCAAAAATGAAAACAGAAACGAGCAGGAGAAAGACTGTGAGACACGTAACTTGGAGAATTCCCTCCTCTAAATTTGGAGTAGACTGTTCAATTTAGTTCTGGGCTTCTGGGGATATAGTGGTCCAAAGGAAAGGGTTAGAAGTTTGAGGTTTTGAATATACGAATGCTCACCAAATAGCAGACAGGGATCCTAGGATACACGAAGAGATGAGAGGCACCACTATTGCAAATTTTTAAAATCTGCAAGTAGGTGGGTATGCTTCTGGTCACTATGATCCAGAAATGTATGTACCCCTCAGAATATTCACTAATTCAACAAACATTTGTGTGTTTTTACTATGAGAAAGACACTGTGCCGGATATAAGAACAATGATGATGCATGTTTGAGGGAGAAGACAGTCATTAAGTAACACACATGTGAAATTAAACTGCTGTACAGAGAGGAAAAACATGCAGTGCAAGGGAAGCCTAGGAAGGGGACTTGATTTACTCAAGAAATGGCTCCTGAGCTAGACTGGAAGAATGAGAAGGAGTAAGGAAGGAGAGAGGGAAGAGCCTTCCAGGAAGGGGAAATGGCATGTGCACAGCCCAGTGCAGGGAGGTAACAAGGCAAGTGTGAGGAGCAGGGAGAAGGAGCTCGGAGAACAAGGTGAGCAGAGCCCGCACCTGGCTAGAGCTGTGGGTGGAACAAGGACCTTCACAAAGTCATGCAAGACACTTGGAGAAATGTCAACTGAGCTCAAGAATAATGGGAAGCCATGAAGAGGTTTTAAGTAGAGTTGGGTGAAAGGGTAACAGGTCAGGTTTGTGTTTCAGGAGGATCCCATGTGGAGAAAGGGAGAAAGGGAAGTAGGGGGTGGATGCAGAATGACCCTGGGAGGCTTTTGTTGTAGACCTCCTAGCTAGAAACCATGCCACAATTAACCAGGAATGGCAGATTTCTACCAATTCAAAATGCCCAGGTCCTGGATTCTAGACCTTGCCACAGATTTACTGGCAAAGAGAAAATGACAAAGACTGTCTTGTTTTCTACTGTTCTGTCTGAGCCCTAGAAATAACAGATAACAGTCTCTGCTCCAGGCTACAGCTGATAACATAAAGATGGGCTTGTCATAAAAAGAAAAAGTGACCTCGGGGAAGTTAATGTGTCTAAGATCTTAAACCGGTGACCCTTGGGTCACCCTGCCCAAGCTCTTCAGGGGGTCTTTGGGGTTTTGGAAAAGAACTTTGTAGTAAAA
The DNA here is from genome assembly GCA_032199065.1 of Smutsia gigantea. NCBI lineage: Eukaryota > Metazoa > Chordata > Mammalia > Pholidota > Manidae > Smutsia > Smutsia gigantea. Next base: position 158,856 of record JAVSCE010016385.1, on the reverse strand, counting down.
CAAAACAAAGGAGCATGAATTTTCCTCAACTGGTTCTCTGTATATGTAAGTTCCCCTGAGACCTTCCAGGGGTTAAATGGTTGCCCAGAAGACAATATTTGTTTCAATATTTGGGTGGTTAAAGATCTTGCATCCTCTCCCAGCAGCCTCATCCCAAGAGAAGAAAGAGTTATACCATGTTGGTGCTCAAAATTGCTCTGGCCTTTCGAATAATACAAAATACACACGAGACCAATGTGTGCTATTAAACCTGTGTTCACTGACTTGAAGTAAAGATGGAATTTCAATATAAACTCTGAAAAGTAAGAAGTCTATTTTAAATTTCCGGGCAATTACAAGTGAGGCAAAATGTTGCCTTTTGCCAGATGTATTAGTTTTTGAGCGGAAAAAAAGCCAAACAGACTTCTCCTCTTTTATGTTTCATATACAAGCCACAAGCCAGAAAACACTGGCATTTACTCCAATGTTAATAAAAGTAAATTACTTTGTGGTTTTGGGTCACTGGTATAAAACTTGGGCTCTTTTTAGTTTATGTTATGTACAAAAGTTCAAAATTTCAAGATGCATCCAGCACAAACTGATGACTTACTTATGCTTTTCTATGTGAGTCAAAGAACTCTTTTAGCTTATGTTTAAATGACTTCTGCTTTTCTATGCCAAATGCTCTTCATGAGGGTTTCTTTCTCTCTCTTCTTCTTCTTTTTACCTTTATGACATTAGAATTTTTATTTTCCTGCTTGAGCCATCTCCTGGATTATAGTCTACTCAAGGAGGAAGTCAAACCCATGAGAAGTTACCTTACTTTCTCATCTCAAACTGTAAGTTACCTATATAGATTTTTTCCACAGAAATGGAATCCAATTAGTCCTTTTTGCAGTTGCTTTTTTTATTTCCTCAAGGATACAAGTCAATAGGGACCAGCACAAACAACTTGAAAAGAACATTCTAGACCTCGTACACAGATGCCAAACATACTTCCCCCCTCCCAAATCCATCAAGTCCTAAGGCCAGATGTTGGGACTGCATATACCCAAAGTTCAGCATGCTTTCAAGTCAGTCATTCCATCAGCCAGATGTCCAAGTTGATAGTTCCCTTTATAATTATTTATCGTGCAAAGAGAATTGCACAGACCTGAAGCAGCAGGCTGGCCAAAATGCTAAATAGGTTGGTCTTCCGCAGGCTGTCCAAAAACATGCTACTGATTTAGATAGTCCTGCAGAACAATCAATCATGGTCTAGGCCCTGATGAAGGGCCATGGTCTGCACATGTTCATTTCATTAAGATCTTACTTAGGTCTGAGGACTTTTCTCCTTTATGTTTTTAAACTAAGGTAATCATTTCCATGCAAAGCAAAGGGACGGCATGAGGGGGAAATGCCACTTGGGCTAATGTTTTGCTGATGGCTTTCACAGTTCTAAGTCCTCAGGGAAAAAAAGTCCAGATTATGTTGAGGTCCTCCCAGCCCTTAAGAAATTGCCAAGCTTTCAAGAACCTAACAGCTATAAGGCACCAGCCATAAAAGCAACCCCAGTGAGGTCTGCCTCCTCTTACTGGTATTTTTGTGCTAAGTTTGGCCTAGACACCATAAGGGAGCATATCAGTAAGCTAAGACTACACTCTTGCTCTTGTAACGTGAGGCAGACATTGGGTACCAATACAATGAAATGGGACTGGGGACCCTCAGCTTCTCAAAACCCACCTGTAATTTACTTTTACGTTTTTTATCTTCTCTTTTTTTAAGCAAAAGACAGTAAAAACTTGTGCACCTCACCATAGAACTATACATCAAATGAGGCAAAATCTCTTTGGTCATTTTAAGCAGTCAAAGTAGTAAGTCCAGGTGAACTAGGTCTTGAGTGAGAGAAACATGGCCAAGAGCATGGATTCTGGAGACAGACTGCCAGGATTTGAAACCCTGTTCATCCTCTTCCTAGCTGTGGGTACGTTATACTCAAACACTCTGCCTCAGTTTCCTCATTTGTAAGTTGGAGATAACAATAGCACTACCTCATGTTTTCATGAAGAGTCAGTGAATTCATAGGTGCTTAGGAAGTACTAGTGTGTAGAAGAGAACCTGGCATACAGTGACCACTATATAAATATTCTCTACTACTATTTCCACAAAACTATAAACAAACCAAATTATTGCATCTTGGTCATTAAACAAATGGAAAGAAATTAGGAGTAAGACAGCCACTCAGAAATGATTTGTTTGGAAAACAAAACAAACCCAGCAATTTCCAAACAGCCGATGCGCAGTGCCTGCCACGCACAGGTCTTGGGGGACTGGGGACAGCAGGAAGTTCCTCTGAGCTGCTGTTTCCTTGCGACCATGCAGATCACTCCGGTTCTGCAAGTCAGCTGATGGTGCGAGGTGAAACAAAAGGCTTATCTACAGAAGGAAAAGCTGAAAGGACATCCCTTCTCGGTCACTCATCAGAGCACACAGAGGAACCTGTAACCAAAGCAGGCCGCTCCCCGCAGAGACTGAGTGCAGCCGGAGCACAGGGTGGATGGCATGGATGGCGCCGCCACAAAGCCAGGCCCACAGGACGTGGAAACTGGCCTCCACGGCACGAGCAGCATCAGAGCTTGCTAGTAACAGCTGGGACTCCGCCATTCATCTGAAGGAATAACCATCTCATTTTTTTAATGCCATCATCAAGTCACCTTAAGTCTGCCTTGTGGATTAAACTACTTAATTCTATTAAACATTAGCCCAAAGGTATGGGTAGAAAAATCATTCACAGAATTTTAGGGCTGGCTTGCTCTCCAAACTACCTCAAGAACAAAAACCCGCCTCTGCAGCACTCCTCTTGCCTTCACCGGGGTCTGCAATCTGCCTCCTGTGTCTTTCCTACCTCTTTCTTAAAGTCTTTGTGGCCTTGGGCACTTCCCCCACGGCCTCTGTCTTCCGACCACCAAATCTCTCACATGCTCCAGGGATGGGGCCAGTGCCAACGTTTTAACACCCCACCCCTGCCTAAGGAGATTCTTACTCTAATTTAGACAATGAATCCCTTGAAATGGCATCTTTAATATTTGTATCTTTCATATGCTACCCCCAGTGTCTGTCGCAGTGTTGTTCACACAGTAAGGGCTCAAAAAATAGCCATCGATTGTAGAGAACACACATGCGTTTTCTCTGTATCTAATCAAGTTATGAGTTCTGGATTTTTAGGTTTGTTGTGCCCAGTTGCCAAGTGGTACTTTCCCTTTGTGTGCTCTAGCTCTGATGGTCCTAGCATCAGTGAGATTGCTGGTTGGCCTCCCCTTATTACATAGTAACAGAATATGTCCTCACCCTTGAAACCCAGCCCCCATGTTGTGAGGAAGTCCAGGCCACCTGTAAGCACTATGGTTAAAATCCCAGCCAAGGTCTCAGCCAACCTCCAGCATCAAACACAAGACATCAGAGCAAGTGGGCTTCAGACGATTCCAGCCCCAGCCTTTGGTGGGACCCTGCTGACACTGAGTGAGCGCAGACAAGCTATCCCTGCAGACTTCTGGCCAAACTGCAGGCTTGTGAGTGAAACAAATTCTACCGTTGGTTTCAGCCACTAAGTTTCGAGGCAATTTGTTAAGCAGGCATAGTAACTCGAACGGAAGGTTTGTTATACAGCAGTCGCTAATTGACAAAGGCAGTATCTTCTACCTGGTTCTGCCTTAGTGTATCTCCCTCAAAACTGCAACACTGGTCAAAGATGTTCCAGGACACACAGTATTGCTTAAAATCTAGATCAGTAGACAAATCCATTTGTCTAATTAGTTGCTGAAGACAAGGCATATTATTTGCCATGCCCAAGGAATTTCTGATTGTTCTTTTGGCCAAGAAAACATCACTAAACAGAACAAAGATCAAATAAACATAATAAGAGAAACATCATTTTTAAATATTATAATAAAATAAACATAAGAAGAAAATGCATCAAAAACTGGTACATATTTCTAAAAACGACAAGAACAGAGATCATTCCTTTTTTTCTGTTAATAAAACAATATGGTGTGAACCCTAAAACAAAAGTTAATAAAAAGCTGTGCGAGAAATATAAACCTAGATATGTTTCAAAATAATGGCTGATAAAGCTCATACTATTATTGAGTCATAAGTTTTATGAACTCTGAAAGGCCAAATATTCTCAAGGACAAAATCACTAGTATAATAAAAGACACTGATCTAGCTATTCCACTGATATTATAAGGACCCTATAATGTAGGTAAAAAGAAAAAAAAGTAGGTGTTTCAGATCCAGGAGCTAAATAAAATTATGAATAAAGGAATGCTAAAATCTGAACTCACTAACTGGATAAGTAATTGCACTAGTAATTCTAAAGGAATGAGGAATTTCTATGTGTTTCAGGTCAAGTCAGAGTACTGCCATTGGATATCTTGTCAGAAGCCAGAGAGTCCATCCTCAGCAACAAGTTAATGTAGCCAAAATGATTAACAAAACTCTTGATATTATAGGCTGACTATACAGCAGTAACAATTTAGAATAATTCACCAAACTTAGAGCATTAAATTTATGTGTCCCGAGTCAAAGCAACCAAATGCAGAGGTGCTCATCAGCTTGTTTGCAGTATGGCTGTTTGGTTTTTAAAAATCATTTTGGGAAGTGTAGGAAATAAATCTAAAAGAAGACTAAACAGACAATGCCAACCACGTGGAAACAGCAGAGTTTAAGCCACAGTCTCAAAAACTGATTTGAAGGAATAACTGAAGGTCGTGTGCAGCTGACCTTGCACACAGCTGGACTAAAGCAGCGTCCTCTGCAAACACCCATGCTCATTGGTTGTACGGACCAATCCAAGCAGAGACTCTCTCCACTCCATGCAGTCCAGCCCCACCCCCTACCCCCCCCACCCCCATCTGGACTGGCTCCAGCATCATTACTCCTGGCTCACCCCTCTCCTTTTAGGGTCAAAGAGAACACACCCAGATGTGGTCAACCAGAATTTGCTCACAAAATTGTTTGATATGTTAAATAACAAGTCATCCTTTTATCTAAAGCCATACTTTCAAACACTATAATTGAGAGCAGCCTCTCCTTTCTTCATCTTTCAGAATAGTCAGCTATTGTTTTCCTTCTAATCTAGGAAAATTGTATTCTAGAAAAAAAAACTACACATAAATATTTACAACAGTTAAACCTACAATGAAATACAGAACATTTAATGGCCGTAACCATAGTATTCATGACAATGACCACAACTAACTAGTCTAAAAAGCATTTTTGCATTAAATTTGCCCCCCCACACAAACACACGCATGTATGTACACACTCATGTACACACACAGCTGTGAAACTCTTAGGAATACATTTTCTGTGCTATCAAATCATTTCATGCAGAACCCGAGGAGGTCAGGATTTCGATCTTCCATTTTCTCACCACTGAGCATGAGATTGCCCTCAAAACACACCTACCATGTGTGAAAATAGACTAATAATCAGATCGGATTCAAAAGTTTTCTAGAAAACAGCCTGCTGTGAATGTTGACGTGCCTTGCATAGCTTACATCTCCATTTTACCTTTCAGAAATAGCTGTAAAATGTGCACTGCCACTGGACATCCACCCTGGGACACATACTCTGAGGGCTGTTGGACTGATACAGATTTCTCCCAGAGCCTCAGTGGGCAAACAAAGCAGGCAGAGTGAGACGTCCTTGGCACTGGGTGAACAGCTGGCCACACGTACTCCCAAATATGCAGCTGTTTTGTTTCAGATGCACATTCTTTATCTCTCTCGATCATCCACCCATTAGAAAAAGCTCCATTTTTATTAATTTCCATTTAGCAAACATATACTCTTTTTTTTTCAGAATGCAAGTGCAAATCTTTAAACAACTTCTTTGTCAAGTGATGAAATAGAAGTTAAATTTTATTTTGACTTAACAAAATAGTGATCAAAAAGAATCACTTGGCACTGGTGTTGGCAAAACTGGACAGCTACATGGAAGAGAATGAAACTGGATTACTGTCTAACTCCATACAGAAAAGTAAACTCAAAATGGATCAAAGACCTGAATGTAAGTCATGAAACCATAAAACTCTTAGAAGAAAACATAGGCAAAACTCTCTTGAATATAAACATGAACAACTTCTTCATGAACATATCTCCCCGGGCAAGGGAAACAAGAGCAAAAATGAACAAGTGGGACTATATTAAACTAAAAAGCTTCTAAACAGCAAGGGACACCATCAGTAGAACAAAAAGGCATCCAACAAGATGGGAGAATATATTCATAAATGACACATCTGATAAGGGGTTGACATTCAAAATATACAAAGAGCTCACGCAACTCAATAAACAAAAAGCAAATAATCCAATTAAAAAATGGGCAGAGGATCTGAACAGACATTTCTCTAAAGAAGAAATTCAGATGGCCAACAGGCACATGAAAAGATGTTCCACATCGCTAATCATCAGAGAAATGCAAATTAAAACCACAATGAGATATCACCTCACACCAGTGAGGATGGTCAACATTCAAAACACAAACAACAACAAATGCTGGTGAGGATGCAGAGAAAGGGGAACCCTCCTATACTGCTGGTGGGAATGCAAATTAGTTCAACCATTGTGGAAAGCAGTATGGAGGTTCCTCAAAAAAACTCAAAATAGAAATACCATTTGACCCAGGAATTACACTCCTAGGAATTTACCGTAAGAATGTAGGATCCCAGTTTCAAAAACACATATGCACCCCTATGTTTATCTCAGCACTATTTACAATAGCCAAGAAATGGAAGCAACCTAAGTGTCCATCAGTAGATGAATGGATAAAGAAGATGTGATACATATACACAATGGAATATTATTCAGCCATAAGAAGAAAACAAATCCTACCATTTGCAACAATATGGATGGAGCCAGAGGGTATTATGCTCAGTGAAATAAACCAGGCAGAAAAAGACAAGTATCAAATGATTTCACTCATCTGTGGAGTATAAGAACAAAGAGAAAACTGAAGGAACAAAACAGCAGCAGACTCACAGAACCCAAGAATGGACTAATAGTTACCAAAGGGAAAGGGACTGGAGAGGATGGGTGGGAAAGGAGGGATAAGGGGGAAAAGGGGCATTACGATTAGCCCATATATTGTCAGGGGGGCACGGGGAAGGCAGTATAGCACAGAGGAGACAAGTAGTGATTCTATAGCATCTTACTATGCTGATGGACAGTGACTGTAATGGGGTATGTGGCGGGGACTTGATAATTTTGATAATGGGGGGAATCTAGTAACCACAATGTCACTCATGTAATTGTTTATTAATGATAGCAAAAGGAAAAAAAATCACTTGGCTGTTTAACTTACTGCCATATTTACCAAACAGATTCTATCCCAAGGTTTACGTTGTAGTGATGGATAAAAACATTAAACATTCATGTAATTGCAAATAGCAGTGAGGGCCGTGAGGGGAGCATGACGGCACCTATGGAAGGGAATAATGGCCGGGGGTACAGAGGGGAGTTGATTTAAGTGATATAGGGAGAAGAGTAGAAGAGGAAGAGAAGGGTGGAAAGGGAAGAATGTTCCTTCCAAAGAAATAGTATGAGTGGAGGCACTTACGCAGGAAATTCACTCTAAGAAAGAAGATTTTTTTATAGCAAATAAATTGGCAACATGAACAAGTATTAAAATCCTTAACGTAGAAAGAGGTCATGCAAACAATAAGACAAACACTCTAAACAGAAAAGAACGAAGGACATGAAAAGAAATCTTACAAAAGGAATATTCATAAGATGTCCACCTTAACTAAGGTTCAAAGTAAATTAAAACAAAGAGATACCATGTTCTCCCCATCCTACTGACAAAGATGAAGAGATGGCAATCCCAGCACTGGAGCAGGTGTGGGGTGAGAAGTCCTCTTATTTCTGCAGTTCTTCTAGAGCACCATCTAGCCACCAATCAAAAGCCTATAATAAATGCAAATCTTTTGTTGACAACCCCACTGAATATCATGAAGAAAGAAGGGTTTGAATGATTTCCCAGAACATACCAGCGTTGAAGTATTTGCATAAATATGTACCAAGCACAAAAGCATATAAGGGGCTGTGGGTTCCGTAAAGATGAGTAAGCCCTTTTCTATCCTCTAGTTCATCTTTTGGGGGCAACAGGAAAGTACACATTTAGGTCTAAGACATGCAGACTATCATAAACATGAAAGAAGTACAAATAAAGTGCTGCAGGCTCATCGTGAAGAAGGAAGGGCCAACTGATTATGAGAGATCAAGGAAGGCTTTGTGGAAGGCATGGCATCTGACATTGGCCTTGCAGTACAGAGAAGAAGGAGTTCGATATAGGAAACTCCTGGTGGGGGTGGGGTGAAATGGTGAGTAAGCAGGCACTGTCTCTGCCTCTTAGGGTCTACAGTTTGGCAAGGATATTAAACAAGTGTGATGAGAAGACAAAAGCTCAGGGGGTTGTAAGAGTATCATAAAGACAAGTACCAAAAAAGACAACAAAACCCTGTGTTTGTGAGTATGCAGGGAACTGAAACTCAAATATACTACTGGTGGGAGAGTAAATTGGCATATTCAAAAAAGCAACTAATTAATAAAAATCTAGAGAGATTGATCGTAACACAGATCATATGACTCAATAATCACACAAATATATGTAGAGAAACTTTTGCACAGGGACACGTGCAGAACTGTTCAACCCATCAAGATTTGCTACAGTGAATAATCAAAACACCCGAAGCAATTATTATTCATTATACAGTGAAAAATTGAAACACCCTAATAATCACATCATTCAGGTGGCATGAATAAATAATGGTATTTTCTTACAATAAAACTCAGTAGGAAAAATTATGAATTAGAATTACATAAATCTAAAGGCAAGGTAACAGAATGATACTATCAACACATTACTATTTCTATAAAGTTCAAAAACATGCAAAATAATATTATATATAGTTTATGTATACACGCATATGTGATAAAAATATAAAAGCATGACTGGGAATGATGAAGACCAAAATCAGGCCAGTGGTTGCTTCTAAACTGGAAAGAGAATGGAATTGGGGAGGAGTAAAGTGTGGGCTTCAACTATATATTATATATACTTCCCTCCCCATATAGACTGGAAGCTCTCAAAGCAAGGACAACACTGATTATCTCTAAGTCCTCAGCACCCAGCACTATGCCCCTCAAATTACCAGTCCTCAAAAAAATCTGTTGAGTGAGTCAACAACTCATTTCGTCTGAGCATTACTTGGATGCTTGCCTCCATGGCTTTGCTAGGGCATTTCATTCCTTTCTACTGTACAACAACAAATGCCAATGTTCGCATACTGCCCAAGAGTCTAAATGGTTGGAAACCCAACAATAAGCTGACCCAATGACAAACCTTAGAGAGGCAGTCTCAGTAAGAAAAAGCCAAGTAGGAGATGGCTAGGCTAAAGATGGAATGGGATCCCCTAAAAACAAGAATGACTTTCCAGACCTTGAAGGTATTGTAGTGGAGCGAGAACTCTACTTGGAGCAAAAGTTATAAAAGGAATTCAGAAATCACATGACCTTGAAGACATTAGGATTCTTGCTTCAATGACGATCCAAAAGAGGTGGCCTCAAATTCCTAATCATGCCATTCGAAGCCATCTGTGTGCTCCTCTTCATTGTCTGCACACAATTCTGTGTTTTCCCACAATCTTCTGGACATCTTCATCCATACTAATGGTAGGAATTAAAGCAGTCCCTGAGAGCTGGTTGTAGGGCAACCATTGTTTGAAGGAGTAAAAAATGTTTGCTTTCACAATGGCCCAAAGAGCACTCTCATGTGTTAAGTCTGCAGGTTCGCAGATACCAGCCTAGTTTAGATTTACAGTTCATCATCCACAAGTCTGCCAAGACATGTTTTCAGTGTGAGACTGCACAACAGGCTGACACACCACCTCACACAGAGGGGCTTGTACATAGGTCTAGAGACGATAACATGCGCTAGAGGCCATTGGCAAGAGGCAATATTCCAGGTATCTGCAGTGGAAGAACGCACGCACCAGTCAGCTCTACAAAGGGTTCTGAAAGGATTGAGAACAGTTAAAAACATTTAGCCCAGCTATTTGACAACTTTATGCAAATTAATTCACAACTAGGAAATAACTTCAAAAGGGAGCTAAGTAGTGGCAGGCAGTGGTTGCCATGGCAGCAAAAGCACACTTTGCCTTTTTTTCAGTTCTTTCTATTTGGGGTGGAGGAGGGGGAATCAGGCTCTGTAGCCTAGAGCTTGAGTCCTGAGGAAGAGCCAAGCAGGGCCTGGGTTATTTGGTTCTAAGACAAGAGTTTATCCAGAAAGCCTGTCCCAGGGCTTATGAGGAAGCAAAGTGGCATGTGAACACCACCTTGAGAAACTGCAGAGGCTTCCCAAAAGGTGAGAGGCTGGGCAGTGGGAGCTTAGCTACGAGGTGAATTTTCATGAAGAACAGAAAGAAAGAAAATGCACTCCATGAATGTCCAGTGCTCCTGAGGGTAGAAGTTTACACTGAGCACTGCGGTAAGCCAGCAAACATCAAGGCAACGATTTGAAACCAGGAAGTGCCCTTCTGTGAAATGCAAAGGTTTTCCATGCTTTCACAACTGAAAATATTTCTGCTTTCATCCATAGGACTTGAGATGAAATATGCAATGTTGAGTGTTGACACAATCGGCCAAACTTCAAATATTCCTGAACCAGCACTCAGCTGGAAAGGGAAGGGCCCAGGAGGAAGAAACACGTCCAGGAGCGGGAAATCCAATAGGGGATAGCAGGAGATGGACCCTGAGTTTTCTTTTGACCATGAAAACAAATGTTTTAAAATAATTACCCTTTTGAGGGTGTTGCTTATTTTTCCCATGTAATGTAAATAATTTTCAATCATCTGTATTTCTGAAGACTAACAAAACAAGGAAAAGGGGACAACAGGAATGAGTTTATTTTATGCAAAATTTTGGTCATAATAGTAGTTCAGCTCCTATACTTCCTCTATGATAAGCTATATACACAAAGTGAGTTGTCAAGTTTAAAATTCAGTTTATCCTGGTAACAGACAATTTTAGACTATTCAAATACGTAATACATAAGATTATCCAGCAACACCCCCAGATTATCCAGTTACAACTTTTACACTGCAAATTAAATTTCCTGCCTTACTAGTTTACTCCCTCTAGTTATTCAGCAAATTTACTCCACAGATATTGAGGGAATGCCAACTATATTCAAGGCACCTGCTCCATTCTCACATGTTCCTGATTTCCTAACACAATTTTACTCTACATTCTTATTCTGACGTTATTTCTCAAATACTATAATTTTCTAAGCATTCCAAATCTAATAAATCTATAAAATGTAATTGATAAAATAATTATAAATAGGTGTTAAATAAAAAGGAAAATATATCTTGATCCTGATTAGAAAGATGCAATGTAATAAATATATCAAATCTCCCTAAATAAAACAGAAATTCAATTTTGTATCAATCAGTGGGTTGAACCGTGTCCCCCACCAAAAATTCGTATGTTGCAATCCTAACCCTTAAAACCTCAGAACATGATTTTATTTGGAAATCAGATCACTATAGATGTAATTAGTTACAATGAGGTCACCCTGGAGTTGGGTGGGCCCCTAATCCGAAACGACTGGTGCCTTATATAAGGCAAAAATCTGGACACAGGCACACATACAGGAAAGTGCCATGAACATATCCAAGGACAGAGGCCTGGAACAGAGCTTTGCCTTTGAAGCCCTCAAAAGGAACCAACCGGGCCAACACCCTAATTTTGGACTTCCTGCCTCCAGAACTGTGGGACAATACGTTTCTGTTGTTTTAGCCACTCAGTTTTGTGGTACTTTGTTACAGCAGCCCTAGCAAACTGATATAAACAATAACCCAATAAATAAGTTTAAATGCTTGGAATCACTTCAAGTCACTCCACAATCTGATCCCAACCTATTTTTCTGGATTTTTTTAAACAATGACCTAAAAAAGGCATCGACGTTCTGGGAATCTGTCCTAAGAAGACAAGCAGAGAAGTGCAGGTATTCATGTTGAAGGGAAGATATTCTTCACAACACTGTTAATAATAGTAAGAAAAGGGGGAAAAAAAGTAAGCAATCTATAAATCTAATCTCTATAGTCTAGCATGGGATACAGACACTTTTATTAAGTGTTATACTAACTAAGAGCGGACTGTTAAGCGAAGGGAAAGGTAGGAACACATGACTGCTCAGGAGAGTAAGGAAGACTAGCACAGGAGGTAAACGTGGGCATATTCTTTCTGAATTAGAAAGATTCTGCCAGAAGGATGGAGAAAGGGAGAGCATTCTGGGCATGGGGAGCAGCTTTGGCATCACGAAAACCTCAGCATCTAGGAGATCTTCCTGGAGATTGTGAGAGTTTGGAGGGTACTGGGGAGCAGAAGAGAGGCTAAGTGCATCAAAATGGGCTGGAGCCACACCAGAGGATCCACAGGGGTGTGTGGGGGAACACCAGCTTTCCCACTTCAGGCTTAACTCATGTGTGTTTGATAATACAATCTTAACACAGTGATGTACATAATTTTTTTTATTAAGGTATTATTGATATACACGTTTTTTTATTTATTTAATTTGGTATCATTAATCTACAATTACATGTGCAATATTATGGTTATTAAACAACCCCCTTCATCAGGTCTCCCCCACCAACCCCATTACAGTCACTGTCCATCAGCATAGTGAGATTCTACAGAATCACTACTTGTCTTCTCTGAGTTGTACAGCCATCCCCATGCCGCCCCAACATTACATCTGCTAATCGTAAGGCCCCTTTTTTCCCCTTACCCCTCCCTTCCCACCCATCGTCCCCAGTCCCTTTCCCTCTGGTAACTGTTAGTCCATTCTTGGGTTCTGAGTCTGCTGTTGTTTTGTTCCTTCAGTTTTTTCTTTGTTCTTATATCCACATATGAGTGAAATCATTTGATACTTGTCTTTTTCGGCTTGGCTTATTACACTGAGCATAATACCCTCTAGCTCCATCCATGTTGTTGCAAATGGTAGGATTTGTTTTCTTCTTATGGCTGAATAATATTCCATTGGGTATATGTACCACTTCTTCTTTATCCATTCATCTACTGATGGACACTTAGGTTGCTTCCATTTCTTGGCTATTGTAAATAGTGCTCCTATAAACATGGGGGTGCATCTGTCTTTTTCAAATTGGGCTGCTGCATTCTTAGGGTAAATTCCTAGGAGTGGAATTCCTGGGTCAAATGGTCTTTCTATTTTGTGCTTTTTGAGGAACCTCCATACTGCTTTCCACAATGGTTGAACTAATTTGAATTCCCACCAGCAGTGTAGGAGGGTTCCCTTTTCTCCACATCCTCGCCAACATTTGTTGTTGTTTGTGTTTTGGATGTTGCTCATCCTAACTGGTGTGAGGCAATATCTCATTGTGGTTTTAATCTGCATTTCTCTGATGATTAGTGATGTGGAGCATCTTTTCATGTGCCTGTTGGCCACATGAATTTATTCTTTGGAGAAGTCTCTATTCATGTCCTCTGCCCATTTCTTAATTGGATTATTTGCTTTTTGTTTGTTGAGGTACATGAGTTCTTTATATATTTTGGATGTCAACCCCTTATCGGATACGTCATTTATGAATATATTCTCCCATACTGTAAGATCTCTTTTTGTTCTACTGATGGTGTCCTTTGCTGTACAGAAGATTTTCAGCTTGATATAGTCCCACTTGTTCATTTTTGCTTTTGTTTCCCTTACCCGGGGAGATATGTTCATGAAGAAGTTGCTCATGTTTATGTCCAAGAGATTTTTGCCTATGTTTTTTTCTAAGAGTTTTATGGTTTCATGACTTACATTCAGGTCTTTGATCCATTTTGAGTTGACTTTTGTGTATGGGGTTAGACAGTAGTCCAGTTTCATTCTCTTACATGTAGCTGTCCAGTTTTTCCAACACCAGCTGCTGAAGAGGCTGTCATCTCTCCATTGTATATCCAAGGCTCCTTTATCAAATATTAATTAACTGTATATGTTTGGGTTAATGTTTGGATTTTCTATTCTGTTCCACTGGTCTGTGGGTCTGTTCTTGTACCAATACCAAATTGTCTTGATTACTGTGGCTTTGTAGTAGGGCTTGAAGTCAGGGAGCATAATTTTCCCTGTTTTATTCCTCCTTCTAAGGATTGCTTTGGCTATTCGGGGTCTTTTGTGGTTCCATATGAATTTTAGAGTTATTTATTCCAGTTCATTGAAGAAAGCTGTTGGTAGCTTGATAGGGATTGCAATGAGTCTGTAGATTGCTTTAGGTAGTATAGCCATTTTGACAATATTTATTCTTCCTAGCCAAGAGCATGGGATGCATTTCCATTTGTTAGTGTCCTCTTTAATTTCTCTTAGGAGTGTCTTGTAGTTTTCAGAGTACAGGTCTTTCACTTCCTTCATTACATTTATTCCTAGGTATTTTATTCTTTTGATGCAATTGTGAATGGAATTGTTTTTCTGATTTCTCCTTCTGTTAGTTCAAAGTTAGTGTATGTGAAAGCAACAGATTTCTGTGTATTAATTTTGTATCCTGCAACGTTGCTGAATTCAGATATTAGTTCTAGTAGTTTTGGAATGGAGTCTTTAGGGTTTTTTATGTACAGTATCATGTCATCTGCAAATAGTGACAATTTGACTTCTTTTTTACCAATCCGGATGACTTGTATTTCTTTGTTTTGTCTGATTGCCGTGTTAGGACCTCCAGTACTATGTTGAATAACAGTGGAGAGAGTGGGCATCCCTGTCTTGTTCCCAATCTTAGATGAAAAGCTTTCAGCGTCTCGCCGTTAAGTATGATGTTAGTTGTGGGTTTGTCATATATGGCCTTTATGATGTTGAGGTACTTGCCCTCTATATCCATTTTGTTGAGAGTTTTAATCATGAATGGATGCTGAATTTTGTGAAATGCTTTTTCAGCATCTATGGAGATGATCATGTGGTTTTTGTTCTTCTTTTTGTTGATGTGATGGATAAAGTTGATCGATTTTCGAATGTTGTACCATCCTTGCATCCCTGGGATGAATCCCACTTGATCATGGTGTATGATCCTCTTGATGTATTTTTGAATTTGCTTTGCTAATATTTTTTTGAGTATTTTTGCATCTATGTTCATCAGGGATATTGGTCTGTAATTTTCTTTTTTGGTGAGGTCTTTGCCCGGTTTTGGTATTAGAGTGATACTGGCTTCATAGAATGAGTTTGGAAGTATTCCCTCCTCCTCTATTTTTTGGAAAACTTTAAGGAGAATGGGTGTTATTTCTTCTCTATATGTCTGGTAGAATTCAAAGGTGAATCCATCTGGTCCGGGGGTTTTGTTCTTGGGTAGTTTTTTGATTACCACTTCAATTTCATTGCTGGTTATTGGTCTGTTTAGTTCTTCTGTTTCTTGTTTGTTCGGTCTTGGAAAGTTGCATTTTTCTAAGAAGTTGTCCATTTCTTCTAGGTTTTCCACCTTGTTAGCATATAGATTCTCATAATATTCTCATAATTCTTTGTATTTCTGTGGAGTCCGTCGTGATTTTTCCTTTCTCATTTCTGATTCTGTTTATGTGTGTAGATTCTCTTTTTCTCTTAATGAGTCTGGCTAGGGGTTTATCTATTTTGTTTATTTTTTCAAAGAACCAGCTCTTGGTTTCACTGATTTTTTCTATTGTTTTATTCTTCTGAATTTTATTTATTTCTTCTCTAATCTTTATTATGTCCCTCCTTCTGGTGACTTTGGGCCTCATTTGTTCTTCTTTTTCCAATTTCAGTAATTGTGTCTTTAGACTATTCATTTGGGAATGTTCTTCCTTCTTTAAATAGGCCTGTATTGCAATATACTTTCCTCTTAGAACTGCCTTTGCTGCGTCCCACCGAAGTTGTGGCTTTGTGTTGTTGTTGTCATTAGTCTCCATATATTCTGTGATTTCTGTTTTGGTTTGGTCATTAACCCATTGATTAATTGAGAGAAGGTTGTTAAGTCTCCATGTATTTGTGAGCCTTTTTGTTTTTCTTTCTAAAATTTATCTCTGGTTTTATACCTTTGTGATCTGAGAAGTTGGTTCATAGATTTTCAATATTTTTGAATTTACTGAGGTTCTTTTTGTGGCCTAGTATGTGATCTATTCTGGAAAATGTTCCATGTGCACTTGAGAAGAATGTGTATCCTGTTGCTTTTGGGTGTAGAGTTCTATAGATGTCTTTTAGGTCCATCTGTTCTAGTGTGTTGTTCAGTGGCTCTGTGTCTTTATTTATTTTCTGTCTGGTTGATCTGTCCTTTGGAGTGAGTTGGTGTGTTGAAGTCTCCTAAAATGAATGCATTGCTGTCTATTTCCTCCTTTAAATCTGTTAGTTTTTGTTTCACATCTGCCGGCGCTCCTGTGTTGGGTGCATATATATTTATAATGGTTATATCCTCTTGTTGGATTGACCCCTTTATCATTATGTAATGTCCTTCTTTATCTCTTGCTACCTTCTTCGTTTTGAAGTCTATTTTGTCTGATACAAGTACTGCAACACCTGCTTTTTTCTCTTTGTTGTTTGCATGAAATATCTTTTTCCATCCCTTCACTTTTAGTCTGTGTATATCTTTGGGTTTGACGTGAGTCTCTTGTAAGCAGCAGATAGATGGGTCTTGCTTTTTTATCCATTGTATTACTCTGTGTCTTTTGATTGGTGCATTCAGTCCATTTACATTTAGGGTGATTATTGATAGATATGTACTTATTGACATTGCTGGCTTTAAATTCGTGGTTACCAAAGTTTCAAGGGTTGCTTCTTTACTGTCTGACAATCTAAGTTAACCGTCTTGTTAAGTTATTGTAAACCCAGTCTGATGTTTCCTTATTTCTCTCCCTTCTTATTCTTCCTCCTTCATTCTTTATATACTAGGTGTTTTATTCTTTGCCTTTAGTTAGTATTTGGATGGTCTGCTTTCTTTGCTATGATTTTATTTTCTCTGGTGACATCTTTTTAGCCTTAGGAATGCTTCCCTCTAGAGCAGTCCCTTCAAGATATCCTGTAGAGGTGGTTTATGGGAGGCAAACTCTCTCATCTTTCGCTTGTCTGGAAATTGTTTAACCCCTCCATCATATTTAAATGATATTCGTGCTGGATACAATATTCTTGGTTCGAGGCGCTTCTGTTTCATTACGTTAAATATATCATGCCATTCTCTTCTGGCCTGTAAGGTTTCTGTTGAGAAGTCTGATGATAGTCTGATGGGTTTTCCTTTGTAGGTGATCTTTTTTCTCTCTCTAGCTGCCTTTAATACTCTGTCCTTATCTTTGACCTTTGCTTTTTAATTATTATGTGTCTTGGTGTTGTCTTCCTTGGGTCCCTGTGTTCGGAGATCTGTGGGCTTCCGTGGACGGTGAGTCTATTTCCTTCCCCAGCGTGGGGAAGTTTTCAGCAATTATTTCTTCAAAGACACTTTCTATCCCTTTTTCTCTTTCTTCTTCCTCTGGTACCCCTATAATGTGAATATTGTTCTGTTTGGATTGGTCACACAGTTCTCTTAATATTCTTTCATTCCTAGAGATCCTTTTATCTCTCTGCCTCAGCTTCTCTGTATTCCTGTTCTCTGATTTCTATTCCATTAACAGTCTCTTGCATCTCGTCCAGTCTGCTGCTAAGCCCATCAATGGGTTGTCTCATTTCTGCATTGTCTTTCCTCACTTCTCTCACTTCCTCCCTCAGCTCTTGCATATTTCTCTGTAGATCCATCAGTATGGTTATGACTTTTATTCTGAATTTTTTTTTCATGAAGATTGTGCATTTCCATCCCTTCAGACTCCCTCTCTGGTGTCTGGGTCTGGATAAGGTTTGTTTGTACCATATTCCTCTGTCTTTTCATGGTGATAGAAGTTGTCACTGGTAGGTGCCACGTATGTCGGCTGGGCTCTTTAAGACTTTAAAAAAAAAAGAAAGAAGAGAAAAAGAAGAAAGAAAGAAAAGAAAAGAAAAGTGAAAAAAAGACACCAAAAAACAAACAAACAAAAAGACGTCCGCCGGGAGTAGATTCTGTGAGGATGCTGTACGTGGCACTGTTGCTCCACTATTCCGCAGCCACAACCACGTTGCTCCGCAGGGCCCTTTGTAGCTCTGGCCAGGGCGGGAACAAATGGGAGGCTGCTGATCTCTGTGGGAAGTTTCAGTAGGGCTACTTTTTCCCAGTCACCAGCCAAGGGGTCCGAAATTCCCCAGGACTCCCAGCCTGCTGGGCCGAGTGTCCTGGGATGATCGTGCTCCTCTGTTGGGCCCCTATCTCTTTAAGACCGCTAAGAAAAAAAAGAGTGCGCTTTTCTTTTGTCTTTGAGAGCCCTCTGCAAGGACCCGTTGCGTTCCCAGGCTCAGATCCTGCACCCTCTGTCTCACCAATATCCGATTCACAGCACGATGTGTGTCAGCACTCCCGGCGCAGATCACCAGGGCTGGTTATTTCACGGGCCTGTACTTCCACTCCCTCCTGGCTGTGAATCCTCTCCTCCCACCTGTGCACTTGGGTGGGGGAGTGCTCAGGTCCCGCCAGGTCGTGGCTCCATATCTTACCCGCCTCGCAGGGTGCTGAGTCCTCTCAGGGGCAGGTGCAGGCTGAGTGCCGTCCTGTATCTTCTGGTCTCTCTTTTAGGAATAGTGTTATTTGTTGTATTTTCATAAATATATATGGTTTTGGGAGGAGATTTTCACTGCCCTGCTCATGCTGCCATCTTCCTGGAACCACGACATACATAATTTTTACATATATTTTCATATATATGAATTGGGCGTACATACTCAAAACCTTTTTTACTAAAGAGGTAAATGATCAAAAGAGCTTGGAGACCACTGTATAAACCTAGAGTGGAAATCAGTCTTTTCTCTCAAGGCTTCTGCAAAGGCAACACCATCAACCCAAGAGAAGGAGGATTAGGGGATGAGGATGGCGAGAGGGTACAGGTTTCCTTTGAGGTGGTAAAAATCTTCTAAGATTGATTGTGGTGATACTTACACAAACTTTGTGGGTATACTGGGAAGTATGATCGGCATACTTGGAATGGGTGAATTGTATGGTATGGAATAGGAATTATTTCTCAATAAAGCCATTATGAAAAAAACTAAAAGAAAAATTAATGTATTGTGCTTCTTCACACCTTTCAAGCATCACCTTTAGCTCATAGGCCAGTGCAGGCCAAGGAGAGGACAGGGAACAGCTAGGGGCACTATGACAAGAGAAAGAATGTCCTCATCTGTAGGGAACAGCCGACCTTGCAAGTAGGATGCAGCTTCAGAATAAGAGACTCAAAAAGCTGTGGCTGTCTTCAAGCCTTCTGAATCAGACATGCCCCTAGCCTGGACTAGTCAGCCTGACTTCTCCAATCAGTGATGGGATTTTCTGGTCTGGTCACGCCTAAAGCAGCCTCCAAAGCTGAAACTCTAGAGTACAGGGAAAATATGTTTCACATCCGGACGTGCGTGCATGCACACACACACACACACACACACACACACAGAGTTCTGATGCAAAGTTCCTAGAACACTACTTACCTTTTACTGCATTCAATATACTCTGCTATTTTCTATTCCATTTCACTAAGTCACAATCCACTAGCTTGACAGTACCATCCTTGTAAGGGTCACAACCAGCAGTTTGAAAATCACTGCTGTTTGGGTGAGAGGGGAGACAAACAGGCATTTCTCTCATCTGTTCTCCTTCATTTTTCCACATTTCCAGGTTCTAGAATTAATCCACTCAACAAGAATTTTCCCTCAGCTTAATAAAAGATACAGCAATTAACATATGTTCCATATTACAAAACACAGATTTTTAAGAGCAGATGTGCAAGTCCCAACTCAATTACTTTATTAAAAAAGAATATTTGGTTTTTCCTTGAAGATTCCATGAATTATTATCTAGTCTAGACTGACATCACTGAAATAATGATTAAAAACAGTGTTTTGCTGCCTAAGAATCATCTTACTATTTCTAGACAGAGATACAAATGGGGATCCTGTTAAAGATGCATTAATGTGTATTTAGCCCAATTCACCCAAAGGCTTTGTAACCTTCTCTCATAACACTTGCTCCTCTTGAAATGCAATGAATTAATATAACTTTCAAATTTGTCTCTGATGCTTGTATTACACCGATCCACATCAGAACCGTTAACTTGGAAACATATACACACACACATATACACCCTAAAGTTATTCCCTCTTTTCCTCTCTTGCTAATTCAATTTCTGAAGCCACTTTCCATTTTAAAGAAATTTTGAAACATCAAGAAAAACATTAGGGATTTTATCACTTGTCTTTATATAAAGTGTTACCAATTGGATTTATATACAGGCTTTTACTCTTTTAATCATAAATGCATGGTTTATTCCTTTAAATTCCAGCTAATTGCCTAAGGGCTTGTGTTGTCTTCCAATACTTACTCAGCACATCTCTCCATTTGTTCACCATTCCAGAAAGGTTAGAGGATGTGTGGCACATTAACTCACTAGCTAGTGTGAAAATAAAGCAATCAGCATTCAAAACTCAGTTCATTTCAGCTATTTCTATGCTGTTCTCCAAATACTGACTTCTGAAAGTTATGGTTCCATTAATTTATCTGTATTTGTGAATTTCCTAGGATAATCTTTTCTTCCCTATTGATTAGGGATCAAGACTTTCATCTATTTTAACGTACACTTATATGGGGCATTAAGAGACTCAGAAGATTCAAAAGCAGAACAGGAATCGGAATGCGAGTCTAAATCCTCTATACCCTGCGGCACCCCACCTCATTCGCATGCCACCCAAATCTCACAGTCCTGTCTGTGATTCAAACAATGACTGACAGAATGCAGACTTTTTCCCCATTATGTTCCAGTTGAACCTGTGGGTTAGAATTGATCCCCTCATCTTCAGTTTGGAAAATCGACTGGTAACAAGCCTCAAACCCTCTGACAAGACCTGTTTTAGAACAATTACTCCATGTGCTGAGGCTTCAAACCATAATCCCTGAGGGAAATTTCATTCTATAACACTTGAACTTTTAATTCTTGCCACAACTGCAATTCTCTAGGAATTCATTCATAGAGGGAAATACAAACCCACTCTAAGTTGATATATATTTATCTAGCCACAAAGAGACAAAGCCCTCCAAAGACTGCATTTGTTTCACCGAACCATTCCGGGAATGTGTCCTGGAAGAGAAAGGTACTGCCAAGACCAACAGACAATGAAGCAAGATGTAAAGGTCAGTAGCTAACCCAGTCTCCAGAATGCACAGAAACTCTAATCTCAGGCCATTGGTGCAAAATTAATTTCCATTTCTAGACAGAATAAATTCCACTTGAAAAGATCGTGGATAGATACAGGTCAGCAGACAGATAAGGAAACCTTCACATATTTTTATGCTTTCTTTGAATACCTAATTGGAGGAACTAATCGTAACAATCCACTTCTACAGTTTTTCTTGAAAATACTAAGAATGCTTCAATTGCAATTTTATTGCCAAAAAGCTTAAGGACAAAAATTCCACAGGTGCTTCAGACCCTTTCAGCTTTCTGGTTATGTTACAGGGCTTCCATCTCAGGAGACTGGCACCAGTTTCTGCCTAAGCTAGTGCTGGTGAACAGTGGATGGGATGAGTCCCCTTTTCACAGGCAGTCAATCAACGGATTGTTAGTCAGAGCCTTGAGATCCAAACATGCTTCCTCCAAGATAATAAAGAATGGAAAAACGGTGAATAGCCTCTGAATCTATACCTACAAAGGCACATAGCGATCATTGAGAAAGAACATCTGAGCCAGAAGAAGCTGGCAACATTGCCAATAACTACCCCAGTAGTTTAAACCTCAGTCTTGTGGTCTAGTCTTCACACCAGACACTGCAGATGGACAGATTTAGACAAAATATAATCCACAAGAAGATTTCTTTTATGAAGACAGTATCCCTATTCTCTAGGGAAGGGAAGATTATCCCTAGGACGAACTCAGATCCTCAATGTTGAGCAAGACTGAAAACCCCATCGCTCTGATGGCCAGTTGGAGGGCATTGAGGTTTCTAGGGACGCCCCTCCTTAGGGCAGATGGAACCTCATGTTGTTATATTTGGCAACGGTTTATGGCTGTGTGAATTCCTCTGTTCCCAGGGTTTTGGGGGGAGAGAAGGCTGCTGAGATCTTGACGGCCCTAATGAGAGGTAGGGATTGCCAGCAAAGACGGCATTGTGTTGGGCAATGAGGAGTCACCATGAGCACGAGTTACCAACTGGCCTGACACCAAACAAGTATTTCCAGGACCAGTGACTTCCCTTTAAAGTCAAGCTCATGTAGTAATATTGATTTTCCTCCAATCTCTGTAATTGTGTGTCATCTTACCTCTTCTTTTTTTTTAATTTTTTTATTAAGGTATTATTGACATACACTCTTATGAAGGTTTCACATGAAAAAACAATGTGGTTACATTTCCCCAAATTATCAAGTCCCCACCCATACTCCAATGCAGTCACTGTCCTTCAGTGCAGTAAGATGCCACAGATTCACTATTTGCCTTCTCCGTGCTACACTGTTTTCCCGGTGACCCCACACACCATGTGTACCCACCCGCCCTCCCACACCCCTCCCCTTTGGTAACCACTAGTTCCTTCTTGGAGTCTCTGAGTCTGCTGCTGTTTTGTTCTTTCAGTTTTGCTTCATCGTTATACTCCACAAATGAGGGAAATCATTTGGCACTTGTCTTTCTCTGCTTGGCTTATTTCACTGAGCATAATATCCTCCAGCTCTATCCATGTTGTTGCAAATGGTAGAATTTGTTTCTTTCTTATGGCTGAATAGTATTCCTTTGTGTATATGTACCACATCTTCTTTATCCTTTCATCTACTGATGGACACTTAGGTTGCTTCCATATCTTGGCTATTGTAAAAAGTGCTGCAATAAATATAGGGGTGCATATGTCTTTTTTTTAATAGTTTATTTTGGTATCATTAATCTACAATTACATGTGCAATGTTATGGTGATTAAACTACCCTCTTCATCAGGTCCCCCCCACCAACCCCATTACAGTCACTGTCCATCAGCGTAGTGAGATGCTATAGAATCACTACTTGTCTTCTCTGAGTTGTACAGCCCTCCCCGTGCCCCCCCAACATTACGTCTGCTAATCGTAATGCCCCTTTTTCCCTCTTATCCCTCCCTTCCCACCCATCTTCCCCAGTCCCTTTCCCTTTGGTAACTATTAGTCCGTTTTTGGGTTCTGTGAGTCTGCTGCTGTTTTGTTCCTTCAGTTTTTTTCTTTGTTCTTATACTCCACATATGAGTGAAATCATTTGATACTTGTCTTTTTCGGCTTGGCTTATTTCACTGAGCATAATACCCTCTAGCTCCATCCATGTTGTTGCAAATGGGAGGATTTGTTTTCTTCTTATGGCTGAATAATATTCCATTGTGTATATGTACCACATCTTCTTTATCCATTCATCTACTGATGGACACTTAGGTTGCTTCCATTTCTTGGCTATTGTAAATAGTGCTGCGATAAACATAGGGGTGCAGATGTCTTTTTCAAACTGGGGTGCTGCATTCTTAGGGTAAATTCCTAAGAGTGGGATCATCTTACCTCCTCTTAATAAAACTATAAAAATAAACTAATGCTATGCCCTGAACGATGGAGAGAGAGAAAAATATATATATATACATGTATATGGCCTTGAAAAGTCATCAAGCTGCTGTTCAGGAGTATCAGAATAGACTCTGCACACAGAGAATCTGCCAGAACTTACACTAGATGTGATGAGGGTCTAAGTTTGCAAAACTAATCAGACTCACACAAACTGGAAGTGCCCTGCAGTCTCTGAGCCATCTCCTGCACCCATTTCAACTCCCTTCAGCACCACTGACAACAGCTTTTCAGATAGGATTATCTGCACTGTTTCTGATTACAGAATTTTCTCTGGCAGATTCAGCCTTTTCAATCAATCACAGTTTCAGTTAGGTCTAATCCCCTTGCATTTCCTTGAATCCGTGAGTTTTATGTGGCACATCCTTTAAGACAAAGCAAGCAACACAGAAGCGAGTTGCTGAGTTGCTTGTATTAATAGTTCTCAACCCTTGAGGCCAGGCAACCCTCCTCACCATCCTCTGCATGCTGGAATTCGAGGCCCAGCAGCAACTGCTCCATGGGTCTCTCTCATCTAAACTGCTCCCTTGGTTAACTGAGAACATCCCATCTTACCTGGCAAGATAGCTTTCCTTCACTGCGTGTACTTCTGATGTTTTCAGAGAAGAGTTTAGCCATTGCTTACAAATACCGCACATAAACAGACCTTCAATTCTCCTAGGAAGTGGTGCTTTGGATCACATATGAAGGTTTTGAAAAACTGCTGTGGACCTAGCTTCCTGAAATCTGGAAAGCTTCACAACATGAAAGAATGATTTCATTGGATAAAAATCCAGCTGCAATAAAAGCAAGGTCCATGCTACTATTAAATGTGTTTATCAACTAATTCATATGAATATTACTAAATTTGCTTTAAATACTATAATCAAATGTTGTTACTTAATTCAACAAAGATTCCAGAAAAACAATTAGGAGTCTCATAGGTGTTCAGAAACTTAACATGTTGTCAACTTTGATACACTCAGAAGAAAGAAAAAATCCCATATGATTTTTTTTTCTTTCCCCTGGAGCACAAGACACAAAGTGTTCATGAGGCAACTCATTCCCCAAAAGTGAGGCTGTCACTTGCCAGCTTATGTTTCCATTTAAACAGCTCTCTAACTAAACACACATGAAAATGATATGATCCTTCCTTTGATAAAAATCTAGCATCAAACATTGGCGGAAAAAATTTAAGTCACTTCCTGAATTGCTAAATAAAGTTACACAAAAAGAATCACCGAACAACACATTTGTATTTTCTTTCTTTCTTCAAATTAAAAACTATAGTTTTCCAGCAATAATATTTTGTCCTGGTTAACTACTGAGGTCTAATAATATAAATACTTGTGATAAAATGGAGTGAGAAGGGAAAGGAGACATGTGCCGCTTAAATGATTAAAACTCAATCTGTCATTGCTTCCATATTGCATCACGATGACATGAGTGCTTTTGTAAGAAGGTATATTTGGACTTTGGGTATTAGAGAGTCTCTTCCCTTATCAACACAATCAACCAGGAGTACAGAGAAAGTCTGGAACATCCAGGTGATTTCAAACCACAGTGGTGACCCACACAAAAGTTCCCACCAATCACTGAAATCAGTTCCTTGTTCTGTTAAATGCCCAATCTCTTCTTTCACTCATTCATTCATTCCACAAATACATATTGAGAGTTGTGTATGTGCCAGGGAATATACTAAGCATATATATAACAGTGAACATAAACAGACCCTGCCCAAAGTGGCCAAATGATTGTGTTTTGTAAAAAGCTTTTTTTGTGTGTGGTCTGTTCTGGTCCATCCATCCTCTTTTATTTTAAAATTAATGTCAAAGAGAAAGAATCACATCTCTTGTCTCATGCAAGGTCTCCATGTTCCCACTAAACCCAAGAGCTTAGGGACAGAAAGAGACAAAGAAAAATTACTTCTCATTCTAGTTCCTTTCTATTTCCTTAGCAGAGGTCCCACCAAAACGCCTGTAGAACTAATATGTTTTAGCCTACCCTATCATTAGTGTATACTAGCAAATGAGATTATATTTGCAAAGTGGATGTTTAACATAAAATTCTTTATAAAAGGTCTTTCATTCTTTAAGAAGTCAAAATAAAGCCCAAGGAAAAGAAAAATATAGATTACTATACCCACGTTAGCAACAAAAGCAAATAGCACTATTCCGAAATCAGAACTCTCACCATTTAGATGTGCATTTTTTAAGAACCTGTGAGAGATCCTGTTTCTAATTTGTTTTCCAAATCCCATGCATATTTTAGATGTTGGGGGTGTGGAAGAAGAAAAATTCCAAATATTTAAAACAAATTCTTCCCCCACTTTCATTTTCCCTCCTATTAAAACCAAGGCACAATGATGCCTTTACCAGAGTGAAGAAAAAAAAATTGCAGATTTGTGAGATGGCACAGCCTAAGATTTTAATTTTTTCTCTATAGAAACTCAAAAAACAGGGAATGAAAGAATCAGTCCAAGGAATCTAAAACAAATACTAGTATTTTTGAAAACTATATTAATCCAGTCTTTACTTAAGATATTACCAATAGATTTTATTTACAAAGAAACTTCAGTTTTCATTTTTCATTAAAACAGAAGTAAATTTCATTTTCACTGATTTCTATAATAATTTAGATATGCATTTCCATATTTTCTCCTAATAAGTTAATTCCAACAGATCAGCTGAATCAAGAATCCCTAGCAATCCATGTCATCCTTGACTTTCCAAGGCACCGAAGTGGTGGGAAGAGGGATTGTTATTAACACCTATACATGCAGCTCCAAGTAAAACAGACCCCCAAACCATGAGACAGAAGTGAAATTGATTTGCAGTGAAATCTGACCTAATGAACAAAGACTTAAGACCAAACTGCTTATTCTGTTGCTCCATGTGCATCACCATTATAAAGGTTTTTGAGAACTTCACTAACTTTTTTATACTTAGTCACCATAGTATTAGGTCTGCCCATATTACCAAAGATTTTTTGCTTTATTTGGTAGATGCTGAAATTCTAGAAGATTGTTTATGATGTCTTGAGCCAAAGAAACCCAGAGGTGCCATATTGCACCATTTAACTAGTACCAGCTCACATAACAAATTATTCTACTAAGTAGAGACAGTTTTCACACTTCTCTCTGACAGGTTCTATTCTTGAGAAAAGTGTTGAAGTAAAAAATATTTCTTCAAGATGTGATTTTTCCCATAGAGACATTCTTCCAACCAGAGGCTAGTTACCCAATTAATACCCTTAAAAAATAAAATTACTACAAATGTCATTGTTAACCACCTATAAAAGATACAATTAAGCATTAAACATTTTCCTAAAATTGTTATTTATAAAGAACCATCAAATAACATAATTAATACTGAAGTTTATTTAATGATATTTTTTAAGTGTCTTACTTCTTCTCTTCCTCCAGCAGCAGTAAATGACAACGTACAGAAACATTAGCTTAATCACAAAGCATCAACTGTGGTGTCCAGGATACAGGAGCTGCTCAATGCATGAACTGAACAAACTGCCAAGGGGATTAATAAGGGCTTTGGGAGAAACTACCGCAAGGATGAGTGTTTTGTTGCCCTCCCCTTTTGGAATCCCCCAAACCCATTCCCAATGTAAATGCTGTAGGTATTAGAAATGAGGTGGTATTGCTTCTGCAGAAGAGGTTACAGTGTGTCCCTATGTGACCTGAGAGCAATAACTGGGGTGTATCAAGTGAGAGAGTGCCCTGAGGGAATCAGGCTTGTCCTGGAGAGAATAAGGCAAACCACACTACCTGCCACCCAAAGGGCCAACCTTTGACTTCCTCAGCTTTACTCCAGTGCTTCTCTCTAGTCAGAGTCTGCTTCTCCCTGACATATGCTCCCCTCACCCTTACACTAAAGTGTCGTGTGATCTGTGAACTGATCTTTACCAGTCCAGGCCATCATAAATCACAGGAACTGAGAACGAGTATTTAGAAACTTTCACAGCAATCTGACATTGCCTCCTATCCAAGTATGTGGTCAGAGAACACATGTCGCTGAGCAGGATGGAAATCCGTTGAGGTGGCTGGGTGAGCTGCATGCAAGACAAGTGGTGCACTAATCGTGTACAGTCAGTACTACAGTGTGTGCTCTACAAGGTGTACAGTATTACAATGGACTGGACACTGAAAAAACAAAACAAAAAATTAGTCCTTCATCGCAGAAGTTTGAGAAGCCCTGTGATAAAGAGCACAGGAATTGGAGTCAGACAGACACAGGAATGAATCCTCTTACTCCAACCACTCACCTGTTCATGGGACCTGAGCAGTTACTTAGCCACTCTGCACCTCAGTCCTGTTATCTGAGCAAGCAGATCTGGATGCGGGAAGCTGTGCTCTGTTAAGTGAGCTGCTACTTCCCCATGTCGTGAAATGGGCCACGATGTCAATGTGTTCAATTCAAAGGTCAATCACACACTGGAATAAACTTCAGATGTGGTTTCTTCCACAGCTGTGTGAAAAAACTGATGGCTGTTTTGGGTAACAGCTATCTTGCAATAATGTAGTGAGTGTCCCAGCACCTTTTCATACCCCAGGTAGAAAATATTTTGGCAACAAGTTCCATGTACAATAGACTGGACAAGAGGGTATAATCCTGTGGTCACTCTGGGGTTTAGACTTAACCACATGTGACAATTCACTTTGGGCCATTGTGAAAGCGACATCCATCCAACAACAGCTGAAGACCTAAAAACAGCTTTCTGGGATGGCTTTAATGACTGACAGTAAAAACATGGAAGAAGATGTCCAGGACCACAAGAGGAAAAAATTTAATTCATAGGCAGAATAGAGAGAAACACACAGATAACTTCTAACTAGCATGCAAAAGGCCATTCTGGCCACTCTCAAGTCAGTGAAAACCAAAAACCCTTTCTCATTGTGGTGCAGCCCATCTCCAACACCCTGAGCACAGTATCTGGCAAAGCAGATAGCAAATAAACATTCCCTTGTGATTCTTCTGTGCCATTTTTGCCTGTAAAATTATGCTTTAGTTCTTCCTTCCTTTATTTACGTTAATGACATTAAAGTTTCCTTTCTATTTGTTATAAATGCCATCTGGGTGGAAACTTCACAAAATGTCAGTGACCTACTCACACTGGTTCTGAAATTTTTTCACCCTCTATCTGCAGGACAATCAGTAAGAGTCCCTGAGAGGCTGCTGGCCCCAAACAGGAAAGCTCCATAATGCCAGGACTGATTGATAACATCAGTCATCAAGCTCAGGCTCCGTGCACACTTCTGGCTCCTGTTACACTAGTTGAGTGAGAGGTTTCTTGGGTCACATAGGACCTCATAAGGTTTCTGCAGAGAATAATAGTTTCTCTGTGTCCCTTCCTTACGAAAGGCAAGTGATGAGCACTACTGTCTAGACACGCAAAGATAATTTTTGTGGGCACATACTAGGTTTTCTGGGGTTTTTTTTAAGTGAGAAACTGATTTACGATTTTTCTAAAGCCACAGCTTTATTTTTCTAAATGCACACAACTACAGTAGCTCTTCTGGAAATCCTTCTTAAGAGGAGATTTTTGTGCCAGGCTCCCATTCGGAAATAACAAAGAGCATAATTAAAGGGATCTGAGCTCCATGACAGCATTTGACATGTTACCTAGGGAACTCTGAGATAGCTTTCACATTTAGGTTAAACAATTCACCTTTCAGACAGGAAGTGAGGAAGACCAGCCAGAAATCATGTATTTTTACTCTGTTTTCTACTTGATAATATACCTCCTGAGTGGATTTTTAGTTTTACCAGCTCTGTATTTGCAACATATACATGGGCACTGACGAAATTGGGGCTTCCCATCCTCTACAAACAAAACGCTGAAACACATTTTGAAGTTCTCCGGCTATGACCAATGCTTAAGCACAGAAATTCAGAAATGTCTGAATTGCATTTCCAGCTCTGACAGCATCTCTCACGCAGACTGTCCCGGCGCCATTATTTGAATTACATGTTGCCTCTACAATCCCAATGATAAAATGCAAAAGCTGTTTTGTCGGAACATGTGCTCCAAATAGCACAGCGACAATGTTGGGGGAAAAAATCTCTCAAAGTATTAACTGGCTCACAAAAATTATTGTTAACACAAGCTGTCCCCAAAATATGGATATTATCACTGAGTGACCTAGACTCCTGGGCAGGTCCCTGAGTAAACCACAGTCCCAGTTCACCAGTGGGGACAACCGCCCACCTTTCTTATATCAGAAAAGCTCGAGAAGTGACCTGTGACGGGAGGCGTGCCCACCTCCAGGCGACTGTTCAGTGGTGCCACCCAGATAGGAAACTGCTCAGAAGACAGTCCCGGGGTCTGTGCCTCTAGTTCTTGGGGAAGAAATAAGGGGCTCAGACTGCCACCACCACCATCAACTCGAAAGACAGAACAAGTATTCTCGGCATCCTAATTCAGAAATCAGAATGTATTTCTTGACTAGAAAAATCAAGTTTGAAGAGATTTTCTTATGGTTCTATGAACTTTCCCACCAAGGGAAATTCAAACAACTGAACTTTGTAAAAAACTACAGTGAATTGAAGACTGCTGACACCATTAAAAGTAGAGCAAATGTGGTGGTGTACTGGTTGTTTCTTAAGGAGTCAATTAAAGTCTTCAAAAATAAGGATGAGTGGATCATTTAGCCATACAGTGGCAACTGTTTTCATATCATTTCTCAGAAGCATCATGTTAGTAGATTGCCAAAATATAGGACTTTTAAGATAGGAGATCCTTTTGAGATCCTGAGAGCTTACTCGGTATATAGATTTCTACCTGATATATTCTGATGGAAGACTCTACTCTTGCGTGGTGTTCCCAGAGAGCTGCTCTGTGGCTCTGAAAGAGCTGAGCTCCAATCCTCACTCAGTCATTAACCATTCAATCTGGACAAAGTTACTAAACTTCATTCCCTACCCCTCAATGTTCTTATTTATCAAATAGACCGAAATAATGTCTTCCATCAAGAAAATGAACAGAGAAAAAAGTAAAGCTAATTCTAGCTGTATTCTGCACTCACATGAACAAAGCGATTGTAGGTCCTATGTTTTGTTGACTGGCAGGCGATAGGAGAGGTGACTTCATTTCCCGTTGCAGCTATAACAAATCACCACATTGGTTTGGCTTAAACAATACAAATTTATTCTTGTACAGCTCTAGAGGTCAGAAGACTACTCTGCAGGTGTTGGCGGGGCTACATCCCTTCTTCACAGGAGCTTCCCTTGTCCTTTCAGCCTTGAAAGGCCACCTGCACTCCTTAGCTCAGGGCCCCTTCCTCCATCTTTGCACTGCATTGCTCCAACTTCGAGTACCATCATCGTACCTCTTTTTTCTGCCTCTGACTTCCTGTCTCCCTCTTCTAAGAAAACCTTGTGATTACATTGGGCCTACTCAGATAAACTAAAATAATCCCCCCAGCTCAAGATTCTGAACTTAATCACATCTGCCAAGTCTCTTTTGCCATACAAGATAACATATTCAGAGGTCCCAAAGATTAGGACATGATTAGATTTTGGGTACCATGATTCAGACAACCAGAGGAGAGAGAACTAACTGTAGACAAATGTGGCAAATATTTAGTCCAATGCAATAAATGACACCGTTTCTTTAGGGTCAGTTTTTTTAGGCAGCATGACCAGTTGCTCAGATTGTCTCCCTCCTCCTGCTTGTCTCCAAGACAGTAACCAGGTGCCTGGAGAGCGGGTATACATATCCATTATCATGGTGACAACAGGGATGGAAAAGGCAAATCAAATGGTACCCTCTGGACCCTGGCCACCCTCTTCTGCAAAGTGGCTGGTCTGGGCTGCTGCCTGGATGCTATAAAGCAGTCAGAAATACAGAAAAACAAATTATAGGAATATATTAAAGTGTTTCCTAAAAACAGTCATCACAGTGACACAGTAGTAAGACATATACAAAGTGACCCAAAAAAGTGGTAAGCAGCCATTCCAACAGAAAGCCTATTCATCTGCAAAAGTGTTGTGCTTTATTCTTTAACTAAATACACGCACTCATTTAATTCATCTGTAGCCAAAGAACCACTTACACTACTTTTTTCTTCTCCAATTAGCATGCAGGGATTTCCCTCCCTTTAAGAGAATGTGATATGCAAAGTCACTGGACCACTGTCTTGCATAACAAACCAGTCTTTTGACATCAGTGAGAAAATTCCTCAAGAATGCAGAGGACATAATGCCAATTGTTAAGTGTGAAATTCCAGGGTATTAACCCTTTGAGAGATTCTGTCTTGTTCAGTTTTATTTGGGGTTGATCAAAAGGACCATGAAATTCGATTAGAAAATTATGCACCAGTCTGCTCTGCCTACTTTAACAAAAAAAAATTATAGTAAGACCTCGATTCTTTTAAAATCTCCTAAACATCCTGTATTTTAGCAACCAGGTTTTAAGTCATGAAAGATCACTATCATTTAAGAATGGTGCCAGCCAAGTAAGCATCATAATTCTAAGTAAAAATCCCAATCCATAGTCACGTAGTCCTTAAGATTCACCTTAGGCAATGTTTCAAACAAAGCCGTGTCCAAATGACATCATCCCAAACAAGGACAGAGGACCCCTGGACTGACTTAACAGGCTGATTTGTTTAGAAAGTTGTCAGGGATGAGAAGAATGAGGGAGTAATTCATGCAGGAAAGCACAGCCAATTTGTTTTTCTAGGTTCCATTTTTATCCTTTCTTCTTCTCTTTACTAATCCTTCCATTATGGATACAGAAGAGGGGCCACATACACACAACATCTGAAGTTACATATTAAGAGTTACACAAAGGACAGATTTCCAGAGCTCAAAATTTCCTCTCAGGAATCAAGAACAAACTGCACTTATATTTTAATGTCACCCAGACAAGCAGGTTTAGACTGTAACCAAAAGGCAACAATACAGCCTGTTATTTCTAGGTGCCATGATTAATCTGCTCTAGCAGTGTTCACATAGCATTCATCAGCCAGGAATACAGCCTCCCTATTTTGAACTCAAACTAGTCTGTCCAGTAGAACTCAGTGGGGAAAAACAAGCTTTGCTGAAGTCAAATAGTCCTGGATTCAAATTCCAGAAACAGTGCTTCTTTGCATTTACTATGTATGTTGCCTAGAGTGAATCGCTTAACGTCCTAGCCTGAATTTCTTCACCTGTAATACACAAACAGTCCTCCTAGCTACCTTACAGGGTTGAGGGAACATTATGATTACACATGAAAACAGAAAACTTTAATTGTGAGCTGAGCACAGATTCAATTGGTGTTAGCTATTTTTACTTAAATTATTAAAGTTTTTGTTTTCCTGTAAAATTGGAATCAGTCCTCTCAGCCCTTAATCACTGCTCACACTAAAATAATCACTCAGAAGTCAAAAGCACATGAGAAAAGATAAGTTAAAGGTAGTTCCAGGGACCCAGTCAATACAGAATCTAACAAGATGATGAGTGAGGAGAAATGTGAACAGAGGAGAAAACAGACACGTGTTGTAAGTAAATAAGATCTTTGCTAAGTCAACTGCAGCTGTGACTCCAAGATAATTGTCTTTTTTTTTTTTGGCAAGTTAATGGAAAACCAACTCAGCGATATGTCTTCCACCTCCTTGATTTATTCTCATGAGATAACATGTGATGAAATCCTTTGAAAACCAGTAAGTCCTGTGCCAACAGGGAATATTTACTGGGTGCTTGTTACATGTCAGACATTGTCAGCATTTCATATAAACCATACACTCAACCCTCACAAGGAGCCTTTGAAACAGTTCTTCGGTTCCTCATTTTACTGAGAAGGAAACTGAGACTTTAAGATATTAAGCAACTTGCCCAAGATTCTACAGGTAGCTAGAGGCCAGCGCTTAAAGCCTGGACACCTGCTCTTTCTACTAAATTGGAAGAGGTGGTATGTCTCGAAGTTTTGAGACCTCCCTCTACATTTTGCAGAGACGAACAGGAAATGGATTACACAATCATTTTTCATTGCATGTCTAGACTCTAGGAAACAACCCATAACCAACTAGGAAGCAGACAAGAAACATGGGGCTGTGAACCCAGCACTGAAAATGCCTCTGAGGAGGACGGAGCAATAACAGTCTGTACATTCAGCTGCAGTTTAGAAGGTCAGCACCAACTTCAGACAGATGTCTGACATTTTAAATGACAAATTTGCTTGTGCATTGTGTAGACTTGCTAGACTTTCAGTAATAAAGCCATACTGCTGGTTTATTTCCGATTTCAGCACTGAAGGACACATAGAAAAAAAAAATAGAGAACCGATTCGCTGTCAATGGAATTTTGTCTGAGTTTTCAGCCAATATGTAATAAAGAAGTTTTTCTCCTTCAGCACATTCAATTTCTAGACTGCTAAAGCATGGCAGAAACACAAAAACTGTGTGTTTCATAAAGATTCAAAGAAGAACCCCCAAATTATGTAAAATTAAGTAAAGCCTTTTTTTTTTACCAGACTTAAGTTCTGAAGAGTATTTCATAGCTATTTGTAATGCTTGGAACGATAACTATAAAAGCTGGTGAAATATATTATGAAGGAGACATTCCCAGTCTCATTTAATACAGAGATCATTTTTAAACTATCTTAGCTTCACCATTACATTTTTGAAATTCCTACATAAAACTGCTTCCCCCAAATTTTATTTCTCTAAGATCAGGACACCCTGCCTTCATTTCTGTATCCCCAGCATCCAATCAGAGCATCTGGCTTATGTGAAGTTTATGGTAGGCAGTTAGCACTGTTCCAAATATTTCTCATTCTCCTCCCTCCAAGAACATGATAACGGTTATCCTTTCCTGCCCACTTGAAGTTAGGCATGGCCATTTGACTTGCCTTGATTTGCTTTTCATTGACTGGCCAGTGAAATGTGAGTGGAAGTAATATTATTTCCAGGCCAAATCCTACAAGATGCAGTGCATGATTCACCAGGTTTCCTTCCCTTCACTGTGGTAGCTGCCAACATTCCAGATGGGGCAGAAGCCATGAACCTGACCCCATGAGTTATGTCTGTGTGAGTCCTGAAGCCAGCCCTCAATGGATATGAAACACAAGCAATACTGCGTACTTTGCTCTTTGAAGCAGCTGAGATTTGAGCATTGTTTGTTACTACAGCATAACCTAACGCAACCTAACTGATAAAAAAATTCTGAATTAAACTTTAATGAAGAAAGAAAAGAAAATTGAAGACTATAGGTGGAGGGACCATCATCCCTTTTATCATAAATCTTCATGAGTTCAAATCTAAGAACACTGTGCTTACCATAGCCTGATACAAACATTAATATATCCAAGTTGAATATTTGTTTGAATAGAGTACCGTGCTGCCAAGTGCCACTGATGTCAGCATCACCTCTCAAAGATAGTAAAAACTGTGGAGAATAGTTTGTTCACATATCTTATGCCAGAATAACAGGTCTGCTCCTCAGAAACGAGTATCCTTCACTCAATGGCTAAACACAGCAAATTTATATTCAAGTAACCCAGCAGTCAGAGCACTAGAAGCAAAAACAAATGCTGCTTTGTAGAACAGGACTATTGAAAGACCCCAAGAGAAAAATGAGAACAATAAAGCAAATCTCCCCCTACACACACACCAAAAAGATCATACACATAAAACATGGTGTGCAGATGGACTGTAATAGCAAAAATATGCTATCAAGTAGGCAGGAAGAATTTAGTGCAGCCACTTGAACACTCTCCCTTTGCTGGAACTCATATGGAGTATTTGCACCTGCTATTTATGTGGCTGCTAGCACCTTAAGCACACCACTTTTTTTCCCCAAGTAGAGAGATTTCAAACAACAAGGCCCTTGCACGTGAAATTTAGACAGGGAAAGGTTTTAAAAAAAAAGGACATGGAACCAAATGCTTGAAGGGGAGAAGGAAGAACACGTGCGAGAAAGCGATGGAAATCTTAGGGCAGCAGTGAGCAACCACTTCATGAAGCCACCCAACCCCACACCTCCCAGCCATAGCCTTGCCCTACTGATGCTCCTTTCTCATTCATGCTCAAAAAATAACTTAGACACCAAGCGTGAACTCTTATCACCTTTCCTCAACCCTACCTGAAACCACAGTCTAGTTTCTGCTCCTAGCATTTCACTGAAAATGGAAGCCACTGTCCATGGATTTCTGGAATTGAAACAAACCGAAAAGACATCTATCCAGCCAATGATCACCTTTTCCAGATGGGGAGATTAGATAACTTGCTTAAGGTGGTATATCTGCATAGTTAGAAGTTACTTAAGATCTACAAATGGCCACTTTATTGTCTACCTTGCTTTCTCTGCCACTTTTATCCCTGCTTATTATCTCTTCTTATTTTAAATCAAGCCCCTCCATTGGGGTTCTTGACACTAATCTCTCCTGGCATTTTCCCATCTCCAGTTCTTTTTAATTTATGTAACAAACACTTCTATAGCAGTTACTATGTGCCAGGCACTGTTCTAAGTGCCTTAGAAATATTAACTTTTCAAACACCATAACATGGGGCAAGTAGTAGTATTATCTCCATCATGCAGTTGGGGATCAGAGCAGTTGAGAGACTTGCCCAAGGTCCACTCCTAGTAGGAGGCAGAGTCAGAATCCGAAACCAGATAGACTGGCTTCAGGGTTCTGTTCTTTACCATTACCCCATGCTGTCTCTCTCCACTGGTGTATCCCCTTCTCTCCCAAAGATTAGAAAGTCAACTCCCCCTGCCCCATAAGAGGTCACCTTTGAGAATCTCAATTTCAAGAGCCATGTAGTCATCGAGCTGTTAAGACCACCCAGAGAAAACTGCTTAATTATTCCCAGCACACATTGTGGAGATTTTTTTTTTTCCTAATTGCTGAACACATGGAGAGGAAGAGAAACCAGTAAACTGTTCTTTTTTTTCCAAATGAAAGATGATGGAATTCACACCTGGTATCTAAAACCAAATGTTTACCATTTGGT
Source organism: Smutsia gigantea (assembly GCA_032199065.1). Classification (NCBI taxonomy): domain Eukaryota; kingdom Metazoa; phylum Chordata; class Mammalia; order Pholidota; family Manidae; genus Smutsia; species Smutsia gigantea. The sequence goes on along the minus strand of JAVSCE010016385.1, from coordinate 122,275 downwards.
GGGTAAACACGGTGAGGAAATAAAGCGAAGCCCCAAGGACTTGACAATGTGGTATGAGTTAAAGATAAAGCAAAACTTCCACTGAATTCATCAGAAATGATTGATTGAAACTTAACTGGGGAACTCATTTGTTTGTACAATCTAAAGAAGGAAGGAGCCCTGTTTTGGTAAGATAACCTTAAGTCTGGCTTCTGTTTTATTTTTTTTATGTATTTTTGTAATTTGGGGGTTGTATGAGTGGGAGTACAAAGGTCTTCTGGCAAAAGTTCCTTTGTTAAAATCCAAAAAAACAAACAATCAACAGAGATGTTTTGGAACAGCCCAGAGCTGCACTGCTTTCAAGCACTCTACCTTCCACTTATTTAAGGAAATGAGTGCGTAAAAGCTTCCAGAATTGTGTCTAACCCAGTGGAGGTCACTGTACCAGACCAACTGATTTCTTGACTAAGACAGGGAGAGGGCAGCAGGGTAGGAGGGAGGAAATACCTATGCAAACTGATAAACACAAAACTTTCCACTCCCTTGACCCTCAAGCAGAAGGTGAACAAAATTTATCATTTGTGAGCTTGGCAAAGGAGGCTTTACTTTGAATACAAACTTCATGTGGTCCTTAAAACACACATGAAATAGCCTTCCTCTGGGTTGGAAGAAATGAATTAGTGCATACAGGAAGACCCTAGACAGTTTATGGCTGGGAGAGGGGAGGGGCAGGAAGAACAATGAAAATTCTCCCAAAATTCAAATTACCTAAAGCCATCAGTTCCCAAACATATTCCTTCTCCAAACTTTCCAAGACATGTTCAGATGTAAAATAACTTCTGCCTGGCTGCCTCCTCTGATTATCAGATGGAATCAGGAGGTACCAATGAGCATTCATTCACTGATTCACCCATTGTGACCTGGATGCCTCTTTCTGAGCCCAGGAATTGTGCAAGGCCCAGCGGGTACGGCCCAACAGGTCATATCTTCTTCCACGGCCTCAGAGAATTGCAAGTTAACTGGAATGTCACCAGAAACACCAAGCAGGTGTGATTTTATGTACAAGTGTATAAAAGAATGTTTTTTCAACCTAGTATCTTACCTATAATCAGTTATTGGTGACAATTGCTCAATAACTGTGAATTGTATACGTCAGGCATTACATCTTTCCACTAATTTCAACAAGACTGAAAAAGTTTGTTTACAAAGACCTGTCAAACTGCACTCAGGAATGGGGTGGCTCTTTTAAGCAATAATGTTTCCGTGCCAACTCTAAGTCCATGCAGGAAATTACAACACTTCTGGAAACAACTGCAGTACATATTGGACTTTTTACACCCACAGAACTATCTTTTCCAAACCTCTCTTCAAATATGAAAGGCAGTCATATGCAGACAATCTTCAAAAGACAGTTACCTGAATTACTCTGAGCATATAATATTTCTAAAATAAAATTGCCTGGATATAGTTATGATTCATAAATTTCACTGAAGTCTCCTATGAAACACCTATACAGAATAAATCTTTCACTATTGCAAAGAGGAATGTAGAAAAACACTTCTTATATTCACACCATGAAAAGAATTAAGAATCACCTGGAATTTTACAGGAATCTTTTCACTCTCTCAGATTTCATAGTTAGCCTCAGTTTCAGACCAAAACAATTCACATGAATATAAATGTTCCTAAAGACAGCACCACTCAGATAGCCAGCTCTCAGCTGCCCAGAAACACCAGTTCTCTGAAACAGCATGAAACTAGAAGTTTAAGTGTCTGCATATGTGAACAGAAAAGCCTGTCGTATGGAAATTAAGGAAGAGGCAATGTGCGTGTTGGGCAATTATTTTAGAGACTGGCACCTGACTACCCAAGCCAAAGCCACCAAAAGATGTAGGGAAAAATAACTAAAAATCAACCTGGTTGGTTAAAAAGCAGCAAGAAGCAGTCGTAGCGGGCAGCAGAAATAGAGATGGGGTGGTAGGAAAGAGATCTCGCGAGAGTACTGAAAAGTGGGGGAAGAGGAATATGGAAGAAACAGATGAGGCTGTAACCGTTCATGGGATTGACAACCCTTCACAGACTTGAAGCCACTAGAAGTCGTTCTCTCTCTATATTAAAACAAGTCAATCAGGCTTTCTAATCTGTTTCATGTTCAAAATCTTTTAAAATATTCAGAAGAAAAGTGGACATGCTCTTCTGAATTTAGGAATCCATTTGTACCGGTTGTGAAAAGCAATGAACAGCGTCATATTCTTCAAGCCCTGATAAAGGAGGAGATGGGCCAGGAAAGGGACTGATGAGTTTGGGGGCCAAGAGCAGATACTTTTCTAACAGAGAGAAGGAGCTCGTCAGGATCTAACACAGACACGCCGAGGGAAGACCAAAGACTAATTTTCCCTTTGACAGTGGAGCGTAGAAGAAATACAGATTTCCTGCAGGAAACAGAAGACGAATGATATCAACAGTCACTCTGTCTGACCCAGAGGAATCCAGCTTTTTAAAGACGGATTGGACAACAGCTAAGCAGCAATGTAAACAAGCAGCAGCTGCCAAGAGCTACTATAGGGTCCACAATTCCTGATCCACTATTCCAAAATCCTAAAAGCTCAGAAAAACCAAAAGTATGTAATTTTGGTAAAAAGTCAACTAGTGACAAAGCCTGCCCTGAACTTATGTAAAGCTGTGCATTGTCTTTATCAGACGTGAATACTCATAAGTGACATTACAAAAATATTAATGTGGATAATGCTGCTAATGTTACATAATATATGTTACATGCACTGTATTAGCTTTTTAAAATCTGGAAAACCCTGAACTATGAAATATATTTGGCCCCAAGAGTTTCAAATATGTGTCGGTGCATCTGTGCATGGCCAGATTACTTTACACTTCCAGTAAGAATCTATGAAATAGCTTTCAATGTTTCCCTATGATCTTTCATTCAACCAACATTTTTAAAGCACTCACTATGTGCCAGAAATGGTGCTAGGTAGTGATATGCTTATTTCCAAAAGGCCTCAGTTTTATTTCTACCTTAAATGTAAAACGAGATCAAGAATAAGAATCACTATAGGTGCTTAAATCATTAACAGAGTTCCATCTTCATAGGGCATGAAGGAAAGGAAAGAAGAGAGAGGGAGGATCCTGCCAATGCACTGAGCTAGTGTGTGAGTGGGGAAAAATTCATAGATGTCTTCGCTGATCATACCAAAATGAGAGGAACTGAGGAAGGGACGGAGGGAGCGAGAGAGAGCAACACTACTGGCAGGAGCTCACCCTAATTACTCTGTGGCTCAGAACATCACTCACTTGAAGAGTAATCCACGGACGGGTCCTGCCACCTGAAATACCACTCTGTGGCTTCAGCTTTTCCCCAACCACTGCCACCTTCTCTCTACCAAACCCTTCATTTCATTTTCCCCCAAAGCCCTTGCCTTAACTTCACCTTAAAACCTAATCTCTCAGTTCTCAGCCTTCACCCAAGATATCCCCTAGCTTGGGATGATCACAGCAACCACCAGGATACATTGAAACGTATCTGCTCATAAGATTTTCACACACACACACTCCCAGGCTGTAAGTTTTGAGAAGGCAGGAACTTTGGGCCTGTTTGTCTGGCACATAGTGGAGACTTTAAAAAATGCTGGTCGCATGAATTAAGGAACTTAAGTAAAAGTGAGATACAGTGTCTCCGTAAATGTGATTACTCATTGCTCAGTCAAATACTGTTTTTATTTTATACTTAACCAGTGTCAAAAATATATATATATACTGAGTCCTGGTTCAAAGATTCTTATTGACTGCTTAAAAGTAATCTTACCATGTACAGGTCTACACAGAGCCTTACTTGAAACTATTGGGGCCAGATACATTTTATATTTTAGAGTTTTCCAGATATTAAAAGTGAATACAGAGCATATGCATACATTACAAAAGTGAATATGCTGGCCTGCTCTCAGTACTCACTGAGTGGCTGAGAGCAGAAAAGGGGGATGCGTGGAGGGGTCATGCTAGACCCACCATCTCTACCAAAGCAGATCAAATGAAGTCCTGGAAGCTGATACTAAAAACAGTGTCCATGAACTGACACTAAACTGATAATAGAGTGCTAAGAATAAAATTGATAATAACCAGCATTTCTTGAGCATATACTATGTGCCAGGCATTGCAGTAAACACAAATAAGAATTCCAACTCATTTAAGGCTCATACAATCCTATGTATAGATACCAATCTTATTTCCATTTTACAGATGAGGAAACTGAGGTACAGAAAGGTATACAAAAATAACTAGTATAAGCTTACTTAGCTAAGACACAATGTACCCAAAGCATGACATTCACTAAAAGTTAATGGAGTTGACGAATTAGTGATAGGCTAATAATCAGAAAAACTAAGTGCAGTGGGAAGAATATGAACTTCTGCAGTTGGCTGGTTTGAATCCCAATCCCATTATTACATAAATATGTGGCCATGAGAACAGGACTTGAAATCTATGATTCTTCACCTCCCTGTGTAAAAGAGTGTGACTGCCACTTGCCTCATGGGCCTGTAAGAATAGCCCTTCATGTAACATTTTTTTACACTGAGTGTACACTTATATGCCAGGTGCTCTACATGTTTTAATTCTCACAAAAATCCAATAATATAAATACTATTACTAATCTTTGATATGAGGAAACTGAAACTTAGAGAGATTGAGTACTTACTCAAGGTCACAGTGCAATTCATTTCCCTTTCCCTTCCCCAGCTAAGACTGTGGTCTAAATGAGAAAAAATGATGCTAATGTTTCTTTTTCTAGATGGAAGAATTCTATTCCCCAAGAAAAACAGGTACCTGGAAGGCTATTTTTAATTTAGATGTTTGTGTAACATTTTCCTGGCTTACATTCTTCTTGATGATGTCAGTCTTGAAACAGTAACTTATTCTCATCTTAAACCAAGTTACAATCATCTCCAATGCTTATATTTTCTGAATAGAATCATGCATTCACATATTTGATTTTTGCAAAAATTACTGCCTCAGATTCAATCTACAATATAAATGAAATAAATTGTCATGAAAGTTAGCAACCGGTATCACAACCACAATTGGAAATCCTAGATTAAATCCACTGTAAAACAAACATCTGACTTTTATATGTCTGATATAAAAGCTTTAGGAGACAGTAAAGTTACATATTCTAAGACATTTGGTACATCCACAGTAGCCTGCCTCAAACAAATGAATTAAGTCCTAAATGGCTGATGAAAACTGGTAGTTTTGTATAGGGTCTACTGAAACAGGGTAGTACCTAAGCTTAATATTCCCCAATCTATAACTCCAAGCAGACACCTCCTGTCTCCATGTGTGTCCTGAAGCCAGTTGGGTTATTACATTAAGTTGATCTGGGGGCATTCTCAGGACATTCTCCCTTTGACAAACTCTACCTCTTCCCTCCTCCAGGAAATTCTAGAAACCCACAACCCACCCATTCCTCTGCCTCTCTCAACATACCACCACATCTTCTCACCTTGCCTCCCACCACCACTCCCAATCAATACACTAATGCTCTCCTCAGAGCCCTTTGGGATTAATTCTTACCCCCGGACAACAGACTTGCATTTAATTCAAGTCATTTTTTTATTTGTTTGCAAAACTCATTTTGACAGCCTCTTGACCACGGCACACATCCCACCCAAAACTCTCTTCCAGGATTCATGAAAGTCAAATGTTGCCATTTGTTGATGGCTGTAGTCAAAACCAAAAGGCTTTCCCTTAAGTGATTACCCTTGGAAAGAAAAGCTATGACTTCAAGCCAGTTCATAAGTTTTCTTTACTTTCTTTACTGACTCTTCTTTACTTCTTCATATCACCCAGAGGGTTTCTGAGGGTGTTTATCGAGCACCAAGCACCCCAAGAATGCCGACCTTCAGAGTGATCCTCATAGGAGGGAATTCACGTCTTGGATTCAGGCTGCCATGCATGACAGAGAACACTATTTGAAATCCTCCTATCTGCTGGGACCACATAGAAAAGTCACAATCTTGTCAGACCTTTGGCCTTTTAACTCCAAATTGATTATTCACCTACCATTTTCTTGTTTTACTTTTGAAGCCACTTTCTGTTTCTAAAAAAAAAAACTACAGAGTGGTTTTTCTCTATTTTTACTAAATATGTCCTTAATAAATTTTTTTTAAAGAAATAATGCTAACCCTAAAATTTATTTAAAATAAGGCAATGCTGGTTGTTCAGACAATTTCCAAAAAGAAATGTAATGGACATTTGAGGAATGATATCATCAGTGAGAAAAGTCTCTAACTTCGTTTCAGAAAGGAAAATGCTCATTCTGATGTACACATTTGTAGTTTATCTATTTAATCCTATCCTTTTACAGTTCTGTCCCAAGAGAACATTTATTTGATTGCAATATTGCAAATAACATTTTTAGATTTATGCCTTTCACACTCATTATAAAATCAGGAAGCAGATATAAAAAGATGAATGACATGCTAACAATATCGACAAAAGTAACATCTGGAGTCATTTCAAAATAAATACTATGAACCTCAGTCTCCTCATATGTAAAGCAGAATTAACAGCACTACTATTAATAATAATGTGCTATTTTATTACTATAATCTTAATATCTTAATATCCCAGCTCCTGAGTTTGTTTTAAAATCATAGCCAATAACTGTTCAACACAAGAAAAAATGGGAAGATTACTAGACTCAGAATCAGGAGATTCCCGATGGGTCCCAACTCTGCAGATCTGCTCACCCAACCCAGCAGTTTGACCTCTGCAGTCTGTCTCCTCCCATATAAAGTCTTGGTTCATACCCAGGCCCTACTTTTAGTATATTATTTTCATTATATTAATTTATAGATAAGTTATACATACTTCTAATATATACACTACTTTTAATATATTAATTCGACCCTCACAGCACTCCTGCGAGGTGAGTACTGTGCTCCTCACTTTGCAATGAGGAATCAAGTCACAGAGCAGTTAAATAAGTCAAGCAGGGTCTTGTAGTGCATGGGAGAACCTGGATTCAATCCCCACAAGTCTAGTATCGCAGCCTCCATAGACCTTACTGATACCCTGCCACATCATTCCTGGGCCGACCCTAGCAACGCCCAGGGTTGTTGTAAGACCTAAAGATCCGATCAGGGTGTATAAGCTATACAAATGTGAGCATCAGCTATTGTCGTGTTACTCCAGTAAACCTTGAGTGCAGCTTTTGCAATAGAGTCTATAACAATTATGACTAGTAAAAACAAATTCAAATTGGCCCACGTACAGTGAAATGTGCTCTCTCCAGCATTTTTGCAATGGGGAATCTCTATCATCTAGCACTTGGCAGCCACCAGCTAACACCTGCTGTCCAACCTCCCAAGCCAAAGCTGCCTGTCCTGTACTCCGCGCTGCAGAACTCAGGAATTTCAGTGGAGGACCTGCCAGGATCTGAACACAGCTCAGGAGCCTCCTGAGGTTACGTGCTGGCCCTGCCTTCATGGCTTCCTGAGACTCACCTCCTTGGGGCGAAGGAACCGAGTAACCTAAGGTGTGGTTCATATTGTGAAGTCCTACATCCAATTCATCTATCAAATAACTGAGGTCTAGCCAACTCTTGAAATAAAGTTGGCAAATAATAGAACACAACTAACTCCTCCAGTAAGCTCATGAGGCCAGGCTAGATTCTGGCATGATCTTACTGGTCCTACAACCTACATCCAAAGCATGGCTCTAGTAGATCTCCTACTCTGGCCTCTACTTCCAATAGATTTTTATTTAGATGATATGATGACTATTTCAACTAACAGACATGCCGAATTGTGTTGGGAGGAACTTTTTTAAAGCCCTACTATTATTAAAATTTAAGGCTATCATGTGCCAGCCAAAGGATTACGCTGGGCCTTCCCACCTGTTACCTCAGTTAATCCCGACCATCCTATGAGGTAAATATCATCATCCTGCCCCACCAGCCACCACTTACACACAGGAAAGCTGAAGCCCCCAGGCCTGGTCAACTGTCTCTCCTGTAATTTCTCAACATTCAGGTCTCAGCTGAAAGGTCAGCTCCACAGAGAAGTTTTCCCAGATCACCCCCATTGAAAGCAGCAAATCCCTTCCCCTCCACTTCTCAGACCCCCATCACCTTATCTTGCTGGGTTTTATTCATAACACTTAATATTATCTGAAATTCTTATTTAATTTATGTATTATCTGTCCCCAGTAGAATGTTAGTTTCTGAGAGCAAGAGAACTTGGCTGGCTGGTTCAAAGTTGTAGCCATAATGCCAAGGTTAATACCTGTCAAAGAACAGGCATTTAAGTATGAGGGGAGGGAGAGAGGGAGAAAGGGAATGTGGACGTCTCCATAAGTCTGACAAGGAGAAAAGCTTATTTTAGGCATTAGAAAGAACTTTGTGACTTAGAATTGACACCAAGTTCTGAGACACATTACTGAAGAAAATTGTGGAGTAACTGAAAATTCAAAGGTAAAATAAGCGCTCTGTCTTTCTGGAGTAAATGTCAGTGTAATCCTTTGTGAAATAGGGGTGACTTTAAATTCCAGGGCCATTCAACCTTTCAGATACCTTATTTTGTCACTGCTGACATTCAAAACCTCTGCCACCAAAATCAAAATAAGTATGCGTCCTGCAGCTGGAAATGGCTTGCTGATTGCTCTTCATACATACACACACACACACACACACACACACACACACACACACACACACACACACACACACACACACTCATCCTGTCAGCCCTTCAAAAGCCTGAGTTAACAGAGTTTCATGGTCACCAGCAACATTCTAAAATTGGAATTTGGCTGCCTGACCACACACACTAGCCCTGGAATTCAGCAAACATCTGGGCCAGTGAGTGTGAGAACATTCTGTGGTAACAAATGCTGAGGCAACCATCCGAGTTGGAATCCCACAGGCAACAAGGTGCCGGTGAGCCTGGGAGGCTCACCCGCCAGATGGCAGGAGCTGAGCCTCACTGCCTCGGTGTGACTCCCGCAAGCCTGGAGACCTCTGTAGCATATAAACATCCAGCGATGGGCTCCTACAGCAAACCTGGACTGCATATGTATGCGAGCGACCAAAGGACTGCTAGGCCCGCCACGGAGTGGCAGCTCACCCTGGTTAAGACCTCCTTGTACCTGGTGCATGGAGAAGGCAGACTGAATTAAGTTTTACAACTTCCATATAATCAGAATGGAGTGGTTTGGTATATTAAATTTTTGAGAGATTTTCCCTGAGTGGAAAGAGGCAATTGCTGGCTAGAAAGTTGTAGTCATTTTTATACTAACTGAGATTTCATACTGTATTACTTACTAGCTAAAACTTCACTCACTTTCACACAAATGGCAAACGAAAGTCAAATGCAAGTTAATGGCTGAGATCCAGGAAAAGGAAAATGGTGGGGGGAGGGTGAAAAAGAGGAAATCTTGGTGATCTTCTGTTTTGAATAAGAAAACAGAAGTTTCTTTCGTGCAGAACTATCATTAATTGCTTTATTTATTTAACTATAAAATAATGCATGCTCATTATAAGAAATTGTTCTCAGACCAAATACAAAATTACCCTCCAGAGAGCAATAACTTCCCCACATGTTTACTCCCCAGAGACAACCACTGATACGTCTTTGGTGGGTGACCTCCAGGGCTGCTTCTTCTCTGCCAAGTAAATGCATTCAACACTCTACATACTCCCCTTCAACTTGCTTTTTGTTCATGCCTAAAATGTTCTGTACTTCTTCCAATGCTAGCCATATGGTTCTATTTCACCTGTAAACTGAGGATAATGGCTTGCAGATTGATAGGGATGTTGTATTAAATGAGATATTTTTTAAATGCTTCAAACAGGACCTACACATAATAAAAAAATTCAATATTATCATCAGCTGTCCAGGATTATATGGTATATATGTAGCATCAGTTATCTAGCAAATGCCCTAGTGATTGAAGTTTCAGTTGTTTCCAATTCTCACTATTATATAACCATACCACAATCAAGATTATAGCTTAGCTTTCAATATTATGACAAGTTTTTTATTATCTTCTAGTGCCCAACATTTTGAAATTTACAGAAAATATCACATTTGATCATTTGAGCTCACATCAGTGATACATAGGAGACAAGCCAGGTGTAATGCTCATTTGAGAGACAAGGAAACTGTGGGTTTAAAAGAGTGAATAAATCGCTCAAGACCACCCAGCAAGAAAGCTTGAAGCCATGCCTTGATTCCGGTCCTGCAATCATTTGGCAAATCTTTACTAAGTCAGTATTCATTGCCAAATACTATGCTGGGCACTGGGAATATAAAGATACATAAAATACCCTCAAAGGACTCAGACTGATGGATAGGCAACTACTATTTTTGAAAAATAACCAAGCTTATGCTGTTCCAAGCATAATAGCAGGCATGTATACGCACAGCAATACCAGATACATAGACAAAGGAAGCAAGGATTAACTGAACCTACGGAAGCATCAAAGAGCTGGTAATGTTTCCAAAATCTGCCCAAAGCTGAAGACAGATGCATGAGCAGGGTGGGTTTCAGATCTCTGACTTCTACTGTTCTCTTTTCTCTTGTAGCATGCAATCTCATAAGCTCAAAGAATTTAGACCATTTATGCTAGCAAAAAAAAAAAGAAATCATATACATATTATTGCTACCAAATTTCTCTTCAAGAAGGGAAGGGGATGGATAACATAAAGAACATTTCACTTTAACTGGATGTTTAAAAAAATCAGTATCAGCTCACCTCCCCAAAATAAACCTTCAGGACTCACTATTGACATTCTCTACATTGCTTTAAAGATCACTGAAAGATAAAGATAAGTATGTTCTACAACATCATATCAATAACAACAGACACTAATCCCTCTGCATCTTCAGAAGGTACAATAGATACAAGATGTTAAGAGTGGTAATGTTATTATTTTTTCTATAATTATTACTAATTGCAGCTAGCATTTCTTGAGCACTCACAATATGCAGGGATAAAGCCTTCATACACATCATCTCAATTAATTGTCCCAACAGCTCCATGAAACAGGTATCATTGCATGTATGGGGGGAATGATGTTGAGAGAGACTAAACTAGGAAATGGCATGACCAAGACTCAAACTAAGGTGTGATTCCAAATCCCAAGCTCCTAACCACTTTATTATTTTTTTTGCTATTATTAATGTACAATTACATGAGCAATATTATGGTTACTAGACTCCCCCTATTATCAAGTCCCCACCACATACCCCATTACAGTCACTGTCCATCAGTGTAGTAAGATGCTACAGAATCACCACTTGTCTTCTCTGTGTTATACTGCCTTCCCCGTATCCTCCCCCCGCTACATCATGTGTGCTAATCGTAATGCCCCTTTTTCCTCCTTATCCCTCCCCACTCTATTATTTTTACTTTCCATTTTATCAATAATATTTTCTTTTTCTAACATCATGAGTACAGTATGTGCACAATACTCCTTAAAAGCACTGAACTTAAATCTTTATATATGGAGAACCATTTGTAAGATTTCGGTTCCTTTAAAGTACGAATTTTTGAAATTTTATCATCACGGCTGGCTGACATCTAAGTTTGAAATTGGCACCCTTCATTGCATTTCATACTCCTGAAATTAGACAATCGGGAGCATCATCAAACAAAGCCTTCTGTGATGATTAGTTGACACAGCGACCTAATGTATAATTTTACATCAGCTCCAGGTCCAACACAATTTATGTTCACAATAAAAATGGCAATCGCCCAGTATCTGTCATATGGATTTACGATCTCAGCTCTAGCCAAGTCAAAGTGCATTAGTCTGGTGTGTCTAAACATATGACTCTAATCATTACAGCAAAGATCAAGTCAGGCATCAGAAGCTTATAAGTATGTAAACTGAGTGTGGGAAGTTGAGAGGAAAATAGTTTTTAAGGGGGGAAGTTGGAGTAATGTTTTCTTAAAACTTAAGATCCTCCACTGTCAGGAGTAGGTGAGCTGTCTCTTCCTCCCCTATCCCCTTTCCTCATCCTAAGGATTCCGTCTCCAGTGTTGTCCAGCCAAGAAGGTCAAGCAGAAGACAGAGGAGAAGATGCCATGGGAGACTGTCAGCCATCAGAGATTTTTATATTATCCATTGTTCTATATCATACACACACACACTCTTCCTGCCTCCCCCTATCCTGTGATATGAATAATAGAGGATTATACAGCTTTTTATTCACTCCCAGATATTTTGGGGAACAAGACATAATAAATCTATAATCTAATCCTTTCTCATATAAACAAAGAACTGAAGTTTAAACTAAATATATTTATTACCCTCTAATGATATTTCCCATTCTACCAGGAAGGAGGGAGGCACAGCCCCACTCCCTCTTACCCTCAAGGTCTGCATCCAAACCCTGCCCCAGCTATCCCTGGTCTATTCATCTTAAGTCATCAATCTCCTTCCCCAACCACTTCCTTTTCATAAACCACAGCAACCTCTGCTAGTCTTTTTTTTTTTTCTTAACGCACTCATCCTCTTCCTACTTGATCTGGACATTAGCCACTCCTCAACAAAATCACAACCATGCTAAATAAATATTCACAGCCACAAGTAGAGAGGGTATAAGATGTTAACATCTTGTTGTTTCTCTTGGTGTATATATTATATCCTTACTGTTTTCTTAAAATTTAAATTGTAGAGGGCATCTTCATGGCTCCACAGGACTTAAACCATTTGGTCAGATAATAACCTCTTGGACATCACCTTATAACACAAGCTCTGCTTTTTTTTAATTATTAAGTCTACACACTGTATATAATAAAGTGGTTCTTTATAAGGTTTTATAAGACAAAGAGAATTCAGCAGAAAAGAAATGTCATTAGGAAAACTTTGAACAACTTATAGATCAGTATGTACATTAGGAAAGGAATTTCACATTCATTTATCAAGCACCAAATACTTTCATGTATATAAATTCAACTAATCTCAGAGGTGGTAGGTAAGGTCATCCCCCAAAAAAACTTCAGGTTCAGTATGATGATTTCCAAACTTGTGGCCCAGGTCCAGTCATTTATACAGGTTACGAAGTTGGTAATCTCGGAGTTGTATTAAACCTTTTTCTTTTTAATCCAGAGGCAACTATATACCACATTGGCCCCTAAGATGAATACCTTTTCTTTCCATTTTTTTTTCTTGACATAGTGGATTCTTCTGGCCATCTGTTGGCCACAAGACAAAGGTAAGGTGTACTTGAAGCCAGAAGGATATGTTTCAATCTCGGTTCTGTCTCCACTCCCCCATAGCCTGGTGAGCTCATTTAATCTCTGTAAGGCTCCTTTCTCCATCTATAAAGCACTGTTCTAATAAATGACAGTGTTCCAACATAATGCAAAAAAAGTTTTCCCTTTTCCAATGCATGTGTCTTTCTCATACATATGCATAGATATATAAACTTACCCAGTTACCATATTCTTTTTTAAATACTGCCCTAAATATTAATATTTTAGAGCTTCCCACTTTACCTCTATTTCCCTCTATGATTATAAAACCTCAAGTCACTTAGTGTCCTTAAGTAACTTCTATAGATACTGGGATTATCTAAAAGTCTTCAAACCTGAAACGTGTAGGAAAAAATATGAGTTGAGATACGCAGTTCAGCACCAGAACAACAGTTGTCAGATATCTTCAGTACATAATTATACTTCATTTATTAATATCCTCTCATTTTCAACTGGACCCTTTCTTAGACACAATTAAAAATATTTGGCTTCATTAGGCATGAGGCAAACCAAGCGCCATATGAAACCTTCAATTTGTACCTAATAAATCGCTGCTCAACTGCACCGACTCCAATCAGTAACTGTGAGGATGGGAGCCTCGAAATAGAGGAAGAAAACATGTAATTCGAGTTAGATGTAGCTAATAACCTTAGCTAATGGAGTTGGATTTCAAAATGCACATTCCTTGCGATCTGTTTTAAACAGGCTTTTTCAACCTGTGTCAGGTCCCTTCTCTGGGAGCTGAGGTGAGGCAGTGATGGACCACAGGAAGGGGCAGTGAAAGTGTCAACATGGCAATGAATTGACTGTGGCCAAAACAGGGAGAGAGGAAAAATAGGAGGTTGTAACTTTCAAGGCAACTCATGGAGAAAAATGCAAAAGAGCAACATAGTAACTTCTGGTATATAAGTATTGGTGATAACTTTGGCCATGATGAGTTTTGTGCAAGTCCTTTCTATTATTCCAGTACAAAACTTAGTAATTTGAGAAAATAGGCCCTGGAGCCAAACTACCTAGGTTTAAATACCACCCTATGTCTAGATACATTTGTAAGCTCAGGCCGCTCCACCTCTGTGTACTTCAGTAATATTCTCCATCTCAGAGGAGTGTTCTGAAGATCAAGTCAATGAATATGTGTAAAGCATATAAAAGAGTACCTGGTACACAGGGAAGGCTCAATGTTAACTATTACCATTTCATATTATCATCTTTATCGTCACTGTGTAATGTTAAATCTTCACTGGGTGCCAATCAAGTCAACAAACTTTTAACTTACACTAGAGTTCAAAAAAAAAAAACACACATTAAAGTTTCCTTAGTGAATATCCAACTTGAAAGGGAAAGATAAGAAACAGATACTTCTGATTAGCTAATTCCACATACAGCTCTGAATGACAGGGGATAATCTCATCTCCAGTCCTGGGACGGAACAGAGTGCAGAAATAAGGATACCCAGGTTCCTGGTTGCATGGCTTTGATGTCATTTAACTTTGAGGAACGGTTTCCTTTCTCAGTCTGTAGAAAAGTACCTGCTGTTTATTTAATTTAGAACATTCCCTCAGTTTTCTCATCCCCAGTTTTGTCTCAGCAGATCTTACAGATTTTAGTTTAAATCTTTTAGTCTCTGTCCCCCCGATCCCAGAGATTAGACCAGGTCTCCATGCTGTATACTCACATAGCATTTCTCCACCAGGTCCCGAGTCCCTAGGACATAAATGACTCTCAATACATATTGGATGGGTGGATGGATGGGAACATGTCTACCTTTCTTTCCTCTTAAGACCAAATGAGACATTGAGGCAAAAATACACACTATCAAAATGTTTTGCAAAAGTAGGCTATTATTTCTCAAGGACTGAGTTTGAGAAGACTGAGAGTCTTAAATGTAGTCTAACAAAAAGGAAGAGAAATAACCTGAATGGAGGTGAAGAATTTCTTGGGCTGTATAAACATCCACAAATACAAGGGGCAAGACTGCAGAAGAGGGTTAGTTTATCTGACCCTAGGTTCAGGGCACAGTCAGGCCAGGGAGTTGCAAAAACCAAGAAAATGAGATGGAAAGACCAGGTGGTACCGCTGTTCCAGGCAGATAAGGGCTGTGGTCCAGGGAAGTCAACTAAAGCAAAAGGTCAAGTGGACATCCTACACAGACAGGTAGGAGGCTTATGGACCACACAGAGGGTGTCTGTGAATGTGGAAGAAGAAAAACTACATCTTTATTTCACTAAATCTAATTGGAATTTAACTGTCCCTTCAAGTAACTAACCACAGTAGTATTAGCAGAATCTGTGGCTTTGTCACATAACAACTGTAGATACCAAAAACCTCTTTTACTCTTACCATTACTTTAAAATTATGTTACTTCTTAGACCCACCACTGAGTCTTGTCATTTAATTAGTTTTTAAAAAAGAAGCAGCACATGATTACTGTATCGTAAGTTAAATATTTCCATGACTTATTCCAACATATCTGGCTTCCTCTGTAGCCCTATGTATCTTATTTTTAAATTATTCTGAGAGAGGATCCATAGGCTTTACCAGATAATCACAGGGGTCCAGGGCACAAAAAAGGTAAAGAGCCCCTGGCTATAAGAAGTTTCCTACAGAGCAGAGAGAAATCAGTGGTGGTTTTTTAAAAAGTCCCTGTGATCTGGCAAAAATGCAATAGTAATTCTTTATCAGAGGAACTGTTTCACTACTCCAAGGATGAGCTAACATCAGAAGATAGCTAATGAACCAATTACATAACAGTAACAGAAGCACGTAACAACCCCAAAATGTCTGGGGCCCAAAGAGCTCTCCCTGAATCCCAAGGCTGAGGCAGGGGGCTGCTAACAGTGCTGACAAGAGGAACAGATGCAGTTCTGCAGGCAATACATGTGTCACTGCATTTTACTGCAGTGCGCCCGAGCAGAGCTCTCACACCCATGTAGGGCTGTAACGTGGTTTGAGGCAGATTGCTCAGCAGAAGACAAAAAAGGACCACTGATAAAAGCACCAGTAATGGGAATGGAAGAAATCACTCTTTCCTACAGCATCAATAGCACAGGCCCCGATGGAAGAGCAGGAATAAACTGAGATGAGTGCAAATCTTAATTGAACCCAATGAAGCTATGCTGAAGAACATGAAGACTACATTCATCAAGACAAGACAGCAGAATCAAGTATCATGGAAGCGGCAATCTATAGGCCCTAGGAATCATAAACACAGCCTCCTCCGAAAGTACATAGGTATCAGCTGGACCTTGAATCAACGACCACCATAGTTTCTGGAAAGCAGTACAATGAAAATGAATTCAAACTCTGGGGTTACTCTGCTAAAATCAGCCCTGATTTTTGTGTGTATGTGTGTGCTTTCATTCAGAATCTGATGGGGTTTTTTCCAGTTTACATAAAAGGATTTTGATAGCATAAGATATAAAGCCCTTTTCTAATTCCATTTTCACGAATTCTTAACACAATACTTTTTTCTCAGTTATTCTGAAGCAGATAAAGAAGAAAGGAGCAACTTTTTTACTTTTTTTTTCTTCTATTTTGTTTTTAAAGAATTTAAATCAAAAGGATTGTATGGGGGAAAGGCTTTGATTAAAAGGACCAGAGAAAAGCGAATAAAATTGGCTATCAGTCAATTCAATCAATTTGTACTATGAAACCTAATTTAGCATTAGCCCTTTTGCTTGGAATGAGTAAAAAGGGCAATTTTCACATTGTTTCATATTATGCTGCAGCTGTAAAATCTGGCAACATTATTCAAGTAAAAGAGCCAAGAATGGAGTTCCAAAAGATTAACACAGTGTTACTGTATTGTGATATCATTTAAAGGAGCCACCCATAAGTTAGTTTCAATACAATTTCTGAATAAAGACTCCACCAGCTTACAGCTATCATGGTCACCCCTCCCCATTTAGGCATAAATGACAGCTTTTTAATTATAGCAAGGATATTCAAATGTGTAAAAGATTAATCAAATCAGTCAATATTTACCCAATATCAAGCTATTACTGGTTATAATTGCATACCATTTCTGATGCACCAAAATGGTGTATCATTCAAATCTGAAATATCATAATGGAAATAGTCTCCTGGCTGCATCAATCAACACTCTAGATCCAGAGGAGCCCCAAGAAATGTTATTTGCTGAATATCTGCTAATGAACTGACTCAAAGTTCAAGCCACTGACTTCAGGTGCTCATGAGTAATAATGAGTCAAATGACATTGCTTACAAGTAATGTTTTTTTTTAATTTGGCATGAAAAATAAGCCAAGTCCTGGCATCACTTCAGGAATAAGATGTCATATCATAGGATTTCAAGTCAAGTTTCTAAGTTTATGTAATAAAAAGTCCTCAAAATGAAGCAAGCACACTCTCCCACCCTGATCTATACACAACCCATGTACTGACCAAGTCAAAGGCAGTAAATTTCACAAAATACTTTAATCAGGATATAGATGCTAATTATTCTGGGTCATTGGTTCCTACAGCCAAAGTGAAACCCTTAATTCCAAGACCAAATAGCTGATCATCCTTGGAATTTATCAGAGACATCAGGACTAATTTAAGTGCTAGCAGATTCCATGGCAATATTTCTTGGGGCCAATACTTGTCATGTCTTGGAAGCTTAACCTCAGAACAGTCCAAGTGAACTCCCAAAAGGTCAGAGCATCACTGATGTTTAAGAAAATGATGATATTGTTTGAGGTGGAGGTAGCACCTATTAATTCAACTACTCTTTTTGATTCCATAGAATCAAACAAAAGACAACTCTACCGAGTTCTTATTTCTCATCCACTCCCTACTTTTGCTCCTGGCAAAGAGACACTATAAAGTTGGATTGAGGGAGAAAGCCTGGAAGGCCCATTTTTAACATGAGAATGTGTATACTTTGAGGGCCAGCAGGGAGGCTCTAGCTGTGAGAGTCTGGACAAGTTTCTCCATTCCCCTGAGTCTCAGTTTCCTCGTTTCTGAAATGGGACAGGAATGGGTGTTGTGCAGCTCATTGTAAGTGCAAAAGCATACACAGTGGAGGAGTAGTTTATCTGCAGTAAGTTAGAGAAATCCAGCTACAGATTCCACAAAAGGCATTCCCATGAAGATTTCTTATGACAAGCCTTTTACTGCACTGAATGGGATGCTAGCATTAAAAGATGTCATCTTAGCATAGCATTGGCCTCCCAATGCAAATGAACTATTAATTTATTAAAAATTTTTGAAATCACTCTTCCAGGAGTGGGTTGTAGCCATGAACAAAAGCAACCAAGTCCTTGGGGTTAACATTCTAACTCAACTGAGGAAGGGGGGACATTAAGGTATTTTGAGGATAATTTTTTACTAAATACATTTTCACCTTATATAGTGACTTTTAAGTTTAAAACCTAATCCCTGTGTAAGAGAAACTCGAAAGTGAATTTAAATATAGGTTAAAAATTTTAAACATCTTGGTGGGGACTTGATAATGGGGGGAATCTAGTAACCACAATGTTGCTCATGTAATTGTATATTAATGATACCAAAATTTTAAAAAAAGTTTTTTTAAACATCACAGATGCTTTACAAATATTAGCCAATGTAATTATTCTACATGCTGTCTCTAGGGAAATAAAGATGCGTTTGATCAAGGCCAGTGCATTAAATATTGTGATAATGCTCTTCATTTGTCTGATGCCTACAGTTTACTCTTTTCACATATATTCTCTCATTTCCCGCTATAGCAATCTGCTGAGATATATATATAATGTTTCTATTTTATTGTTAAAAAAATTAAGGGTTAAGGGGCTAAGTGACTTGTATTACGTAATATAACCAATAAATACTAAAAATTTAACTCCGAAAATTGCTCTAAATATTTTTGTAAGGGGGTGAGGGTTTTATTGGCACCTTTTACTAAAATGAAGGTGCCTCAGCAACTCTCTCTGATATTTTCTCTAGCGTTTAACCAACATTAATATCCATGGGCAGAGCTCAAAGGCTTTGTCATGGCTGAACTCATCTAGTACTGGCTCATCTTGGAACACTCGGGTTCACAGCCTAGCTCCACTATTCACCAGCTGGACCACTGTGGGCATGTTATGTTACTGCCCAACTCCTGAGTTCCCTCACCTGAATAGCAAGAAAAATTTTACCAGCCTAAAGTGCTGCTGTGCAGATTCAATGAGTTAATACTTGGGAAGTGCTGAGAACACTGCTGAGCACCAAACAACACTCGGCAAGTCATGAAATACAATTTTATACACACACGCATATACATATATACACGTAAACATACACACACATCTTCGTTAGCCACTTTCACATACAATTAATTCTCAAGATAATACTGAGCAATGTATAATGTTATCCCAATTATTAAACTTGTACCAAAAGCCCAAAGATGTGGCCAGCTCAAGGGACAGCCAATACGTGCCAGAGCCCAGACAACAGCTCCATTCTAACTCCAAATGTGATTCTTCCACAAGCAT
Source organism: Smutsia gigantea (assembly GCA_032199065.1). Taxonomy (NCBI): domain Eukaryota; kingdom Metazoa; phylum Chordata; class Mammalia; order Pholidota; family Manidae; genus Smutsia; species Smutsia gigantea. Next base: position 102,563 of record JAVSCE010016385.1, on the reverse strand, counting down.
TTCTGTGTTCTGAAGAATATTTCATAGAGTGATAGCATCAGAAAATCAGGTATAATTCTTTCTGTGTTCCACCCCAGCCATCTCTGTTTAGGATTCTCTGACACCGACCAGCCCAGGGAGCCCTTTTTTCCTGGACTCCTTAAAGCACTCTAAGGCTTGTCCTCCGACCCCTGCCCATTTATCCCTTTTCACTTCATTGCCTTTTATTAACACATCTTCCTGCCACCATTCCTCGTCCATGCAACCTGATTTTCTGCACACCAATTATGGATAAGGTACTGAGCAAGGGGAGGTATAAAATAAGACCAGGTCAATAACTTTATAAACACAGCCTGAGTATGCTGTTTCCAGGAACTTTTTTTAATGACACCCACACAACTAAGCCCAGCAAGGTGTACTTAATAGATCTGTTGAATTACAAATTGTAATATTCAAGTACTAGTAGCCTGGACTTTGAATTGCAAGAGGCTGGGAAAGTAGCAGCCGTTGGCTAATGGTTTCAAATACTCAAATATTCAAGTCTAGACCTAGGCTGTTAGGTTTTACCCTCCTAGCCTGGCACCTTCTCCAGAGGGCAGAGATGGGCCAAAGGACAACAATGACAACACTCACCTACGGACAGACTGCTCCCTCCAGGACTACTCACGGGGCAGGTGAAGATACTGGAAAGCACCCAGCGTAGAATCTGGACTCACAAAGGAATTTCTCTCTTTTACCCAAATCCCAAGAACCAACACAAGCACCAACACAAAGCCTCTTTATTAGAAAGCTGGAGGGACTCATTATCATGAAAGTGGACTGGGCTCCACTGAAGGATCCTAAAGCCACAAGGCACATCAACTTGAACTGATATAGGAAACCCTTAGAACACCCCAGAATGCCCAGCAATGACAGCCATATATGCCCAGTAGTACAGACACCACACGTGCGCATGCTCTCAAACTACCAAGAATGCCCATGGTTTGCCAGCAAAGGTCACTGCCTCCTCATCATATCTCCTGAAGCATGATAACTCTGAGTGGGTCTTTTCACTGAAACTTAAAACTATATCCCTTGTTGGGGTCTGTTATAATGAATATATATCCTTCCTCAGTTCACTTGAATAAAAATTATTATTATACACAAGAAAGGAAGGTATGAATACCCACTATTTTGTAGCAATTTCTTTTTGTTTTAGTGACAAAAATCTTGTCAGTGTCTTTACAATGTGACACTGTGATCCATTGTTGGACTCTTTTAGGGCAAAGCTTCAGAGAATCCAAGTCATGTATACAAAAATACCTTGACATTTCTGACATTTCTATCTTTTTTCTCAGTAATATCCAAACCTTGGGCTTCCATGGTAAGAGGAAAATTAATTAATGCTACCTTTCATCCCCAGTTACCTTCTCCTTGGGCACAGAGGCTTAGCTTTCCCATTCAGTATGAAATATTTTCCTGTGCTTCAGCTTTCCCAGTACAGTTAAGTAAAAGCCAAGGTTCAGATAACATCATACAGCTGTTCTAGATAATTTACTGAATAAAAATGAAAGTAATCAACTAAAAGAGCTACCATAAAACACACCCAAATTCTGATAGTAGACTTTTCATAAACTATAAATCAAGTATAATTCTTTGCCCAGAGTAAGACCAGGTCTATAAAGTAGCTTTTAAAATGTCAGTTAATTATGTTTCTTCAAGACAGAAACACTGGATTTGGTCCCAGAAGAATTTACTTCAACAACCCCCCTGAAAGGAAGATACCGGAGTTACTAGGAAGAAAGTACAAGTGATTGATAGAGGCTTCATTACGTCAGAAAACTCACTCTTTTTTTTTTTAATTTCAGGAACATTAATTTTATATAGGCAAAGTGAAGCACATTGCTCCCTTGCAACGTGTCAAGACAATCTAAACAGGCCAGAACATTCCACACAGAGAACCTTCAGCGCAGCGCCTCCTACTGTGCCTCCTCTCAGACTTAGTTCCACGACGGCTATCTGTATTAAACAAAACGGTTATTAAATAATTCTGGTTTATCTGAGGCATCACCTCAAAAGTTCAACTACTGGAAATGATGAAAATAAAATCCATTTAACAAGCTTTCATCGAACAGCTACCATGTCCAAAGTACTGCGTGAGGCTTGAGGGGAGGGAGGCTACAAAGAGAAGTCAGATGCCTCCATGTTTACCGTGTTCTCAGGAAGACAGAGTTACAGAACCACGTTAAAAGGTAGGCCACTCAACGGAAATATAGAAGAAAAAGCAAAATGAACGAGGGGGACAGTGATTATAGGAAAAAAGCGTTTAGTTGTGCTCAAGGACCATGCCATGCTTCATTGTCTAAATGAGATCCCTCCCTAGGACAATTTTACTCATTATTCAGAGGTTTTTGAGTTGCCTGAATGACATGTCATTTGGCTGTACGAGTAAAACAGCAAGGGAAAAATGATCCCTATGTATTACAGATACAATATTTAAATGTTAATTAAAATTTTAATAGACTAGGATAGTTTTGTTGTTGTTGTTGAAACTGCTTCTTAGAAGTATTGAGAAAAAATACAACCAATATATTATGCTTACTCCTTGGGTATTAAATACTTAGTAAGAACAGATCTGGAGGGGAGGAGATTAAAGATGGCGGCGTGAGAGGTGAGTCAGAGGCTTCCTCCTAAAACCACATATAATACAAAAATATAACTGATACAACTACTCTGGAAAGAGCAACATGAAAGAGGACGGCACCAAACTGCATACACCTGGAGACAAGAGCAGCCCTCACAGAACAGGGTAACGTACTAAATCTGTGACCCAGCAAGACTTAAGCCCTTCCCCCACCCCAGCTCACCTGCAGGAGGAAGAGGAACGGAGCAGGGAGGGAGTGGAGACCTGGGACTGCTGAATACCTAACTCCGGAGATCTGCTCTGGGAGCACAAACCTACATTTCATGGTGCTTCCATGATACTCTCGTAATTATGGGGTTGGAAAGCTAAGACAGACAGAATTCCTGGAGAGACTGAGATTCCAGCTGCTTGTGGAAAGCAGGGATCCATATCTTGCTGCTCTGGGACAAAAGAAAGACAGGCAGTCTGAGAGACTTCCTAACAACGAAGCCCTTAGCAAGAGGGCTGCTAAAGGGGCAAGGATTGCACAGAGCTTACTGCTCAAGAGAAAGGACAGGTAGACAGAATTGTCCAGGTGCACAGCAGTTTGGGAGCTTTCACGATCTTCAGGTTCTCCAGCTCCCTGGCTGCCTACACAGCTCCAAGAACCCCCTCCATGTTAGGCAGCCTACTACATCTTTCTCCCAGCCAGCCCCACCTGGCTCGCAAACCAGCAAACCCTACCCTGGCGTTAGGCCAGCCAGAGGGAAGATCTGTCTACAGCAATTACAAATGCAACGCATACAGGCTTATACCTGTGTGCTCGGTCCACTGGTTTAGGCAGTGGAGACAGGCATAGCAGCTGGGAAGCAGGAAACAGCTCTTTCCTCCCCCCAGGCACAAATACCACTCTCCTGTGACCCCCAACATTGCTTCAGGGGCTGAGCAGCTCCAGAGAGTAGGGATTCTGGGCACTAGAGGGCACCATATACAAATATGAAACACCAAAGGAACCTGGTTCAGAGTAAAATTATTAACACAACTCATGAGAAAGATTTAAATGATATCAACCTCATGACTCTCCCTGAAAGGGAGTTCAAAATAAAAATCATTAACATGCTCATGGAGGTACGGAAAGATATTCAAGAACTCAGGAATGAACTCCGGTAGGAGATCCAATCATTGAAGAGCACAATGGAGGGTATTAAAAGCAGATTGGATATGGTGGAGGAGACAATAAATGAAATAGAAACTAGAGAAGAGGAATACAAAGAAGCTGAGGCAAAGAGAGAAAAAAGAATCTCTAAGAATGAAAGAATATTGAGAGAGCTGTGTGACCAATCCAAACAGAACAATATTCGCCTTATAGGGATATCAGAAAAAGAAGAGAGAGAAAAAGGGATAGAAAGTGTCTTTGAGGAGGTAATTGCTGAAAACTTCCCAATATGGGGGAGGAGATAGTCTCTCAGGCCATGGAAGTGCACAGATCTCCCAACACAAGGGACCCAAGGAAGACAACACCAAGACATATAGTAATTAAAATGGCAAAGATCAAGGATAAGAACAGACTATTAAAAGCAGCCAGAGAGAGAAATAAGATCACATACAAAGGAAAGCCCATCAGGCTATCATCAGACTTCTGAACAGAAACCTTACAGGCCAGAAGGGAGTGGCATGATGTATTTAATGCAATGAAGCAGAAGGGCCTTGAACCAAGATTACTTTATCTGGCAAGATTATCATTTAGATTTGAAGGAGGAATTAAACAATTTTCAGATAAGCAAAAGCTGAGAGAATTTACCTCCCACAAACCATCTCTACAGTGTATTTTGGAGGGACTGCTATAGATGGAAGAAGTGTTCCTACAGTTTAATAGCTGTCACCAGAGGTAATAAAACCACAGTAAAAAAAGTAGAACAGCTAATTACTAAGCAAATGCAAAATTAAATTAACTATTCCCAAAGTCAATCAAGTGATAGACAAAGAGTACAGAATATGATACCTAATATATAAAGAATGGAGGAGGAAGAAAAAGGAGGAGAAGAGAAAAAAAAGAACTTTTAGATTGTGTTTGTAATAACATATTAAGTGAGTTAAGTTTGACTCTTAGATAGTAAGGAAGTTAACCTTGAACCTTTGGTAACCACGAATCAAAAGCCTGCAATGGCAATAAGTACATACCTATCAATAATCACCCTAAATGTAAATGGACTGAATGCACCAATCAAAAGACATAGAGTCACTGAATGGATAAAAAAACAAGACCCATCTATATGCTACCTACAAGAGACTCACTTTAAACCCAAAGACATACACAGACCAAAAGTAAAGGGATGGAAAAAGACATTTCAGGCAACTAATGGGGAGAAAAAAGCAGGAGTTGCAGTACTTGTATCAGACAAACTAGACTTCAAAACAAAGAAAGTCACAAGAGCACAAGAGACAAAGAAGGACATTACATAATGATAAAAGGGTCAATCCAACAAGAAGATATAACCATTATAAATATCTATGCGCCCAACACAGGAGCATCTACATATGTGAAACAAATACTAACAGAATTAAAAGGAGAAAGAGAATGCAATGCATTCATTCTAGGAGACTTCAACACACCACTCACTCGGAAGGACAGATCAACCAGACAGAAAATAAGTACGGTGACAGAGGCACTGAACAACACATTAGAGCAGATGACCTAACAGACATCTACAGAACTGTACATTCAAAAGCAGCAGAATACACATTCTTCTCAAGTGCACATGGAACATTTTCAAGAATAGATCATATACTAGGCCACAAAAAGAGCCTCGGTAAATTCAAAAACATTGAAATTGAACCAACCAGTTTCTCAGACCACAAACGTATGAAACAAGAAATAAATTATGCAAAGAAAATGAAAAATCCCACAAAAACATGGAGGCTTAACAACATGCTCCTAAATAACCAATGGATCAATGACCAAATAAAAACAGAGATCAAGCAATATATGGAGACAAATGACAATAATAATACAACACTGCAAAATCTGTGGGATGCAGCAAAGGCCGTGCTAAGAGGAAAGTATATTGCAATACAGGCCTACCTCAGGAATGAAGAACAATCCCATATGAGCAGTCTAAACTCACAATTAACAAAACTAGAAAAAGAAGAACAAATGAGGCCCAAAGTCAGTATAAGGAGGTACATAATAAAGATTAGAACATAAATAAATAAAATCGAGAAGAATAAAACAAAAGAAAGGATCAATGAAAGCAAGAGCTGGTTCTTCAAGAAAATAAACAAAATAGATAAACCCCTAGCCAGACTTATCAAGAAAGAAAGAGAGTCTACCATTTGACCCTGGAATCCCACTCCTCAGAATTTACCCAAAGAATACAAGTTCTCAGATTCAAAAAGACATATGCACCCCTATGTTTATTGCAGCACTTTTTAGAATAGCCAAGATATGGAAGCAACCTAAGTGTCCATCAGTAGATGAATGGATAAAGATGATGTTACATATATACAATGGAATACTATTCAGCCATAAGAAAGAAACAAATCCTACCATTTGCAACAACATGGATGGAGCTGGAGGATATTATGCTCAGTGAAATAAGCCTGGTGGAGAAAGACAAGTGCCGAATGATTTCCCTCATTTGTGGAGTATAACAGTGAAGCAAAACTGAAGGAACTAAATAGCAGCAGACTCGGAGACTCCAAGAAGTGACTAGTGGTTACCAAAGGGGAGGGGTGTGGGAGGGCGGGTGGGGAGGGTGGGAGAAGGGGATTGAGGGGCATTATGTTTAGTGCACATGGTGTGGGGGGTCACGTGGAAAACAGTGTAGCACAGAGAAGGCAAAGAGTGAATCTGTGGCATCTTACTACACTGATGGACAGTGACTGCATAGGACAGTGACTGCAATGGGGTATGGTGGGGACTTGATAATATGGGTACATGTAGTAACCACATTGTTTTTTCATGTGAAACCTTCATAAGAGTGTATATCAATAATACCTTAATAAAAATTTAAAAAAAAAACGAACACATCTGGAGAGTACAGTTAAAAAAAGAAAAAAGAAAAAACAGATCTGGTCCATACTCTAAAGGAAGTTAAAAAATAACAAATTCAAAATAAACAGACATACAAGAAGATTGACAAAGCAGTAAAAATGTGTTAAAGAAACAAACACCAAAGACTATACAAGTAAAATAAAAATCAAGAAAATAAAAAGTAAAAGCTTACATTATATAGTTGATAAATGATAGTTTAATAAATATTTATTGAAGGGATAAGGGAACAAAGGAATGAAGAAAAGAATGAACAGACAAACATGTCCTGGAATCACTTCTTTGGCCATTACCTCTGTATGCAACACCATTTACTGAGATGGGTTCACAGATTTTTAAAAAGAAGATGCTATCAGAGGGGCAGCACAGGACTCAAGTGGTTGGTACTGCACCCACCTGAACCTTTACTGATACTGTTCTTTCTCAAGGAAAGCAGGTGTAGCAGCTGTCGTTGTTTTGTGGCTATCCTGTTCGGACACACAGTCAGGCAGCTGGCTCTTACCTGTCTCTGTAGAACTGGACATCCTGTAGGACTTGCTTTGGCCAGTGAATCACTTCCCAGCAAAAAGTTACTTTCCCTCCCCCATTGTAAGGGTGATAGTGGTAGAAGATATTTGGTAGGGTAGTGGGGAGCATCTGACAGTCTGGGTGCCAACCCATATTGGACTTACAGCATGAGGAAGGAAAAAACTTCCACTGTGCCAACTACTGAGATCTTGGGGCTGTTTGTTACTGCAGCACAACCTAGCCTATTCTGGCACAGGCACACACTATTAAGCATATAAAACCATCCCCATTTCTTGACCTGTACCCCTTACCAAACACTCTTCAGTTGCCCCAATACATTAAATTTCAAATATTCAAAATCCATTTGTTTTTATAACACTCTTTAAAGCAAAGTAGTGAATGAAGAAAAGAGAGAAGGGAAGGCAGGAGGGAGGGAAGAAAGGAAAGGAAAAGTGAGGAGAGGAAAGGAAAGGAGTTTTCCATCTTTTCATCCAGCAGAATCATCCCAAATCCAACTTTTCTTCTCAGCAGTCAACAAGGGAATGGAGTTAATGAGATTAATGAAGCTTGGCATAGGAATCTGACATACAAGTAGGTCAACTGAAATGCATTGAAAAGTATGTAGGATCAATGCAGGAACTAGGGGAACATCACAGGGTTGGCTGCTGGAGAAGAACCAACCAAAGGAACAAACAAGACCCTCTGCTGGGTCCCTGATGACAGAAGGAGCGGCACAGCTCTTCACGTCTTAGATTTCATGTCATAAATCAAGTAGGAACGTCCAAGTTCCATCCTCAGTCCAGGAGAAAATCTAGTAATAAAATGTCTAATAGACAGTTGAGGCATTTTTACAGCATTCAGCTTGTTTCCTTGGATTTGTCTCACTAGGCTTATTTATTTTGGGGGACTTGGAAAACATGTAGATCTTGATAAATAGCCAAAATTGTCAACATTAAGTATTTCATCCTTATCTGATTCCTACTCATTTCATTTTCAGCATTTGGATAGGTCTTTCTCTCTTTTAATTAAACAGAAAAGTGGGCTCAAAGAATTAAACATATTTAGCTTTGAAATTTCTGTTGTGATTTGTAGCTAATTTCTCACATTCTCGCCAAAGTATGTCCTAGAATTGACATTCCAGATACATTTCTGTATCTCAATTTGTTTTATATTGATATCTATTTTAAGATCTAGGTAGAAAACACCAAGCAACATTTAAACCATATTCTAGAGCCCTTGACATTATAGCATAATAATTTTAATTACTGTTGGTATACTATACTTCCTAAATAAACCACTAGAGCTCTATTCTTCTCACCTTATGTGTAATGAGAAAGATAGTACAAGATAGAAAATTTTTCTACATCTTGGCTTTGCATTCAGTTTGAATTGCCAAATACATATAATTCTTCATGCATCGCTCATGATAGGGTCCAATCTAAGATACCTGCCCTGACATTCACAATGAACAACAAGCTGGAAATAAAAGTTGACAGGGTAGAGTATGCATTTTATCCTCTTTTGTAAAGTTGAAAAACAAGGGTGGAAGTTTTTCCAACATACCACCTGATCAGTTTAAGAACTTTAAGACACTCTTCCTGGACTTCAGCTTTCTTACCACCTGACTTCCAAAGACCTTTCATACTTTAAAATGTTATACTTCTATTGCTACTATTTTTAAAAACGATAATGATTTCAGTTACATATTTCATTTTATTTCCTCAAGTATCCAAATGCCAATATTGTAGTCATTAGGGGCACAGACTTGGTCTAAATCTTGGTTTTATTTCTTAACAACTGAGACTTTAAGAAAGTTAACCTCTCTATATGTCAATTCTCCCCTCAGAAAAAATGGAAATGAAAATCATACCCACCTCATAGGAATACTTCAGAGTAAAATTAGCTGAATAACATACATAAAGCCTTGCTTTCCAGCAGAGTGGGCATATACACGCTAAGCATTCATTAACCATTACAAGGTTCTCATTATAATTACCTCTTCTCTTGTAAGTATATCTAGAATCTACCATATTTGACCAGCTACATTCAAGATCTTGTATTAGGGAATCTTCTCTCAACCACCAACAGCCCTCATTTATTTTAACTGAATACAGCTCCACTTTTTCCATCTTCTCACTTCCCTGCTTCTTTTAGGCCAATCATGTTACTTCTTCTTCTAAATTCCCTCCCTTCTCCTCTACCCCTTCATCTTCCCTATTTTTATGGTGCTTTTTCCTCCTTATTTGTCCCACTGAGAAATCTTAATATAAGACACAAGCAAATAAATTAAAAAGTCTTGTATTGTATAGGACAAATTAATGAGATTGGCTTATACTAATAAGCATCACATGAAAATCAACCTGCTTACTTTATAATAACACCTCATGTTTCTGCTTTCTCCTTTAAGCAGGCAAGGAGACAAAGGCAAATTTTAATTTATCTCTGCAAAGCTTAAATAACACATTACACTGAGGCTTAGCAGTGGGCACCCTGTAAATGTTTATTTGCTGAAATCTTTTCACAGAACTCTCCTTTTATGTTTCTGGATAGCACAGCACAAGAAGCAGCTAGATTTTGCCAAAATAAAAAAGGAACTAACTTCCTGCTAGGCATTTAGGGTTGTTTACTTGTTACATTCAGGGGTTAAGGAGGCAAGGGAGATGAATATTTTTAAGTCTGTTGGTATCCCACACCAATGCTATGCTTGGGATGCAGACATTTAGGAAGAGAATACTTACTTCACACTTTTTTGTCCACCTCTCCCTATAAGATTTTGAAAGAGAACAATGTGTCCTTTGGAATTGATTATCAGAAGCCTGTCAGGTAGCTCACTCCAGACTCAGCAACAGAGAAATATGCACAAAGCTACCTTGTGCAGAACCTCTGAACCTCTCAGATTTCAATTCAGATATAGAAAAGTCACTTCGCATTTTCCCATGGTTTTAGCCCAACTTTTCATTTTACCTGCTCACTCCTCATTTGAAAAGCATGGTTCCGCTGCAAGCCTTTATAGCTACTAAAAGAGATATGTGAGTTTGGACAAAACACGAAAAATATTGTTTCAGAGTAAATAGAGCGGTAATGTTCCTGATCTACTAAACTCAGTCAGGTGATGGAAGGGAACAGAAATTGATGAGACGTCAGTTCTGGCTGCCTTAAAACCCTTTTATTTTGACATCTCAATTTGCCAGTATCACCTGTGTTTACGAATACTCACTCTTAACAAATGAATGGATAAAAAGATGAATCCAAAGTTCTTGGATTTTTTTTTAAGTTCTTAAAGTATTTGGGTTTATGTAAGAATAGCCTTCAATGAGTCTGGCATATGGGCAATATGGGTTTGTATCTTAAAATATATCTTTTCTTTCCCACTAGTGTCATTTGATATTGTTAATTTAAAGAGCAGAGCAAAGATCATTACAATAAATTAATATTGTCTACAAGATCCTTTCAGCTCTTTAAACACAAAAATTTATCATAGTCCTTTCATGCAGACAAAACTCCAGGTATTATACAAAGGCAATTTAATGTTGCCAGGTCTCCATTTTAATCTTCTAAATTATTTCAGTAACTTGAGAGTCCAGGAAGCTAAATAGTACTGCAAACCATTAAGTGTAAATTCATACACTGTATTCTCAAAAGGGCTGAGAAAGGCTACAGAAAGAATTTAAAAATCTTTATCTGTTAGGATGCTTTCAGCTATAAACAAAACAAAGAAAGAAACCTGTCTCAAACAATGAGAATATATATCTCACACCATGAAAAGCCCAAAGCAGGTGGACAACAGAATTGGATGCTTTTCATAACTCAGAAAGTACTGACTTCATTCTCAGACTGGTAGCAAGATGGCTGCAACAGTTCCAGACATCAAAAGAAGGACTTCAAAGAAGTCCTCCCAACTTTGGCCATGACAGTCCCCAACCCATTCCTTAACTGATCCCTGGCAAGGAGCACAGGAAAGTCACAATTGGCTTAGTAGGAGGCACTGACATAAGGGAGTCAACCACAGTGACCATGGTGGGGTGGACTGGATGTCAAGGAGTCAGCCACATACCCATTATACCAAAAACATACCTGTCTTGCCAGAGCTTACTTTCTAAAAACGCCCAGTCAACACTGGACACACAGCCAAAACACTGCACAAAAAAGTCATGAAACAAACAATATATCAACCATCTATCCCCAAACAGGGTTAAGGATATTCTGTTGGGCTGGGAAGGGGACCGAGCTCAGCAAATTTAAATAGGTCAGTAGCAAGTGCTCCAGCAAATGACACATATAAAAAAGAGTATTTTATTAGAGATAAACACACCTAGATTTCAACTGTTTGCATTTAACACATTGTTCTTTAGGTTGGTGTTTTTGTTTTATTTTGTTTTGTTGTTTTAAACCTTAGCAGATCTGGATGGTGAAACAACTGGGGATGGTATAGGAAGAAGACGAAGGAAGCTGGGCAGGAGTGCCAGCAACTGTGTCAGGATACAACTCACAGGAAAAGAACCTGACTCTTCCCCTTGGGCCAAGAGAGCTCCAGGTCTGGTCCCATGACCTCTCTGAGGGCTTCTTCCTCCCTCACCCACCACTCTGTTCCCATTACCAGCAGGGCTCTTTTCCCAGGCATTGCTTTGGCTTTCTCCCCGGTTCCTTTCCAGTCTCTGCTCAGATGCCACCTTCTCAGTGAGACCACCTTGGACACAGCAGATTCCCACCCAAATATTCCCTCTCTCCATTGCTCTACTTTATTTTTCTCCATAGCACTTACCACTATCTGACATACATATTTATCTTTTGTGAATATTTACCCTCTAGAATATAAGTTCCCTGAAGACAGGGCTCCCCAGGAGCTAGAAAAGTTCCTAACATATAACAGGTGCTCAATAAATATTTGTTAAATGGAATGAATGGCGATAAGATGGAACCATAACAGGAAAAAGTATATACTTCTGTAAAAGTATACCCAGGCCTAAGAGCAGGGAAATTGAGATCTAGCCATCAAGGAGTAGAGTAGTATATTTTTCTTTCTTCCTTGAAGTCAAAAGTAAAAATAATTATACCACCACTGAGTATATTCACGTCTGCTAATCCAGCTGATAAAAAAAAATCCACTTTAAAAGTATAAAATAACGTGTCAAAGCATTCTTTTCCAAGGTAAGCTACAGGGAGTCAAATCAAATTATTTTGCTAATGTTACCATTTGATGCCCAACACCATGCAGGCAAACTTCTTCTCTTCCCTTTTCCTTCTTTTACGAGAAATTGGTTCAGAATGGCAAAGGTGCTAGAGCTGTGACACGTTTAATCCAGGAGCTCCCTGTTTTATGCTGACAGCGGGCTAATACTGCCTTTAAGTGAGTCTGCATTTTGGTTTCTCAGACATCCAGCAGTTTGTCTTGTCCTTTTGGCCAGAGAAGGAAGTGAGTCTGTCAGTTTTAATGACGCTCTCTGCACAGACTGTAAGAACTCATGATAGGCCCTTAGTTACTTTGCTGACCTGGATCCAGACAGTGCCCTGGCTCTGAGCACAACACGTAAAGGCCATGACCTGCTGCCGGGTCTCCAAGCGCTCAGATTCCTGCCACCGCAAAAGATGCTCTCTGAATCCTCTGCCCTGCCCTAAATACTTCCCAACTACAGAACCAACACAAAGCTCTTTAGGTGCTCCCTGACATACATGATTTCCAGGGGAACATGGAATCTTGAATTAAAGGTCACAGAAGCCCCTACAATCCCAGATCAAGAAAAGCAACAATTTCCTTGGTATTTTCACATCTATACTCCTCTCCACTGCCAATCTCAGGAAATCCAAAGGTCTTAAATACCAAGACCAAGAGTAGAGCTGTGCGGCTTTTCCAGCTTGCAGAGAAGTATGACAGAGATTTTCAGATTAGGCTTAGCCTACAATGGGTCTTTATTCTGTACCTCCTATATGAAACTTAAGAATTTAACAGGTTCCAAGCAAATGAATATTTCATTCTCATTTCATAGTAAAATAAAAAGTCCTTTTCATTGGGAGGGTTTAAATGTAACCCAAAAACCACCTTCTGAATCTATCAGCACGCCACAGCCAGGGTCCTACTGAAAGTGTTCATTCCCTAATGTACCACGATGAGACTCAACAATCCCCTCTGGGCAGTTACTGATAGGGCTCAATCGCAAACTGTCAATAATACATAAAACAGAACCAATTTTGGCATAGTACACTTTGGAAATGGAGGGAAAATTCTTTATGAACTTAGTGTAAAAGTACATAAACTGAGTTTACATGGAAAACTCAGTCCCAAAAAACTGCCCTCAGATATAAAGTTTCTACATAAGCCCAGTATTTCAGACTCAGGGACATCTGATGTTATTCCAAAATCATTGTTATTTTTCCAAATGACATAGTAAAAATAGCTCCTGAGATAATTTAGCTGAAAGGGTTCCATTTTATACATCTCCTAAAAATGAAAACATCTGAGCCAGATGAGAAAAATACATTTTGAGTAAAAGGCAAGCTTATTTCTTTTGTAAAAGCATCTTCAGGTCTTTCCAAGTTTACAGGTTATATTCATACTGCAAGCCTAGATAATCAAGAAAAGGATCTATTTTTATAGGTTGAAGAGGTCAAGATAAAAGCATTTCTCCTTTTGTTATCGAGTTTTAAGGCCATGGTATTTGTTATAAGATATTAAAGCTCCATATGAAACTATGGTTCTCTGTTTTATGGGAAAAACTCTCATTTTCTTTAATTTCCAGTGGCACTTTCAGCCATTCAGCCTCCATCACAGGACTAACTAAATAGAACACACATCTGTGTGTCTGCCCCGTCCTTCTCCCCAGGTATGTTTAAAGAGGCTGCCTTTTAAGACCCTATAATAAAGGAATCCTTTATCAAAGTGCATGCCAAACGCTGATGGACAGTGACTGCAATGGGGTTGCGGGGGGGGGAACCTGATGAAGGGGGTAGCATAATCACCATAATATTGCACATTTAATTGTAGATTAATGATATCAAAATAAACTTTAAAAAATCATTTGACCATTAAAAAAAAAAACAGGTGCAACAATCCCAGACTCTGCTCGTGCACACTTCGTTGCCAGGGAGAGTGCCCTTCACAGAGAGCAGAGCAGAATCACCGTAGTGTACTACCTGCGGCAGCTGCCACACTGTCGTCCTCTACCAAAAGGAATAAAGACAGAACCCACTTCTCCTGGCTACTCTTCTCACAATCAGGAATGAGAGTGAGCACTAAATGAAGAAAGCCAGAGATGATTGGTGGCCACCAAGGAGAAAATCATCCTTTTCTGGCAGCACTCACTATGTTGGTTATGAGCGTATGATGTAGTCACAGCAACTTGCCTTTAAGAAATTCAATATAAACCACATGTGCTGACCAAAAGATTAAAGAGAGAAAAATCACTTTTTGAATAGTGTGGACACTTTAGTCCTTCATTTCACCAGATAAGCTGGATGAGATGGAAAATGACTACCTTTCAGTCAGGCCGAGTTCACACATGCCTCTAGTAGTATAAGCATCTCACCAAGTTGAGTGGGATTCCAGGAATTAAAGATTTATACTTTTCCTACAACATGACCTCAAATGAAACCAGCTACTTTAAGACTCAAACAAGCAAACAGCATCACTTGCCTTCTTCAAATATATGAAGCATGTGATACTCAGGACCTTTGCAAATGCTACTTCCTCTGTCCGGCAGGTTTTGCCCCAAAATATCTATATTGTCTACGTGGCCCAATGCCTCACTTTCTTCATGTCTTTACATTAAAGTCGCCTTCTCAATGAAGTCTTCTTTGGGCCTCTAGTCTAAAGGTTATCAACCATCTAACACCTTTTTCTTCCTTCCCTGCTTTATTTTTCCCCGTAACACTTAATACTATTTAATGCACTATACATTATTTGCTTATGTACCTTGTTTGTGATGTACCTTGCTCATTATCTCTGTCAGAATATAAAATCTTTGAAGGCAGAGTTTTTTACTGTTTTTTTTTCACTGCAGTATCTGCAGTACCAGAAAAACCCATGTTAAATGTCTATTGATAAAACAATCTGCTCTAATAGTGGAAGAAAAACAGATATGATAATCTATCAGGATGGCACATGGTTCTCATTCACAACAGGGGACATTCTCAAGAGACTTTCAGGAGTACTTCTTAAAAAGAACATTTTTTAAAGATAACTTTACATTTAAGAAGAATTGCAAAGAGTTCCCTATGCCTTTCACCCAGCTTCCCCTAATGTTAACTTCTTATCTGACCATGGTGCATTTATCAAAACTAAGAAATTAACATTGGTACAATACTATTAACCAAACTACAGTGTTATTTAGATTTCACGTTTTTCCACTCATGTCCTTATTGGGTTTTGTCTTCATTGTGCTTAGTTTCTCTCCCCCAGTCAGACAGCTTCTCAGGCTTCCTTTGTTTGTCGTGATCTTGACACTTTTGGAAAGTACTTGGTCAGATATTTCGTATCTGTATCTCATTTGGAGTTTGTTTGATACTTTCTTATGATTAACCTGATGTATGGATTTTGGAGAATAACATAGAGATGAAGCACCCTTCCTGTTGCATCGTATTAGAGGACATATGAGGTCAACTATCACCATCACCATCTTCACCATCTTAACCTTGAATACTTGGTGAAGGTGGTGCCGCCAGTCTCCTCCACTGCAAAGTTACCGTTTTTCCCTTTCTATGTTCTATTTATTAGAAGTGAGTCACTACGTCAGCCCACACTCACGAGTACTTTTAACTATACATGAGGTTTGCTTTAAGTGCTGACTTTAGAACCTAATTCCTGCAAAAAAGCACTTCCACTTTCATTCAGCCACCAGGAGGAAATGAGGTCTACAAAATGTAAGCACCATGTCCCAGAAATGGGCTCAATAACCTGCCATATATTATGATTATTTCTGTGGACCCAAAGAACACAGACCTTTTGGGCGGGGGAAGGCAGACTATGACCACACAAATGGAATAAGTAGAGCACTTATGGATTAAAATATTTCCCCATTATGGCAGGATAAAACAGCAAGCTAGTTGAATCTAAGAATAATCCCTCAATCTGTATCCTTGGCAATGATCCAAACAATTTCTTGATTGTTGCAACTGAGTGAAACCCTTTGCTCTATTAACTGTTTAACTGATAGCCTTTATTTAACAGTATTGCAGACAGAAAACAAAATCTGTGGCCAATACTATTAATTGTCCCTGAGTTCTTCCCATATAATAGAATTCCTCAACTTACGGCTTAGGCACATGGCCAACCAGGAAAAAGACCCCATCCAAGGCTCCCTCAGAGCTATGTGTGGCCATCTGATCAAATTCGAGAAAATAAAATATAAGCAGAAGTTCTAAACTTAGCACATAGGCTAACCCTGCCCCCCCATGAGCTTGGAGTCCACTGCGAAGGACAGGAACTCACACTTATAGGTATTATTTACCCTAATTTATAGATAAGAAAACCAAGGTTCAGAGGCGTTAAATAGCCCCATGAATTCCCAACCAGTTAACTGGAGAAGCCAAGAATAAAGCCAGGTCTGATGGAAATTTTAGGGCCGTCAAAAAAATAAGATTTGAATTGCAAATAAAGGGATGTATTAACAGTAAAAGTTTTGTTACTTATTTGACAAGTAACTCTGACTAGGCACTTCGTCCTCTCATTTGCTAAACCTGGCAACCCCACTCAGACTGCAAAGCGTAGGTGCCTTGATACCATCTGATAACCAATGGCAGGGAGTCATCACACTGCGCCAGCAGACCCTGCTACACATCACGCTCCCTCTGGAGCTATCTGGTGACCTGAGTTCAACTAAGCAGGACATGTACACACACCTAAGGAACAAGCAACGACCAGTCAACAAAATGAAGAAAACTGTATTCCCCAGAATTCCATGGAGGCATAGAGGCTGCCCTGCCTAAAGAGCTGTCTCTCTCTGACAGAAGCAGCTGGAGCAGGAATACACAGCGTCGCCCAAGTTTTGGAAAACAGTGAAGTGAGAGACGTACATCAGTGAGGTGGCAGGCAGGTCACAGAAAGAGGAAACCGAGGTTTCAGGGGGAACAGGAGTGTGGTTTGCTCTGTGGCTAGCACTACCTTCTTGTCTTTCCAGTAAAGAAAAGCCGTGGCACTGATGTTTCCAAGGTGAGTTCCTTATGGTGAATGCGAAGAAGTTCCAAGTCTAACAGAGAATGGACTGGGACTGCCATGGATGCGGACAGGGGCAGCGGTGGGGGATAGGGGGGAGGGCGGGGGGTGGGGGACGGCGGTGAAATAGGTGAAGGGGGAAAGAAAATGAATGAGAACGTTAGATAATCTTGATCTGGGTGATGATGACACAAACGTACACACATGTCAAAATTCATCGAACTATACACTAACGTGCATTTTATTGTGAGTACTGCAATATTTTTAAAAAGTAGTAAAAAAAATTAATAAAAAAATTTTTAAAGTAAGTTCAAGCCTAGCTTTAGGTATGAGAAGAAAGGCTGCGAGGCAAACCATGGGGCTCTGGGGTAGGACTGGACATCTATTTAACATCGACTGGAAAGAAAGGTGAAATCAGTACCTATCGGCTATGCAGGCCCTTGTGTTTTTTATAATAGTTCATCATCTAGAGCCACAGAGGAGACCAGTGGCTTCCAGCCCAGCTGGCCGTGACAGCCACCTAGGGAGGTCACCGAAAGCAGAGACCCCATGCCTGGGCTAGGCCAGGATGCTTTTCCTGAATTTCCCAAATAATTCTGGTGAGCAGACAGGTTGGGAAATTCTGCTGTTGATGTCTTCCCAGTTTTCTTTTTAAAATCTTGATAATCAAGTACTGAGCATTAAGGTTTTTAAAAAACAAAAACACTTTGCGGATATATTACTTACATACTATAAAATTCATCCTCTGTAAATATCCAATTAAATAATATTTTAGTAAGAGTTGAGCAACCATCACTACAAACCAGTTTTAGAACATTTCCATCACCCCAAAAAAGCCTCCACGTGCCCACTTGCAGTTAATCCCCACTCCCAACTCCAGCCCAGGCAACCATTTAGTTGCCATAAACAGAGGGCAAAGCTTTTACTCTGTGAAAATAAAACTTTAAGTTGAAGTGGCTTCACTGTAATGCATGGCAGGCACGTGGCCAGTGCTGGTTATTTAATAATACGTTTGTAAAAATTGGAAACAGCCCACATGTTGATAATAGAGTGAAAATTAGATAAATCTTTTTGGTCTTTTTATTTTTCATTAATTACTTAATAATATTGTAGATGTATATGCATTGTAAAGGAAATATGTTCACAATATATTTTAAAATAGAAATCACATGAGCCCCTTTTAAATAAAACTATGTATATGTACTTAGAAAATGTTGAGGTAAGTAGATTTCTAAGTGAAAAGAATTAAAAACATTTTTTCTTCTTTTTATCTATTTGTATTTTCTGATTTTCAGTATTCCTAATAAAACAAATGAAAATAAATTTTGTTTATCTTTTCAAAAAGAATACAGCATGCATGAGTGTTTGGTTATTACCATGGATAACAATTTATGTTTCAGAAGTAAAATACTATTTTATTGCTTTTGGCCTTCTGATAGGCAATTCTCCATCACTCTCTAGAATCTGGGGGAAAGCAGAGCCCAGATAATCCAATAGTCTTCTGTGAACCAAAAGCTGCAGTGTCCACCACTGTGTAGTGTCACAACATACATCTATAATGGCCACTTCAGCTAGAAACAAAAAGCAAAATACGTAATCCATTTGCCTACAGTGCACAGGAAAAAAAACCCATGCTTGAATTAGGTGTACATCTGAAACCCTGACTTTGAAGTAATGATTATCCAAGCTGTGCCTTTGATACACCTTTGCTAAACAGCTACACTTTTCCTAAATGCTGAATGCCAGAGAGCTCTATGGGTCAATCTCCTAGTGTTCCACATGATTGAATATTGGGTTTCAATATCTCCCCTCCCTGTTTATATTCATCCCATTGTAACTCATCAAAAACTAATTGCTAAACAACAACAACAAAAAGTAACTGCTTGGCTAGTCATTTTGTAAACATATGTAATTCAGGAAAGGTCATAGCCTAAGAAGCATTACTCATAGATTCTTGAATAATCAGAGCTAATGAGTGGTGCTTACTATGTTTTAGATATTTCTTTTAATACCTTTCGTGTATTAACTCATTTATTCCTCAAAAACAATGCTTTGTGATAGGTGCTATTATCACAACCATTTCATAGACAAATAAACTGAAGTTTGGAGAGAATAAGAAAGCTTTCCCAAGTGATTCCAGCTACTAATGGTATAGCTGGAATTCCAACCTGTCAGGCTCTCTGAGTGCTTCATCCCTCCTCTACTGAACACATGCACTGATGCCCCTGTAGGTCTGATGGTGCTTCTCCAAGAGAGGTCACAGAAGTCCTAGTGTAGCAGCCTTCTGGAGGCCAGCCACTGAGTCCTAGATAGCCAGTTTCATGCTACAACTGCAGGTCATATGGTCAACTGGCTTCCCTACCAGTCTATCCACAAAAATGGTGCTGGGCTTGGTTTTCCTTTTTAGTTTCTATTGATCAGTGCATCTATTCATGGACTATGTATTATTTCATTTTTGACATTTATCTCCCCCTTCTTAAAATCATTCCAATCAAACTCACTCTGGTACACGACTTCAGTGTTCAAGATGCCAAAAATTGTGTGGTGGCACCTTGAGGACCTTCCCCCATCGACCCCTGCAGCTCTGTACCCATCCTTGGCCCTGACATTGGACATGGCTCCTAAAAGGCTCCATGCCATAGGAAAATCCATCAGGTATTTGGTGGACCTTTTGACTGTCCTTCTTCATAAGAAAAGGGAAATTAAATCCTAAATAACACTCACCCACACAGGGCACCAAATCCATTATTTTGTGGGCTCACTTCCTCAAAACCAGCTAACAATCTGCATTGCTCTTTTATACTTCATTGCCCAGTTTTAGAATTTTCCTTTCAGAAAAACAAATACGGGCACTCTATCGAGTTCCCATGGTGATTTTTTCACTCTTCCTGGAATATTTTTTTGTTTGCAGAATAAAATGTGTTATAGCACGATGACAAATGTGAACACACATAGGATAAATTTGGTATTCATCACCACAAAATTACATTTAAAAAAATGTGTTGCAACAGACATTTGGGAAAATCCATGACACTGATTTCACTCAAAATACCTTCTGAATTATCAAGTCAATCCATATAAGGTTTCCAGATAACAAATACTCTCAATCCAAAATAGCTTTACATGCAGGTTGGGGTGGGGGGTACTTGCTCATATTAATTTCTTAGCAAAGGAGTTTAAACTGAAACACAGTGGAATAGAAACAGATGTTCAATCCATATATGCCTATAAGAATTCTTCACTTGCCTGCTTATCGCTAACACATGAAGGAAGTGCATTCATTAAGGAAACAAAGCTTGCCCAAGTGGAACAAAGCCAGATCACAATTATCCACCCATCCACGGTACAACTGAATTTTTCAAAGGGACATAAGTTAAATACATTGTAATATGCAATTTGAAAATACCATAACAGAGATAGTCCAACCTGGTCATCCAAAGAAGATGTGCTCCCTCTTCTATCAGTTCTAGTTTACTTGTACCTAGAAATGAAGTTTTTTATTCCTTTTCTCTTAAATACCTAGATTTTCTATTCTTTTTCTTTTTATGTAACTTCTGTCACGTTCCCAAGGTTTTATTGTTGAGGGGAAACCATAGTTCTAGTCAATCACAAGTATCCCTGGTTGTATTTACAATGGGTTTTGGAGACCATACTCTGCTTATAGAATGATCAGAACAGGATCATCCAACTCAACATGTCAAAAACCTGCCTAGTATCTTCCCCTGCACATCTAAACACAAAGCCAAACTCAGGCAATTCTTCCTACTTTGCTGCAAATCTCAGCCATTGCCATTTCCCCATGCCCAATGGGCCAGGCTAAAAAGTTTACATCACCTTAACCCCTTCCTCTCCCACTACCCATATTTGTAATTATTTAAAATTTGAGTTCTGAGGACTCCATGACCAAGAAAGCACTTCATCTCCCATTCACTACTCACTCCCCTGCAGCCTGGTTTCTAGCCCACCACTCCACTGAGTCAGTCCAGCCAAGATCTCCAACACCCTTCAGTAACCAAGTCAAGCGGGCACTCTTCAGTTCATTACTTGCCTTCTTGGCAGCATTTGACAACTGTGCTCACCCCTTCCTTCTTGAAAACATGTCTTCCATTAGCTTCCAAGACTCAACACTCAGTTCGCCAACATTTCTGACTTCTCTTAGATTCCCAGTAGGTGCCTCTTGTACACAACCCTTAAATGTTGTAATTCTTCACAGATATCTTTTTACTTTTCACATATTCCCTGTGATACGTGATAGTGGTTAATTTCATCCACTACCATAGGCTCAAGTATCAGGTAGACGGTGATGATCTACAATTCTTTATCTCCGGGCAATATATTTCTCCTGAACTCCAGACTTCTGTAATCGATTAGCAAGTAGACAATTCCATATGAAAGTTCCACTGAGCATCTCAAACTCAAGAAAAAGCCTTGCCTTCATCATGAAACCTGCTCTTCCTCCAACATTTTCTAGATCAGTGACGAGCACTACGTATCACTCCACAGTCGTGTCAGAAACTTGGGAGTCATCCTTGAACCACACTCCTCCATCTTCCTACAACCAGTCAACCTTAAGTTCTATTCATTCTGCTTCCTAAATATCTCTTAATTTACACATGTTTTCTCCGATCCCACTTGAACTACTCTAGCTTGAGGCACCATATCCCCCTTTATGCTTCCCTAGTTTCCCTGACTCCAATCTTGCCCCTTCCCTCCAGTCCTTCCTCTCCACTGTATGCCTACAGTTCTCAACCCTGGCCACACAGGAATCACCCATGAAATTTTAAATATATGCATATGCATATACATATTGATATGTACATATATATATAATACATATGTCTGGACCATAACTCTGGTTATGGTGACCATGGAGTGGGACCCAGGTACCTGTATTATTAAAAGCTTCAGAAGAGGGTTCTGATGTGCAGCCAGCATTGAAAATCAGAGTTATTTTTCCCAATCTAGCTCTAAGCAGAACTTACAAGGCCCTTCATGGTCAAGCTACACTGAATTCCTTGTTTCTCAGATATGCTATTTTCTCTCAATCCAAGGCCCATAAAATCCACAGTTCCTTGGCTTTAATTCCTTCTATACCATATTGTACCTCTTTGCCATATCCTTCCTCCAAGAAGCAATCTTTGACACACCCTATTCCAGATTAATTGTCCCTCCTACATGCTCCTAAACTCTATCTACTCCCCTCATCACAGCATGTACTGTGATCACCTGTTTATCTGTGTGTTCCTCCACTAGACCATGGGCTTCAGGAAAGCATAAGCCTCTCTAATTCATAGTTGTATCCCAAGCACCTACCACCAGGCCAAACACAGAGTAGGTGTTTGATAAGGGAACTGACAGTTAATAATATGGAAGAGACAAACTGACAACTGATTAGTTAAAATGTAAGATGGAAAATTCAGTGGTGAAAAGATTAACATGGTCCTATGGGGAAAAAAAGAACAGCAGTAAGGGCCACATAAGCTCTACCTTTATGAGACATGGAAGACTTCACCAAAAAGACTTGAGTGTTGAGCTGAGTATTAGAGATTGAGTAGAGGACCACCGGAGGAGAGGGGACATTTCACATACAGGGAAGGCAGCAATGTACAGGTTACCAAGTTGTATCAATTTACACCAAATGTCTCTGGCATCCATCCACTCCTTGTCAAATCTACAATTATCCTGCTAATTCAGGCTTCCTGAAACAACCATTGAACTACTGCAAAGCCCTCCTTCCTGCCTCCAATCCCCCCTCCCTACTGCTGCTTTAAGTACAGACTGGTAACTCTGCTGCCTCTGCTATACATAAATAACAAATACATAAATAAAATTTCTGATAACTCCTCTCTGCCCATGAATTATCACATCCACCATTCATACCAAGGCACCTAAGGAGTCATGGATACAGCCCCCAAGCTAGCTTTTCAGCCTCGTCTGTGCCTCACACTAAGCCCCATTCTAGCTACAGATCCCTCTTTGTGCTTCTACAACACTAGACTACTACTCACTATGTGTCCATGTTTCTACTCATTTTATTGCATATCTACTCTGTATTAACGCTATATAACAAACACCACAAACTTCAGGGCCAAACAATAAGCATTTATTGCTCATGCATCTAAGGTCAGCAGCTAGGTAGCTCTGCTGATCTTGGATGCACACACTTACAAGGGTGCGTGGCAGTTCTCAATCAGGGCAGTTCTGGTAATTTCTGGAGGCGTGTGAATGCTACTGGCATCTAGTAGGTAGAGGCCTGGAATGATGATAAACATCCTAAAATGGACATTCCTCCACAACAAGGTTATCTAGCTCCCAATGTCAACAGTGCCCCTGCTGAGAAACCTGTTATATGTGCTGGTGGCTGTTAGCTGATCTAGAATGGCCTCAGTCAACGGGGGCAGCGTGGCTGTCTATGGTCTCTCATCTTCCAGCAGGCTACCCTGGGCACCTTGTCCTGGTGATGGCAGAGGACAAGAGCAAAGAGAAGTACCCAAGGCATTTTAAAGTCTAAGCTTAGAACTGGCACATCATCCATTGGCCAAAGTAAGTCATAAGGCCCGCCCAGATCCAAGGGGAAGGGAAATAGACTCCACCTCTTTAGTAGGAAGAACTGCAGTCACTTGGCAGAGAGAATGTAGACAGGACAGGATAAAGAATTGGTGCAATCAACCATACTAATTCTGTTCCCTCTGCAAGGGAAACATGAATTTAGAATTACAAAAGTGTTTCCTTCTTCCTGCTTCCTCTTGTTGACATTCCTCTTTTGGTATTTAAAATATTATTTAACTTATTACATATAAAATATTACAATAATACATATCATATACCATATATAAAATATGATTATCATTTGTGTCACCTGTGCTCAGGGATGATAGCCAGCCAGCATGCACTGACCTGTCTATGGCCGGCACCACTGAAACTGGGCTCTTCTGACTGGCTGTCGCTGTACTGTTTTAACACCAGTTCTTAAAATATCACTACCTTTGCCTCTTCCTATGTGTGTGTCTCTCGGTATGGAGAGCCATTCACTTGAAGCAAGAATCTAGGGCGTGTTCTTCCCTGGGCAATCAGTGCTCGGTGCAGCACCTGGCACAGTGACAGTGCCCATGGTGTGAGCTTATACCAGGAGACATCTGTGATTCAGTGCAAAAAACAGGAAGATTCTCCTAAAGAAATTACTGTCAAATATTCTCAGATATCTGGCATTTCATACTGTTCTTTAGAATCCATCATGAAATATGAATCATTTATTCCATTGTATGAACTAGGAATGATGTTGTTGGCAGAAAATACAACCATATTCCCTGGATGCAGATCCTTCACACACACCCATAGAAATAATCATTAAAATGAGGCTTAAATCTTACATCTGCCAATAGTGCCCTTACTCACTTGCTCAGTCATCTGCTGGGTTCTCCACCCTGGCTGCACACTGGAATCACTAGGGGAAAACTTATATGAACTCACAATAGCCAGGCCCTGATCCAGATCATTTTAAATTAAAAGCTCCCAAGTGATTCTAATGTGCAGCCAGAGTTAAGGACTGCTTGGCTACAGCTCTCCACCAGCAAGGAGGCAGCAATTATTAGCAACTGCTTATTTAAAAAAGTGAAATTTGAGAAAAATCCCAAATCTCCGTAAGATTCTATTTGAACAAGACTCCAGAATTAAGCAAAATTTTGAGCCACATGGATTTAGGTATAAATGGTACATATTACCTGTGACTATTATCAAGTGAGAGTCCAGATTTGGAAGCTTTTATTCCTATATTTTTTGTTGTTTATACATTTTTAATTTAAAAGACTAGATCCATTCTGAAAAATATATCTAGAGAGAACATCTTAGACATACCATTTATCCAAATAGTCTGGATTGGGACAAACGGTTACATATCAGAATACCTGCTATTGAATCCCTTATATGTGAAACATGATACATAAGCATTTACAGTTAAAAGTACATGTTGATTCTGTAGCCACTTAGGGAGGTTTTAAAATATATCCACAAATTCTTTGGTGCTCCTCCCTTCAAAAAGTGAAGCCTAATTCCCCTTCTCATGAGTGTAGGCTGTACGTAGTGATTCATTTGTAAGGAAAAGAATGTAGTAGATATGGAAGGATGTGAAGTCAGAAGCCAGTTCATGGTAGGCACTGTGGCTTCCTCCTTGCTCTCTTGAATCAGTCACTCAGGGATAAGGGGGGAGGTCAGCTATATGTTATAAAGACACAAAAGCAGCAAGATACTAACACCTCCTGCCAACAGCCAGCAAAGAACTGAAGCTCCTGCTCACATAAGTGCACTATTTTTGAAAAGGATCTTGCCACCCCAGCCAACATCTTGCTTGCAACCTCAAAAAAGACTGAGATAGAACCTCCATCTAATCGTCCCCAAATTTCTGAGTCACAGAAACTGTGAAATGATGACTACTTGTTGATTTAAGGGGCCACATGTGAGTTAATTTGTTATGTAGCAATAGATAACTAATACACCATCACAAAACTTTTAACAGTTTTCTTAACAAATATCTAGATGTGTTCCTTCTCCTACTTATGTATACTCTCAAGACCCTCACCATATGTCTCAGGAACCTTATTTTATCAATCATTCCTTCTCACTGGTATACAGTCATTGTCTCCCCTTCTCCTCTCTCAAAGCCTTCTAATATGTTCAAGTCTCTCCCACCCTTAAATATAGAATAAAACAAATCCTACTGCAACCTTATGTTCCTCTCTCCTGCTATTTACTGTGATCTCCCTTCTTCTCCTCATTCACTCCCACTATTGTTGCCATCATCACCTCTTATCTGTATTCCTGCAATAACCCTGTGGCCTCTCTGCCTTAGTGGTGGCCACCATAATCATTGCCTCTGTTGCCACCAAGATCATCTTCCCAAAACAATAGAATTATGTCCCATCCTTGCTTTTCAGTTATTCCCCATTGCTTATGGATAAAATCCAGATTCTATTAAAAATACTAGTAGTAGTTAACACCCACTGACCACTTGATTATACACCATACACTTATTTTATGGGAGCTTGATGTGTATTAACTTTCAAATCCTAAGCACAATTCATAAGGTAGATACTGAAAACATCCTTCTATTTTACAAATGACAAACTAAGGCACAGAGAGGCCAATTTCCCCCATGGTCACAGAGCTAGTAAATGGCAAAGTTATGTTTTAAACTCCAATATCCAGCTCTTTCAATTCCAGCACCAAAACCTATGGCATAGTGTACACAGCCTTCACTGGTATGACCCAGAGTCCTTTCTCCCAGCAGCCCTCTCCAAATACTGTGCTCCAGCTCTGCTGATACCTAAATGTACCCTGTTCCCACCAACCTCAGTGCCTCTATTCAAGCTGTTCCATGATCTAGAAGGCACATCTGAAGCCCTTGTTCTCACCTCTCCTTACCCTTACCTTCTCCACCCAAATGACAATACTTGCTCAGTTTTCAAGACTCAGTCCAAAGCCCATCTCCTCAAAGATGCTGATTCCCCCCTAAGGAGAAATGTTCACTTCTTCCTCTGTGGCTCCAAGCAACAGGAACCCTGCACAGATTTGTTTCCTAACACTGTGTAATAGACTAGAGTCATGTTCAAAACACTTTCACTCCCTTCCCCTCCCTCTGTGAGCAGAACGTCTTTCCCCATCCCACTGACTTTGGACTTGGCTGCATCATTTGCTCTGGCAGTGGAACGTGAGTAGATGTGATGCATGTGGAAACTTTTGATCCATTTCATGACTTGGCTGGGCTCTGCTGCACCTGTCATTCATCTGCCATGAGGACATTTCCCAGGGGGCCTCTGCTCCAAGGAAAACAAAGAGACACATGCAGCAGATCTGAACCCAACTCACAAGCCTGAGCTGAGTGCCACCAACCCAGAGCTTGAATCAGAACCACTCCAGATGACCCTTGGATCTGCAAGCTAGAGAAAACCACCACCACCACCACCAATATTGGTATCTGCCTCTGAGCTTTGGGGGTGGTTTGTTACACTGCGTTATTGTACCTAGAACTGACTGACATACACCTAGAAGTCTTAATAAATTTTATGTGCTTGTTTACATGTCTTGAGGGCTTAAAACAACACTTAGAACATAAAGAGCTTTTAACAGATGTTTTTGTTGTTGAGATATAATTCATATACCATAAAACTCACCCTTTTGAAGTGTATAATTCAGAATTTTTCAGCAGTTTCACTAAGTACTATAAATAAATGGGCAATTATCACCACAAATTCTAGAACAGTTTCATCACCCCAAAAAGAAACTGACAGCCATTAGAAGTCTCTTAGAATTTTGTAGGTAAATAACTTAATGAAAATGTAAGAAAATTCTTAGAAGAGCTCCTATTTCCAAACTAGCATGATGATATAAACATTGCAGAAAAAAAAAATCTTTTTCAGAAATGTTTCTCTATTAGAGTATTTTAAGGTCATGCTATTTTTAAAATAAGTTATACCTACATTTCCCATATATTTGAAATATAAATATTTAATATTCATTTCAATTGCTATTATAAGGCAAAAGCCACTTGAGGATTTAATTTTCAGCCTACAGATCACAGAGAGATTCTTATGTTATAAGCCACAAGGCATTCAGAAGGGAAAAAATAATCTTACATAGTCCAAGGCCATCAGTGACTGAGGAAAACGTTATAGAATCTACGTTTGCACTAAAAAAAAAATTCGTGATCAAATGCCAAAAATAAAATATCAAAATTTCTAATAATAAGGACCAAGGCTTCAAAAATTAGGGAAATCCACACTTTAAAAATGAAATGTCAAAATCCCAAAGAATGGCAGGATTGAAAAACTATTCTGCTTGGATAATTGACACCATACTTAACCACTACTACACATTTTTTTTAGATAACAAAGCAAGCTATATTTTTTAAAGCCCTATAATGGCAAACTCATTTCATTGACTAACAACAAAAGAGAGACAGAGGTCTTATTTCAGAGAGTAACCCCATAAAAGGGATGCCATTGGAAAAATTTTATTGAAGACTTGCATGTTGAATAATGGGATAAATAAGAAACTCATGTCAAGAGCAAAATGTTTCTGAACTCGAAAAACATATTTTCTGCTTTATTTTGCTGGGTTATATTAAATTATTTTTACCAAATCTAAGAAACTAGAAAATTGCCACTAGAGTCACCACCATTATCTATGATTCCAACAAAAACAAAAGCGAAAATCTGACCAAGAGCAAGTGAAGTAACCAGCGAGCTTTCAAGTATCCTGACCCCACCTAAGCTGCCCAACCAGTTTTTATTTTTACTCTCCTCTTTCCCGCACTGCTTTTGCATAAGATCAGCTGCGTTGTGCCAATCTGGGTCACTCAACCAGAGGATCAGTGGGCGACAGCCGCGGATCCACTTTTAGAAGGGCCCTGCATGCCTGGGGAGTAGGCAGGCACAGAGCCGAACATTCTCCAGCCCTGCAGGGTCCAGCAAATAGCAACTGTGTGGCTCTGCTATTTCTCAGCTTCTGGCTCCAAAAATTATCTCCTCACCTGAGGAATATAAAGTTCAGGGCAGAAAACAACCCAGATTCCAGTATTGGATACTTCCACTTCTAACATTTTTTAAAAGCTACTATAATTCAACTAAAAAGTCCATATATATTGGGAAGAAAGAACTGAATTACCCAGGCCTGGCCTTTTTTGGTTTTCTTCAGACTTACTGAAAGTATAATGGATAAATAAATTGTAAGATATTTAAAGTATGTATCATGATTCACCATATGTACACACTGTGAACAGATGCCTCCCATCTAGTTAGCACATTTCGTCACCCTAAAAAATATATAAATAAATACATACAGAAGGCATAAAGGTGTGTGCATATATATGTTAATATACATACATATGTTTTGAGGGGTTTTTTTGGTGAGACCACTTAGGTTCTACTTTCTTAGAAAATTTCAATTATACAATACAATGTTATCAATTATAGTCACTGTGTAGGCAGTACAGCAAGGGGAAGAGAAGTAATAACTATAGCACCTTACTACACTGATAGAAGTGACCGCAACGGAGGGGGTGAAGGCTTGATGATACAGGTGAATGTTGAAACCCCTGTGTTGTTTATATGGAATCATCATGATAGTATATCAATACATTAATTTTTTAAAAATGAGAGAGATTCAAGATGGCGGCATTAGAAGTGAGACAGAGAACTCCTCCCAAAACCACAAATAGAACGAAAATATAGTTAATTAATAGAACTAACCCTAAAACAGCAACAGGAAAGAAGGCTGCACCAGACTGCATACAGACATCATGAACAGAGCAGACCTGACGAAACAGGGTAACATAGGAAAGCCTTGATCCACCGGGACCCAAGCCCTTCCCCCACCCCAGCTCACCGGCGGGAGGAAGAGAAACGGAGTGGGGAGGGGGTGGAAGCCTGGGACTAATGAACACCGAGCCCTGGAGATCTGCTTTGCAAGCAGAAACCCACACTGGGTGGTGCTCCAGAGGTTGGGGAGCTGGGACAGGCAGAGTGCCTGAGAGACTGACATTCCAGCCGTTTGTGGAGGACGGGATCCACATCCAGCTGCTCGGTGACATGGGAAAGGTAGGCAGTCTGAGAGGCTTCCTAGCAGCAAGAGGGCTGCTGAAGGGGCGGGGTTTGCACGGAGCTTGCTGTATGCGAGAAGGGAGAGCTGGACAAGGTTGTCTGGGCGCGCTGTGCCCAGCAGGTTGGGAACTTTGAGGAGCTTCAGGCACTTCATCTCCCTGACTGGTGGCTCAGCTCCAAAGCCCCCCACTGCGATATGCAGCATGCCAAGCCGTCCCCCTGGCCTGTCAGAACCAGCTTGCAAACCGGCAGTCACTGCGCTGGCATCAGGCCAGTCAGAGGTAGGCACCGCCTACAACTGCTAGAGATGCCCAAGCACAGAGGCTTACACCTGTGTGCTCAGCCCACTGGCGGTGACACTGGAGACAGGCACCACAGACGGGAATCAGGAAACAGATCTTCCCCCCCAGGCAACAGCTCCCCTCCAAACGACCCCCAACCTCACTGTAGACGCTGAGAAGCTCCAGAGCCTGGAGCAACTGGGCTCTACAGGACAACACAGAGAAACATGAAACTTCAAAAGAACCTGGTTCAGACCAAAATCTCACAAACCCCAGAAAAGGATCAAATGAAACAAAACTCACCAATCTTCCTGAAAGAGAGTTCAAAATAAAAATCATAAACATGCTTATGGAGGTACAGAAAAATATTCAAGAACTCAGGAACGAATTTAAAACAGAGATTCAATCATTAAGAAATTCCATGTCTGAAATGAAACATACAATGGAGGGATTTAAAAGAAGATGAGATGTAGTAGAAGAAATGGTAAATGGAATAGAAATTAGAGAAGAGGAATACAAAGAAGCTGAAACACAGAGAGAAAAAAGAATCTCTAAGAATGAAAGAATATTGAGAGAACTGTGTGACCAATCCAAAGGGAACAATATTCACATTATAGGGGTAACAGAAGAAGAAGAGAGAGAAAAAAGGACAGAAAGTGTCATTGAGGAGGTAATTGCTGAAAAATTCCCCAATCTGGGGAAGGAGGTAGTCTCTCAAGCCATGGAGGTGCACAGATCTCCCAACACAAGGGACCCAAGGAAGACAACATCAAGACATATAATAATTAAAGTGGCAAAAATCAAGGATTAAGACAGACTTTTAAAAGCAGGTGAAGAGAGAAAAAAGATCACATACAAAAGAAAACCCATCATATTTCTCAACAGAAACTTTACAGGCCAGAAGGAAGTGGCACAATATATTTAATGCAATGAAGCAGAAGGACCTTGAACTAAGAATACTCTACCCAGCAAGGTTATCATTTAAATTTGAAGGAGGGATTAAACAATTTTCAGAGAAGCAACAGCTGAGAGAATTTACCTCCCATGAACCATCTCTAGAGTGCATTTGGAGGGACTCCAAAAATGGAAGTATTCCTAAGGCTAAATAGATGTCACCAAAGGGATAGACAAAGAGTACAGAATATGATTCATAACATACAAAGAATGGAGGAGAAAGAAAAAGGAGGAAAAAAAAAGAACCTTTAGGTTGTGTTTGTAATAGCATACAAAGTGAGTTAAGTTAGACTGTTAGATACTAAGGGAATTACCCCTGAACCTTTGGTAACCACAGTCTAAAGCATGCAATGGCAGTAAGTACATACCTATCAATAATCACCCTAAATGTAAATGGACTGAATGCACCAAGCAAAAGACATACAGTTACTGAATGGATAAAAAAACAAGACCTATCTATATGCTGCCTACAAGAGACTCACTTAAAACCCAAAGACATACACAGACTGAAAGTAAAGGGATGGAAAAAGATATTTCATGCTACTAATAGGGAGAAAAAAGCAGGAGTTGCAGTACTCGTGTCAGACAAAATAGACTTCAAAACGAAGAAAGTAGCAAGAGATAAAGAAGGACATTACATAATGATAAAGGGGTCAGTCCAACAAGAGGATATAACCATTTTAAACATATATGCACCCAACACAGGAGCACCGACATATGTGAAACAAATACTGACAGAATTAAAGGGGGAAATAGACAGCAATGCATTCATTTTGGGAGAATTCAACACACCACTCACTCCAAAGGACAGATCAACCAGACAGAAAATAAGTAAGGACACAGAGGCACTGAACAACACAATAGAACAGATGGACGTAACAGACATCTACAGAACTCTACACCCAAAAGCAACAGGATACACATTCTTCTCAAATGCACATGGAACATTTTCAAGAATAGATCATATACTAGGCCACAGAAAGAACCTCAGTAAATTCAAAAACATTGAAATTGTACCAACCAGCTTCTCTGATCACAAAGGTATGAAACTAGAAATAAGTTACACAAAGAAAACGAAAAAACTCACAAACACATAGAGGCTTAATAACATGTTCCTAAATAATTAATGGATCAATGACCAAATAAAAACAGAGATCAAGCAAAATATGGTGACAAATGTCAACAATAATTCAACACTGCAAAATCTTGGGATGCAGCAAAGGCCATGCGAAGAGGGAAATATATTGCAATACAGGCCTACCTCAGGAAAGAAGAACAATCCCAAATGAACAGTCTAAACTCACAATTAATGAAACTAGAAAAGGAGGAACAAATGAGGCCCAAAGTCAGTAAAGGAGGGACATATTAAAGGTTAAAGAAGAAATTTAAAAAATTGAGAAGAATAAAACAATAGAAAGAATCAATGAAAGCAGAAACAGGTCCTTGAAAAAAATAAACAAAATAGATAAACCCCTAGCTGGACTTATCAAGAAAAAAACAGAATCTGCACACATAAGCAGAATCAGAAATGATAAAGGAAAAATCACTACGGACACCACAGAAATACAAAGAATTATGAGAGAATACTATGAAAAATTATATGGTGACAAACTGGATAACCGAGAAGAAATGGACAACTTTCTAGAAAAATACAACCTTCCAAGGCTGACCCAGGAAGGAACAGAAAATCTGAATAGACCAATTACCAGCAAAGAAATTGAATTGGTAATCAAAATACTACCTAAGAACAAAACTCCTGGACCTGATGGTGTCACTGCTGAATTTTATCAAACACTTAGTAAGGACCTAATACCCAACCTCCTTAAAGTTTTCCAAAAAGTAAAAGAGTAGGGAATACTCCCAAACACATTCTACGAGGCCAATATCACTCTAATACCAAAACCAGGCAAAGACACCACAAAAAAAGAAAATTACAGACCAATATCCCTGATGAATATAGATGCAAAAATACTCAACAAAATATTATCAAACCGAATTCAAAAATACATCAAAAAGACCATCCATCATGATCAAGTGGGATTCAACCCAGGGATGCAAGGATGGTACAACATTTGAAAATCCATCAACATCATCCACCACATCAACAAAAAGAAGGACAAAAACCACATGGTCATCTCCATAGATGCTGAAAAAGCATCTGACAAAATTCAACATCCATTCATGATAAAAACTCTCAACAAAATTTGTATAGAGGGCAAATACCTCAACATTATAAAGGACATATATGACAAACCCACAGCCAACATTATACTTAACAGTGAGAAGCTGAAACCTTTTCCTTTAAGATTGGGAACAAGACAAGGATGCCCACTCTCCCCACTTTTATTCAACATAGTACTGGAGGTCCTTGCCACGGCAATCAGACAACACAAAGAAATAAAAGGTATCCAGATTGGCAAGGAAGAAGTCAAATTGCCCCTGTTTGCAGATGACATGATATTGTACATAAAAACCCTCAAGGATCCACTCCAAAACTACTAGATCTAATATCTGAACTCAGCAAATTTGCAGGATACAAAGTTAATACACAGAAATCTGTTACATTCCTATACTCTAATGATGAACTAGTAGAAAGAGAAATCAGGAAAACAATTCTATTCCCAATTGCATCAAAAAGAATAAAATACCTAGGAATAAACCTAACCAAGGAAGTGAAAGACCTATACTCTGAAAACTAAAAACACTCATGAGAGAAACTAAAGAAGATACCAATAAATGGAAACACATCC
Organism: Smutsia gigantea; assembly: GCA_032199065.1. Lineage (NCBI taxonomy): Eukaryota > Metazoa > Chordata > Mammalia > Pholidota > Manidae > Smutsia > Smutsia gigantea. The sequence goes on along the minus strand of JAVSCE010016385.1, from coordinate 68,702 downwards.
CATGCTCATGGATAGGAAGAATTAATACTGTCAAAATGGCCATCCTGCCTAAAGCAATCTACAGATTCAATGCAATCCCTATGAAAATACCAACAGCATTCTTCAATGAACTAGAACAAATAGTTCTAAAATTCATATGGAACCACAAAAGACTCCGAATAGCCAAAGCAACCCTGAGAAAGAAGAATAAAGCAGGGGGAATTACGCTCCCTGACTTCAAGCTCTACTACAAAGCCACAGTAATCAAGACAATTTGGTACTGGCACAAGAACAGACCCATAGACGAATGGAACAGACTAGAGAGCGCAGATATAAACCCAAACATATACGGTCCATTAATATATGATAAAGGAGCCATGGATATACAATGTGGAAATGACAGCCTCTTCAACAGCTGGTGTTGGAAAAACTGGACAGCTACATGTTTAAGAGAATGAAACTGGATTATTGTATAAGCCCCTACACAAACGTAAACTCAAAATGGATCAAAGACCTGAATGTAAGTCATGAAACCATAAAACTCTTAGAAAAAAACATAGGCAAAAATCTCTTGGACATAAACATGAGCAATTTCTTCATGAGCATATCTCCCAGGCAAGGGAAACAAAAGCAAAAATTAACAAGTGGGACTATATCAAACTAAAAAGCTTCTGTACAGCAAAGGACACCATCAGTAGAACAAAAAGACATCCTATAGTATGGGAGATATATTCATAAATGACATATCCAATAAGGGATTGACATCCAAATTATATAAAGAGGTCATGCACCTCAATAAACAAAAAGCAAATAAGCCAATTAAAAAATGGGCAGAGGATCTGAACAGACACTTCTCCAAAGAAGAAATTCAGATGGCCAACAGGCACATGAATAGATGCTCCACATCCCTAATCATCAGAGAAATGCAAATTAAAACCATAATAAGATATCACCTCACACCAGTTAGGATGGCAGCCATCCAAAAGACAAACAACAACAAATGTTGGTGAGGATGTGGAGAAAGGGGAACCCTCCTACACTGCTGGTGGGAATGTCAATTAGTTCAACCATGTGGAAAGCAGTATGGAGGTTCCTCAAAAATCTCAAAATAGAAATACCATTTTGCCCAGGAATTCCACTCCTAGGAATTTACCCTAGGAATGCAGCAGCCCAGTTTGAAAAAGACATATACACCCCTATGTTTATCACAGCACTATTTACAATAGCCAAGAAATGGAAGCAACCTAAGTGTCCATCAGTAGATGAATGGATAAAGAAGATGTGGTACATATACACAATGGAATATTATTCAGCCATAAGAAGAAAACAAATCCTACCATTTGCAACAACATGGATGGAGCTAGAGGGTATTATGCTCAGTGAAATAAGCCAGGCAGAAAAAGGCAAGTATCAAATGATTTCACTCATCTGTGGAGTATAAGAACAAAGAAAAAACTGAAGGAACAAAACAGCAGCAGACTCACAGAACCCAAGAATGGACTAACAGTTACCAAAGGGAAAGGGAGTGGGGAGGATGGGTGGGAAGGGAGGGATAAGCGGGAAAAAGGGTCATTACGATTACCATGTATAATGAAGGGAGAACATGGGAAGGCAGTATAACACAGAGAAGGCAAGTAGTGATTCTATAGCATCTTACTACACTGATGGACAGTGACTGTAAAGGGGTATGGGATGGGGACTTGATAATAGGGGGAGTCTAGTAACCATAATGTTGTTCATGTAATTTTACATTAATGATAGCAAAAAAAAATGACAGTCACTGTGCTATACATTAGATCCTCAGACCCTGTTCATCTTATAGTAAGTCGGTACCCTTTTACTGACCTCTCCCTATTCTCTCCATCCCCAGCTGCTGGCAATCACTTTTCTACTCCATTTCTATGAGTTTGACTTTTTTTTTTAAGATTCCAAATCTAAGTGAAACCATGCAGTATTTATCTTTCTTGCCAGTTTTTTTCACTTAAAATAATCCTCTCAAAGCCCATCCATGTTGTCGCATACAGCAGTATTTCCTTCTTTCTCCTGGCTGAGTAATAGTCCATTGTTTATGTGTGCCACATCTTTTTACCTATTTATCCATGGATGGACCTTAGGCTGTTTCCCTGTCTTGGCAACAGTGAATAACACCACAATGAACACGGGAGTGCAGACATCTCTCTGCTATCTTGTTTTCATTTTCTTTGAATATATACCCAGAAGTGGGATTGCTGGGTCATATGGCAATTCTTTTTTTTAATTTTTGAGGAACCTCCATACTGTTCTCCATAGTGGCTGCACCAGTTTACATTCATACCAATAGTGCATGAGGGCTCCCGTTCTCCACACCCTCACCAACATTTGTTTTCTCTTGTATTTTTGACAATGACCATTCTAACTGGTGTGAGGTGATATCTCATTATGGTTTTGATTTGCACTTCCCTGATGATTAGAGGTATTTAGTACCTTTTCATGAACATGTTGGCCATAGGTATATCTTCTTTGGATAGTGTCCATTCAGTTCCTCTGCCCATTTTCTAACTGGATTGTTTGGGGGTTTTTTTGTTATTAAATGATGTAATATTATTTTTTCAATCAACACTCCAAAATCAACCTGATTCAACTGCATTTTTATATCTAACAGAACCAATTAGGTGCTGATAACACTTGTCATCCAATATCTCTAAAACTGACCCTTATAAATACAGGAATAAAACATTCTGTTTATGCATCCTTGAAACCAATCCCAAATTATATAACCTCATGTTCCCTCCAAGAAGTACATCTAATCTGAGCTTTTATTTTTTGAATTCCCTTTCTCTATATTCTTATCACCCATGTAACTGTTTCTATATATTACCACATTTTAATTGAAATGTTGGTAATTGTTGGTGGCCTCCTCAGCATCTATTTCCCCAAGATTTTACTTCAGAGAATTAACCACTTCACTGCTGGCTAACAGCCAGAATCTTTGTTAGAGATGGATCAGAGTGGACCCAGACTGGCTTAAGCTAATCAACTTATCTACTCCCATAGCAATCATAAAAGAAGGTTGTGTCCCCTTTCTCTGCTCAGAGAGTATGAGGACTGAATTGCTCTTGCCCAGCAAGCCCTCAAATGGAAAAGCCTAGATTTCTGGGGTGGGGAAGGACAGGTTTGGATGCACGACATGAGCCTGAACATAAAGACCCACAATTCACAGGACAGCTGAAAGGCTGAGAAAACCCTTGTCCTCACTAATATGTTGCTGCTGAGTCAATCTTCTCTGAAGTAGGGATCTCCCTCCAGACTGTCAAGGAGCCTATAAATAATCTTTTTTGTTTTTAAAGCCAGTTTGGGTTGGATTTCTGTTGTTTGCACCCATCAGAATACTAACTAAAACACACAAAAAATTTTTTTTGATTGAAAAAATTACTAAACACACACTCATAGAAAACCAAATGAATAAAAAACAAGATATTTTAACACTGTGGTCTATCATGCCAGAGCTACACTAGGGTCCTCAGGTCCACTTGGATCCTTGAGTCCATATATGCATTAGAATGTGGGTTTGGGGAGATGCTTAAAGTGTCCTTTAGACAAGACCTCTCTCCTTCCCAGCAGCTATAAAGCAGCATATTGGGTGAAGAGATTCATTTTGGGGATTTCTTTTAAAATACTGAAAACAGATCCAAGGGCCACACTGGACTCCAGCATCCTTAGGCACCCCACAACCCTCCCAGCCCTGTCCGTATTCCATACAACCTGCACTTTCCTCTCTGAACATGCAGCACACATGGAGTTGTGGGTGCAGGATCTGTCCTGGTGGAATGTAACCCCACAAATTTGTCTCAAACACTAGTGAGTTCCTAGGATATGCTCAATAAATATATGATAAACGAATGAATAATGCCCCAAACTGAGACAAATTGTCAGTATGCATTTACTGGTGCAGGAAGGCCACAATGAATAACAGCAGCCTAGAAAGTAATGATCCTCAGACACACACCGCTTCCCTCAAGTCTCAGTTTCCTCATTTACAACTCACTTCCCAATAGCTTCTCACCCAGAACAAGTAACTCTTGTAGGTTCCCTTGCATAGAAGAGTGCTGTTTTAAGTACTACTAAGGCACAAAATCCCAAAGAAAAATGCCTCAGGAAAAAAACTGCAATATTCCACTACCTCTCCAAAGGTGGTGTGAGCTTCTCCTGGGAATGTTGCCCAAGGTCTTCCGACAGTAGGTAGGAAATGTAATGTTCCTAAAAGAGTTTCCCTATGACCCAAGATCTCACACTTCAGCATCAGGAATCACAGATCTACATACAGCATTAAGATCCAAGCATGTCTCCTATAAAACGTGCATATTCCCAAAAATGAAGGAATAATGTCTTAAAGTGAGACAAACAACCTCCTATTTTACAAAATCACACACTAAAAAATAACAGGGATCATGGAACATATAAAGTTGGGCAGCTACCAAACCCCATTCAGTTTTGTAACCAGAACACTAACAAAACTATTAAGATAAAACTGTTTCCTAGCAAACACCAGTGCCATGCACAAATAAGATACTCAATAAAAGCTCTTAAGGGAAAGAGGAGGGAGGGAGGGAGGGAGGGAGGGGCTGGTCATCTCCTTGGTTAGACAGCGAGTTGGGATCCTAATTTTTTTAGAAGTTTTGCTTTTACTTCTAGGGAATACTGGTCACCAGCCCAAGCTCAAGCTCTGGAACAAGATTGCCTGGGTTCAACTCCCAGCTCTGCCACTTACTAGCTGTGTGAGTTCAGGCAAATCAGCTGTGTTCCAGTTTTTCCCAGCTGTAAAATGGGCATAAAATGGTGCTTACTTGAGAAGCACCTTATTTGCCAGGCACTGTGCTAGGTGTGATATATATATACACACATACATATAAAATCTCATTAATCCGACAGGTGCTATACTGGCCCTGGAACACTGTAAGTGATCTAAAAGTGTGTTAGCCATTATTATTTTTATTTGGCACTGATCTAGCCATTTCATCATGTTATGTTACAAATTCTGTTGACTGTTGCAACTTGATGAATCAGGTTTCCACTTGTCACCCACCCCTCTTATCTATGACATTTTGCAAGAAACCTGCGGAAACAGGCGGCAACCACATCTGTTGGTTGATGACATCATTCAGCTCCAAAAGCTCCTTTTTTAAAATTTCTGTAGGAAAGGCAGAGAGGATGCTATTTCTCAGCATTTCCACTGGGTCATGACAATTAGTGATCATAGCCATGGCAATTTATTAACACCAGCTACTGGTAGTTAGTTTTTGTGGGATATTTTCCTTTTAAAAACACCTACCTAATAAGAACTTGTACAGGTTACCACTATAATAAAACTCCTCAGTGCTTTTTCTTTTTAGATATTCTGTAAGTGGAAGTACTCCGGTCTTTTTCTCATACTAAGAAGTGGAAATTACCTGGACTCCCAGCACAGGTGAGAGAGAGGAGGCTGACTAATTGCTTGAGGTGGGGAGAGAAAGGCAAGGTGAGTGTCCCAGGCCAGAATGCTGGGAGCATGTTTATTAAAGAACAGAGACATCTGCTCTCCAGCCCTGCAGACAGGAGCTCCAAGTTCAGTGAGCCCTGCATGGCTCCAACCTGAGGGGATGATTGGCCGCCTAAGTAATTCCTTCAGCTGCTATCACCTACCTAAGAGCCAACAGTGGGATCACTTTCCAAGTGTCCAATCACTGACTGTCTCCAGGCAACTATTGGGTATACTGCTTTTTTTAATCAGTCTTTAAAAAAAAAACACTTCGCTTCCTGTCAGGGCAGCAACAGAGTCTATTTTCTCTACCACAGCAGAGTCCAAGTGCCAATCAGGCAACTGCAGCGGAGCACAGGCTCGCTGAGGAATCTCCGGGGCAGTGGGTGATGTGGCTGTGGGGCTCTAGCAGGGAGCAGAGTGAATAAACCAAGGAGAGGGACAATGATTAATTCCTTGGCCCCAAGATCTCAGGGTTTATCAAAGCAGGCAGATCCCATACACCCACACATTTGTTACAATGAAATATGACGTTTCTAACAGAGCCAAATACTATTATCAGGTGTGCACAGAGAAGGAAGGACTAATGAGCTGAGAGGAATCAGTGAGTCTGCCACAGAGGCCATTATATTTAAGCTGTCTTGAAAGGATCTGTCCCTGGAGAATTGGAAAAAGGACATTCCAGGGTACCCTACCTGAACAGCCCTTCTCCCATTTTTCCTGAGGATTAGAACCCAGACAATTATCTGGGGACATTGCAAACTCCCCTAGAATTGTTACCAAAAATCTCAGCAATAAAATGACAGCAGACAGGTCAGGAAGAATTTTCTAGAGGGCATCTTGTAAGGGAAGGATGCACTCCTCATTTTCCATTCCTTTATCCTGCTTCCTGGAAAGGTGATGTGATGATGAATCTTTAGCAGCCATATTGGACCATGAGGAAGGGGATCTAGAGATGGTGGGTTCAAATGTGGAAAGAAACCTGTCCCAAACCTCCAGAGTTTACAACTTAGAGGGCTCCCAAATGGCACATGACTTTATTTGCATATAAAGTCCCTTCTTTTAGAAGAATCTGGAGGCAAGTTACCAAATCAGAAAACACCTGTGTGTCATAGTCCAAGTCTCACACAAAATTGCTCTGCTCACTCACTGAAAAGCAGGTAGATTTCTTTCAGCCCCTTCTTGCCTCAGAGTGGAATGTAGCCTCTCCAGCCCCTATTTTGTGTAAGAATTTTAATCCTAGAGTCTGGGCTCAAACATAAATTCCAGAGTCCTCTCTGCCATTTCTCCTAGAAGAGTAATTCTTGATTTATCCGTGGCTTGGTCCTAAGTGGTGCCATGGGTCATCACACAAACACTACCCTGAGTGGCCTGTAAGAATATTGAAGAACTTCTGACTCAGCAGCCTTCCCATCCCCTCCCCCCACACACACCGTCAACACACCTGGAGAACTTTCAGAGCATACTTTACCTTTTTTCAAAGCATAATAACAGTAAAAGCATGTGTTATGTATACACACAGGCCCTTGTCTCAATAAATCAGCATCAATCTAATTCCCCTGCTCAGCACCCTTCAATGGTCTTAGCTTAAATGTTACTTTCCCTATGAGTCCTTGTCTGCCCAAAGAATTTTTCTCTTAAGCCTCTACTCTTTGTCTTCATAGTACTTCTGCCAATTTGTAATAATGTATTCACTGTTTAAGTGCTCCCCCCCACCCCCCCCACAACATTATGCATTTCATGCGACCAGAAATTATGTTTACTTTTTTCTCCATCTAAGCCTTGTTCTCAGCACTATGCCTGGTACATTGGGAGTGCAGTAAACACTTTTCCAGAAAATAATTTTAGAAATTGTTTAAAACACTTCTACACATTAATGCTTATTTTCACCATTTTTGCTTATTTTTAGTGTTTATACTGCAAGCATCCTTACAAATGAGTGGCAGCCAAGCATCCCAAGTAATCATTTTCCTACTTAAAACCATTTGACTGAGACTATCCTAACTTCCATTCAGCTCCCCATTAGGATAAAATAACTGATTTTTTAAAATGTTTCTTAAGGAAGGAAAAGACAACTGTGTATTCGGCGCAATGAATATAACTTCAATGCCTTGGTTAAAAAAAAAAAGGTTGAGGATTTTTTTATATCAATATTGGGTCCTGGAAATAAAAATGCCACAAACCCTTCTGCCCTTGACCTTTATTTAAAAAAAAAAACAAGTTCAGGTCTATTCTTACATGGCCTCCTAATGAGCAATATATTTAGAGATAGATGGGTGGGGTCCATCCCTAATTTCTAAGGTCCACCAGGAGGCCAAGTGTCACCCTCCACTGCCTGCACCAGAGTCACAGCCGCGGGCAGAGCAGTGGAAACATGCAGGTTTCTCAGCCTAACCAATATTTTATTCTTAAGCTCCCAGCATAGATATATGGATACAGCTTTGCTGGTAGTATAAGTTCAGTGGGATAGTGTAAGTTTAGTGATATAAAATGTCAGCCAAGATAGTCCTTAGGTGCTTGTTATGAGTGTGTCAGCTCAGTTTTTTTCTTACGCCAAAGATAAGTCTGTGAGGCCATGCCCTCAGGGCGAGCTGCATGAGGACATCTCTTTGGGAGTGTTGCTTTCAATACTGCAAACATGGAATTTTACCACAGGAGAACTGAACTCCATGACATCACTTTTCCTTGCATTGAGAGATACAACATCCCCTCATGTCCAAGCGAAAGCTTTTCCAATGTTCTGACACTCTTTTTTTTTTTCAGGACTATTTTTTTCCAGTATTATCCAGTAACCCTCTAGTTGCGGCTATTTTTATATTTCTCAATCATTTAAAAACAAGGTTCTATTATTTTTTTCCTTTCCTCATTTGATTGCAACTGAAGTCACCCTTTGTCCTACCCTACCTCACCCAAAAAAAGATCATATCTGATACCTTTCCTTTGCTTCAAAAGTCAACATACACACATCCTTAGGAACAAATGAGGGAAATATTATAAAATGGTTTTGCATAGTTTTCCAAATCACAGAAGAGAAAGCTGGGCTTCAGAAGAAAATCTAGTTTCAATGAGAATAGTTTAGTCAAAAATCAACCAGTGTTAGCTGACTCAGTCCTCAATCATGCAAATAAAGGCCAGAATGATTAGAGTCAGGCTGGAATGTAGAACTGGACAGCCAAGGACAAGCCAAGATTCCCGGAAATCACACAGCTGCTCCGTTCAACCCTTCACTCCTTTAGAATGAGACCCGGATACCTGCAGGAGAGGCTGCTAATCTCCTCTCCTGGACGCACCTGCCTCTTGGCTGAGCTAAACAACAAAACTGTTCCCAGGTGAGATTTGTCCAGATGGGAGAACACTCAGGGAAAGGTGAAGTAGCTGTGGTAAAGGCCTCAGACGTGCCAACAGCCCTTAAACATCAGCACTGAGAAGCAATATCTCTTTGCACCGATACTTGGAGAACAAAACAAATAACACAGGTATTAGCTCTTTACTCAAACTCTGGGGAATGTAAAGTATGCCTTAATGCACCTTCTTCTTTAGAAAAAGCACACACAGACTATGCATTTATTCATCCCCAGTGCAGAACCAGCATTGGAGATAAACTATAACAAGACAGCCATGGTCCCTATTTACATATTCATAAACTATATACATAAAATCTTCTAGAATATCTGTCCTCTTAAAAAATCGTATGATAATGAATCAGCAAGCTTAAAAAAACTTAAAAACGAATTACTTACCTACTGGTCTTTTGCGCTAATAAAATTTCAGTGGCGTGATTAGGGGCCATAGAGTACCAACAGAAAACAGAAACCAGATTCCAGCAATAGTGAACTCCAGACAACCCCAGTGCCCAGTTCCACCTTCGCAGCACGAGGTCTGAGGCAGCAGGTGAAGGTGCGCTAGTGGGGTGAGGGTTTAACAATGTGGGTAACTGTTGAACCACTGTGTTGTATACTTGGAACCAATATAATATTGGGTATCAACTATACCCCAATTTTTAAAAATACACTTAAAAAAAGGGCGTAGAGCCTGATTTCCCTCCCCTTGACTAAGCTGGACCCTAGCAACGTGATTTCAACAAAGAGAATTAGGTGAAAGTGCTGGTATATGACTTCAGAGACTAGGTCATAAAAGGCATCACAGTTTCTCGCTATGTGTCTGGACCACTCCCTCTAGGGGAGGCCTACCATACGGTGGGTGGACCTTAGGCAGCCTAAGGAAGAGCCCACATGGAGAAGAACCAAAGTTCCTGACAACACCCAGGGATTTGCTAGGAGGGTGAGTCATCTTGGAAGCAAATCCTCCAGCCCCAGTCAAGTCTTCAGTGACTGTAGCCCATTGTGAACCCTTAAGAGAGACCTGACCCCAAAGCGCCCAGTCAAGCCACTCCCTGATCCCTGCCCCTCAGAAACTGTGTGAGATAATAAATGGCAGGGGTTGTGGGGGTGTGAGGTGCCTGGTTCTTCCTGCCTGAGAGTCTGGTAGCACCACCTTCCTGGTTTCCTGCCCTTCCACCTGTCCCTGTGATGCCGAGGTGGTCTGTCCAAGTGAGGAGAGCCCCTCAGCCCTGCAGCTAAAAAGAGGAAAACTATGAGGAACCCAAATACTGTCATCCCAATGTGCAGGAGCATGGGGAGGAGGCCTCTGCACTGTCACAGGAGTAGAGGGCTCAGTCCATACAGGAATTTTACACATGGCCCTAATGTGAAAAGTAATGCTATAAGGGATCAGATAGGCTGCGGAGGCAGACAGCCTAGGTTCAAATCCTGACTGTATCAAGTTCTTACTGACTAGGTGGCTCTGGATAAGTTTCCCAACTCCTAGAATTTCCTCAACTATAGATTTCAGATATCTGGAGATATGTATATACGTAGTATACATATATTCATAGAAGTTAAATGATGCTTTAATCAAGGCCTAGTTCTGCTACTTACCAGTAACTTTGGGCAAGATACTTTCTCTCTTAGAGCCTCAATTTTCTCATCTGTAAATGGGGATAATAATAGTACTTATAAGGGATTAATGCACACACAACATTTAAGCCATGTGCCTAGAATATAGTAAGCAATCAGTAAGTATCAGCTTTTATCATCATGGGCAACAGTTTCATTACCACCATTATCATTATCTTGTTACTTCTAACTATGCCACTTTTAAGTTTCAGAATGGTCCAAAGCAAAAAGAGAAGGCGCCAACCCAATTTTCAGGAGCTGGCTGGTCCCACTTGGCACTGACTGCCACCCACAGAATCACAGCCAGATGTCTGCATCACGGCTCCATTGTCATCCAGCAGCAAGAAGCAGGGGGCCAAGAGATACAGTTGCTGCGAACATGCCCCACCCTATCCCTTCTTAGTGGCCAGAGCTCAATCTGCCTGTTCGGAGCTTGCTAGATGCAAACTGGGTTTCCAGGGAGATGCTTGAGGCAAGAAGTGCCAGCTCCACCTCTCATTGCATTTCCCCTTTCCCAAATCTGTGGGACCTCACTGTTCTCTGACCACGTGACAGCATTGTGTCATAGCAGCCCTTGTATACAAACAAGCCAGACTATTTAAATGTCATTGTGAGAAAGATGCTGCCTGCTGTATTTTACATTTCTATTCAGACCACTACTCCTTCTTTGATCTAGCCAGAAAACTTTCTCTTCCTCTTCCTGAGCCTCCATGCAATGCTGGAGAACCATATGCAAAGTTAAATCTTTGTTGTAGTAAAAAGATGTAAGAGTCATCAGGTCCCAAAAGAGGTGGAAAATTAGAATGACTATGTAACTTATGGTATATATTCACTATCATTACACTGCAAGTGTCATATGTTACTGGCCACTAAACGCTAGAGTCTCTCAAAGGATATGCATAAATTTTCCCCACTGTCAACCAATACAATATCTTTCAGTCTTAGAAAGCTAAGATACCCTCGGTGCTTTTAATCTTCAAAATCAGGTCCCAGTTGAATAAGAAAACAATTCTATGTGGGCAGGGGGGGAATGACCCAAAATAATGAACTGATTCCTTCCAGTACTAGCTCTCACTCATGTGAAATATGAATTAGGTCACAAATAAGATTATATTCATCAGCAAGCCCCACAGGCATGCTATGATTAAAGTTAAAGGAGTCCAGAAACTTCTCAAGTTGAGAAGTAAGGCTGAGTTGGGTTGAAATTTCCAACCCCTCCCTAAAGGCCTGGTGACTTGTTCCAAATCACAACTGAAACCAAGTGGAAGGGACATCTGTTTCTCCAGAGTATTTGGCATTGCAGAGATGAACTACAGATTAAAACAGATAAACAGTTTGTTGTGGGCACAAGAGGCAAAGACAGGTGGGCGGAGAAACCTAAGAAAATTAGAATCACATATCTGCTAACAAACTCTTGCAACTCAATAAATACCAATGGGGGGAGGAGTGGTTGAGAAAGGGGAAAGAAAGAAAGAAAGGGAAGAAGGTGAAAAGGAAAATAAAGGGGAAAATTCTTCTTTTCCCTAGCAGGGACTGACTCAACTTCAGTGAACAGAACACTGCTATATTTGAGATGGCTATGCAGACAGTCACTATTGGCATAATGATTTAATACTGGACTATCTGTAAAAGGACCGGCATTGAGCATTCTGCTTGGAGTTTGGTAACAAAGACTATGCATTACACTTAAATATTCAGGAATTATATTGTAAGCCTTAATGGACCACTAGGATAATTTTATGAGTACCTATAACTGGTTTTGCTCTGATCCCTAAATCTCTTTTAATACAAGTTAGAGTAACTCAGAGCATCTATTTAACTTTTAGGCCAGGTATTCAGAGTTAATAAGGTGAGATAATAGATAACAGATCAGTAGATAATTAAATTACATTTCGTATACTAGGCAACTTGGGTTCTGAAGATTTTCTTTCATAGTCTGCTGTAGTTGTTATTAACAACAGAAACAGTAATAGCAATAACAGTACTGTTAACAGCAACAGTGTGTGATGGCCATGGTGATGGCAGTAGTAAGGTAATAGCAGTAGTAATATTAATGATTATAATAATACTAGCCATTACTTATATAGCACTTCTTAAATACTGGGTACTATTCTAAATATTTTAATTATGTTAACTTATTTAATTCTCATAGCACACCTAGAGATAGGTAAGCTGTTGTTAGTACCCGTTTTACAGATGCCTTCAACAATATCTCTGCTATTTTTGTCGTTGTTAACCACTAGAGTTAGTTTTCAAAGAAAATAATTTAGAACTAAAAGGAGAGGAAACTCAGCCTGTCCAAGATCACACAGCTAGAAGGCAGTAAGTAGACCCAGGATTCAAACCTGGCTGCTTGGCTTCAAAGTCTGACCTTGTAACCACTGTGCTGTCCTTGCAGCCCCTTGTCTAGAAGGTCTTCTAGATAAGGAGTATGGAAGGAAGTCAGGTCCCTACCTGCTGGTAGCCAGAGTTAATACTGGAAGTTTACTGTTTCCTTTAGGAGTCTCCCCAGACCCACACTGAGACAGGCAGCCTGCTTCTTCAGCTATAAAAAGTCACTGCAAGTGTTGCTGAGCTGTTTCAACAAGGCCTGTGGCCTCCATGAGGGCTTTCACTTTTGCTAGCTAAGGCAGAAGCTGGGGGTGGACTAAGGTAGGGGCATCAGTTCCCAGGCCACCATTTCCTGCCCAGTAACACATCCCTCAAACAGCCAAGCTCCAGGCTGAGAAATTCCTCACTAACAAGTGATCTCCCGGAGCTTGTTCCTTGAACCTTTATTAAGAATGAACATGTTCTTGCCAACAAATGACTCAAGCAAGACAGAGGACTGAGAAGAAGAAACATGCTGCAAAGTTTGTTTATTAACCTGCTGCATGCACCCAAGGGAATATTTTCCTGAAAGGGTGAAATTCCTGACTACTCAAGAGAGGGGGGAGAAAAGCCTCTGGGACATTTAATCACCGACAGAACAAAAGCAAAATACAAAGTCCTACCAATGAGGATGTTGCCGAAGACAATGGGGCCCTAAAGGAGATGCAATTGTCTCGAGATAACAATCCACCCAGGAATTCTGCTCACATTAAGTACTACATTATTGCAATATTAGCCAAGAATCTTTGTTCACTGGGCAACTGCATGCAAAACCATCTGTCACTGCTCCCGAGTTCCCCCGGTTCACAGGCACAGCATTTACATTTCCAGAGGAACCCCCGGGAAGGAAGCGGGGAGGTCTCTATCTCTCCCTGGAGCAAACACCTTTTTATACAGCCTGGGAGGGGAAGCTCCCAGAAACTGAACTCCACAATTGAAAGAAGATAGGCCACTTCAATAATGCACATGCAGAGTCAAGCCTACCTTGTCCTAAAGCCATGCACACCTCGTTACAGTTTTTGAATTCTCAAATTGGTAGACATGGTAAGGTGTCAAGAATAATGCCAAACTGTCTATAGGGCCTAATAGGGCTCTACTCTTTTTGAAGGAAACCCTTCTTTTTTTCAAACCTGTGAAACCAGAACAAAAGATGATATTCTGTACTGCATAATATTTAGCCTGAAATGCACCACCACTTAGAAATAGACTGTGATCTTCTGGGCTGAAGGAGGTGTTTTAGATCTTGATTGAGGTGGGGGTTATAGTAGTACACACATATGTCAAAATTCACAGAAGCGTGTACTAAGATTGGTACACTTTCCTGTATGTACCTTATACCACAATACATTTTTAAAAAGCAGTGTGTCAATATTCCTCACAATTAAGGAAACTGGGAATAAACCACCCGCCTTCAAGAACTGTAGATTGCCCTGCTCTTATATCCTCTCCACACCACCATAGATCTCTCCTGAGAATTCTAAAGTTCAAGAACATGAAAAATACAATTCTACAACTCTCAACTAAGCCAGTGACTCCAAATGTCTCCTGGGTGTCCTGGGAACCCAAGTATGCGGCGCAGAGAGAGCACCTGTCCCACCCAAGTCATTCCGGCCACATTTCCAAATTAAAAGCCAAGGTCTTTTTCTCATATGGCCATGGGCCATGAAATTGTGATAGACGTGACTGGGCCTTTTGGCAAAAGAGCCTCAAGTTTACTCCTCTGTTTAACTGTATTTTTAAATAAATGTTTCTAAACTCTGCCTAATGCTCTTGCTGGCATGAAGCAGATTAGCCCTGTAAGGTGCAGCCCTCTCTGGCTGGAGCATTAGAGCAGCACACTGAGTGAGAGCTCGGCACATTTCAATCTGTACCATCTTAGCTCTGTGACCACAGCGTGCTCTGGAGCTCTGCAGTGCCACAGGGGGCTGTCACTGAGTGAGTCTGAGTCACTAACAGACTTCACCATCGCTGGGTCATGACTCGATGGTACATTTCTTCCTTTGAACCACCAGGCAAGAAAGCGCTGCCTGTCACGGAGGACAAGAGCGTCAAATTCGCCTCCTGCCCCGCCTCAAGAAAAGCCGCCCAGCGAACCAAACAGTCTCAGCGCACGCACCCTAAGGGGTCACCCTTCCCCCACCCCTCGCGCCCTCCAAGCGTCCTGAAACCCCCCCCCACACACACACACACACAGACACGTCATTTCGGGAGCGCAGGGTAACCAAGCTGCATCTACAGATGACCTCGAGAATCAGGATCACCCAACAAGCGATTCCCGGATTGAGCCGAGAGCTCCAGTGATTTCCCTGGCCTGCCACAGAGACATTTAATTAGTGAAATATGCCAACGGGCCGGGTACCCAGCACCTGGGAGCCCGCGCCTCCCCCTCGGAAACGGAGTGGAGGCTGCCAATGGCTGGGCAACGTCTATGCGGGTGGCACGCTCGCAGGTGGGTCTTGCAGGCTCCTGGGCCCTGTGCGCTGTGCCAGTCTCACACCTCATCGGGCGCCGGGAATACAGCCAGAGGCTCTGGTGGGTATGCCCTTCCGTGGAGACACTGCCAACTCGCTCCAGAAGAACGGGGAGCGGGGCCAAGAGGAGGAAGGTAGGACGGGGTCAGTACCCCCCGAAATGCGGCGTCCGCGAGGGCTCTGAGGGCTGGCACTTTCTGCGCCTTTGCGGAGCTTCTGTTCGCACTGCGCTTTCCTTGGCAGCCCTGGAAGCCGCGGGAGCTGAGATTTGCGCGGCTGGCAGGCAGAAGGGATGGAGGCGCGGGAGACCGCTTCCTGCGCCGAGGCGCACAGCTAGACTGCAGTGTCCCTCCTTCGCGTCCACCCTCGCCCGAGAGTCCAGTGCCAAAGCGCCAGGGCATCGCAGCTCGCCCGAGGCCCTGGCGGGTGATCCGGAGCAGCTGGCAAAAGAAAGTGGGGGAGGCGAGGCTGGACCTGTGGTCCGTGTGTGTGCGGGTTGGTGGCTCCGGGCGCCTCTGCAAGGCCGCCCGCCAGCCGCGGACACCTACCTCGATCCACTTCTGAGCCTCGGAGAAGGCTGGCTCGGGGGGTGGCTCGGGCTGCAGCGGCTGAAGAGCTTCCAGACCGAGAGCGGGACAAGCCATTTGCGAAGCCCGGCGTGCACTGGAGCGCTGGGCGGCCGGGATGAGGACGGCCGCGCCGCCGCTGCCGCCGCCGCAGGAGCGCGCTCCCCGCCCCTTCCCGCCCGCCGCTCTCTCCCCGGCCCGCCCCTCCCCCGCCCGGCGCAGGTCCCCGCGGAGAGCCGCGCTCGCGGCTGCAGGACGCCGCCAGTGAGTGCCCGGCGGGAGCGAGCGCGGAGGCGCGGGGAGCTCCCTCTCGCCCCCACCTTCCCTGGCCGCCCCGCCCCCCACCCGGTGGGGTGTCAGCCACCGACTAAAAATAACCAAGAGCGAGCCCTGCGTGTCTCCCTCCCTGCCACAGCGCGACAAGGACAGGGGCTCGATCAGCCGCCCCGCACGTCCCGCGCCAGGCCGGCTGCAGAGGAACTAGCGGGTCGGGCCGCACCCAGAAGACGCCCGCCGACCCCGGGCGCACACGTCCCTGGGGAGCCCGCGCTGCCGCAGCGCGCAGGAGGACGGGGGTTCAGTGGCCGCACCGCACCTGCGGTAACTCCCGCCTTAGAAGCAGGGACAGGAGGAGCAGCCCCCTGACCCGGCGCCAGGGAGTGTTCAGTCACCCGATCCTTTTGTAAGAAAAAAAGGAAAGCAGCCCTTATAAGCCTTTTTCTCTCCGGGCAAGCCGCTTGTGTCCCAGTCTGTTGATTCATCCAGCCCATATTTATTGTGTACCTACTATGCGCCAGGCACTGACGTAAGTTCTGGGGACCCAGAGATGAAAAAAGAAAGAAAAAAAGAAAACGTCTTTGTCTTATCTCAAGATAATTATATTCTAGAGGGAATAGGGGTCGGGGCAGACAATAAACAGGTAAAACAAAAGAAGGTAATTGTGGAGAGTGATATATGTTCAGAAGATAAAGTATGACCTGGGAAGTGTGTTGGCTAACTTCCCATTGCCTCTCCATCCTTCACCTGGGAAGGTGACCTGCGTGTCCAGCTTCCATCAGTGAGAGGGAGGCAGGAAGAGAGGGAGGTGGGTATTTATACTGCCCCTAACTGCAAAAGTGGAGTGGATTGGCTGCCCCTCCCTTGAAGGCTGCCGCTCCAAAGGTTCCCTGTCTCCCCTTGTCCTACGGCATCCCCATCCGATTCTGGTTTCCCCACTCTGCCCACTTCCTCCCAGTGATCTCACTAAACTCTTCTCAGCCTATTTGAGCATACCTTCTCTTTTCCATGAGTGCCTAGCTGATGATCTTGGAAGGTTTTTCTGTCTAGATGAGGTAATATGAATGGGAGAGATATTAACGGGGCAACAACCTGGGGAAACATTTCCAGATGGGTGCAAAGTCCTTAACATAGGAATGAGCTTGGTGGGGGTCCAGGGACCCCGGAAAGCCAGCATGACTGGAGCGTGGTGAGGAAAGAACCAGCTGGGAATGATAGCATGGGGGAGGCAGGCCAGGTCCTAGGAGGTATGCCAGACTATGGTGGGGATTCGTTGCGTGGGCATTCACTGGTGAGCCAGTACTGGGTATGTAAATGCCTCAATACTCTTAGCTAACTTCAAGCAAATGGGTTCACATTTTAGAATGGCTGCTGGCAAGAGGGGTCAGATGGGGCAGGAAGTCCGTAGGTGCCTTAGCAGTTAAGTGTCTGTTCCCCGTTCCAGAGTCCAAATTTAGCCTTTGTCCAATTCTGCTGAATAGGGGAATGGAACAAAAAGGAAGCCTGAAATTCCACCATTACCGGCTTTGGAGTCAGAAGCCTTTTATATGGCACTTACATTGTGCCAGGCACTGCTCTAAGAGCATTACAAATAATTGACTAACTCATTGCATATTCCAACACTGTAAGGTAGACTCTTCTCATCTCTGTGAGGAAACCAGAAGGCGGAGAGGGGTGTCACGCAGCTAGTAAGCAGTGAAGGCCAGATTCAAGCCCAGACAGCCTGGCACCAGATTTCCTCTTACCCGCACACCAAGCTGCCTTGCCAGGCCCAGTCTAGACTCTGTCACTCAGAATTTGTGCCTCAGTTTCCTCATCACAAATGAGGTTGAAATAGCAACATTTCAGCAGAATCATTGTGATGAGCACATAGGATTTCTGAATATGAAAAGACCAAAGCTGGGCCTGGCAAATAGTGCTCAGTACAAGTCAGCTAACCACCCCATTCATCCTGCCTGCCCAAAAAGGAAGGAAGGGAGGAGAAGTTACAAACAAGAGAAAAGAAGGGGAGCAGAGAGCAAGGGCTAATAAAATATAGTCAGAAGACAACCTTGTCTCCGTGAAGAAACAGCAAAGTAAATAACTCACAGAGCAACTCCAGCATACTCACCTGAGACACCACCTAGGGCAGGTTCCACCGCAGGGAGCTACGGCGAGGGAGTGGGGGAAGCCAGCTGACCCAGATGACACACCTGAGTCCGTTTGAAGATGAGTATTAAGAGTAAATCGATTATATCTCTATAGTATCTTCTATCAAAACTAGCATTCAGACTAAAACATTTTTTTTCCTTTCAGGGAAAATACTGTCTGAATCTTTTAAGGTTTGTAGTTATAAAGTAACATCTGCTTCTCCTGAACTCTATTACCAATGTCAAATTCACATAAATTACCAAAGACCCAAAACTCACAACCATAAAAGAGTCCAAGCCTAGTGCCATATTCAATAAGAGCTATACATTATTGTTAAGCACCTCTATGTGTAAGACACTATACTAGTGTCAGAAGGACCCACAAAGGGACACAGACTTTTCCCTCTAGGAGCTAATAATTTTGTTAGTGAAATGCCATTTTCATTTCTGTATAATGTAGTTTTCAAATATAAAAGTAATATATGACCATTGGAGAAAATTTGAAAAATATAATGAGGAAACCAAATCCAGAAGAAACTCCACAGTTCAGAGATCATTACTATTTGGGGGTAATGAAGCAATATTTTGACTGGAAAAAGAACAGTAAGACAAGGTATTCTATGATAAATGATAAATGAGGGACAGTATATTCAAAGAGCATGTGTTTTTTGATCAGAGATTTATTGAAATATTCACATACTGTACAATCCACCCATTAAAAGTGTACAGTTCAGCATCTTTTAGTGTATTCAGAGTTGTGCAACCATCATCACGATTAATTTTGGAATGTTTTCATCTCTCTAAAAAGAAACCTCATATCCTGTAGCAGTCATGTTACCAACCCCCCCCCACCCGTCTCAAAGCCCTGGCAAACACTAATCTACTCTCTGACTCTGTAAATTTGCTTATCTAGACAATTCATATAAACGGAATCATACAATAGGTGGTCTTTTGTATGTGGCTTATTTCACTTAGCATGATATTGTTCAAGGTTCTTCCCTGTCGCAGCATGTATCAGTCCTTCATTCCTGTTTTGAAGTGAGATGACATTTTAGGGCTATCCCACGTCTTGCATATCCATTCATCAGTTGATATGCATTGGGATTGGTTTCACCTTTTGGTTATTATGAGTAATGTTGCTATAAACATTCATGCACAAGTTTTTGTGTGGACATTTACATTACAAAATGTAATATCTTTTTGGAAGACATGCCTGTGAAGATTCGATGGAGGGCATGTTTGAATCTAGCCCTGTCTCTCATTATGTTACATGAGTGAAAATGTTATTTAACCTCTCTGAGTCTCAGTTTTATTGATAAGGCACCTGTTTCCTTGCCTGGCACTAGAAATCAGTGGTCAATAACTTTGATGGTATGATTTATTAAAATATATATGTCTATTAACATATAAAATGGAGTAAGGCAATTGGACAAAACTAAATCCAAATTTCATTGTGTATAATACTTTGAAGATTTATGGTTGGTGGTAAATAAAATATAAAATTTCTCACCTTCCAAGGTCTGACTTCAATGTCACCTTTTGATGATTTCCTTAGCAACCAACTCAAAATTAGTCACCACTTCTGTGTTCCCATAATGTAGTGGTTCTCAATATAACAAAGTAGATATAAGAATTTTTAGAGAGGGTTTTCACAAATACTCTGAATTCATCATTGCTTTGTTTTTTTAAAGCCATTTAAAAATAATGTGAATAACAGTTTCGATTTCCCAGACTATGACAGATGGAATAACTTTCCTGCTACAAAACTCCTATAAATGCCATACAAATATTAAAAATATTCTTTACATGACTAGCTGAGCTCAAAAGAAATTAACACAAATTCCCCAGGAGGAAAAATGGAAAGGAAACATAAAACTAGAGTATTAAGCTTGTGCATTGACCCTTGACTACCCTGTGCAGAGACATAGTGAACAGTGGCTGCTAGATTCAGAAACCTAGGGCTGGGGTTTTAGAACTAGAAGTGTAGACCATGGGCTTGTGCCATGTAATTGGAACTGAACAGCAGCACACACACACACACACACACACACACACACACACACACACACACACACACACACACACAGAGTACTCCAACAGAGAAAGAATGGGCCAGAAAATATTCTACCACCATCATAGAGGGAGACAATAAAGAAGTTTCTTTGTCTTGTTCTCAGCTTTAGGTTGTGGGTATGAGGGAATCTCCCTTGAGATGTGGAAACAAAAACCTAATCCTCTCTATGGATAACATTAACATGAACCAGGACCCCCACATTAACAAATTAATTTAGGCCCTCTTGGGTACTTTGAAGAAGCAAAATTTGGAAGACATGCCCTCCATCCAAGCCTCACAGGACCCACACACATAAACCCTGCTGAGGATGAGCTTACAATCCCAAAGTACTAAATGCATGTAAAAACCATGCAACCGAAACAAAATTCAAGAGACACAACAAAAAACAAAATCAGACTCTCCAGAAATTCTTTTAATAGAACTATCAGATAAAGATTATAAAATAAAATTTTAAGTGGCTAAAGTCATAGAATAATGAGTCCAAGCAGAAGAAAATAATAAATATAGTAAAAAGAACACACAGATATGAAATAATATAAAAAGAACAACTAGAAAAGTGTTGTCATAAATTTAAAACTCAAAGGATGGGTTAGACACAGGTGAAGGGAGAATTGAGAAGATAGATCTTTGGAAATTATGTGGAATAAAGTATAGGAAAATAAGAAAAATATTAAAGAAGGGTTAAAAGAATATGAACATCGCATGAAACAATTACTATGAGTTATAGAAAGAGAGAATGGAGAAAATGAGGAGAGGCAATATTTCAAAAGATAATGCCTAGAGTGTTTTAGAATTAATGAAATGTATGAATTATTAGATTCAGAAAGTATAATAAGTCCAGGTTAAAGTATTATATTTATGAAAAAAGAAGACACTATTTCATGACAATGAGAAACATGAAAATAGCTGCTGCTTTATACATCTACCATAGCACATATAATACTGTGGTTCAGTGTACAGTAGGAATGCATTCTTTTCTTTGAGACTGGCACTGCCACTGCTTAGCACCAAGTAAGTGCTGAATGGATGGATGAATGGGTGAATGGATGAATGAATGAATGATGATGGGCAAATGTAATATAGTATAAATTGTTTCAACCTATCTATAGTGAAGGTCAAATATACTTCTAGCATATCCATTTTTAATCTTTTTAATTTTTCAATTTCATTTATTTCACAATATTTTAAGGAGTTTCATTAGAGAAATGCAGGTGAAAATTATACTGAGATAACACTTCTGAATTATTGATTTTCTGGGTACTAAGTGACTACCTAAAATCTGAAGAAGTCATGTCATTTTTTTAGGTCTAAAATTTTTCCTTTCTTTCAAAGTTTCCTCCCTTCCATTTTATTTCTCCCAGGACTCCTATTTGTAGAGGTGTTCCTCTTGGTGCTCTTCTATGTCTCATCTTTTCTCATATTTTCTATCTGTCTTTCTGCTTGATGTGTAACTACCTTAACCTTATTTTCTGATCTTTCTAATGAATTTTCAATTTTAGGAACTATAATCTTATCAGGAAGAGTTTACTTGTTTCTTTGAGTCTTGATTTTCCTAAGCAATATATTCTTGTTTTGTGGGCATATTAACTTAAACTCGAGTATATTAGACATTTTAAACTTTTTTCTTCTGGGATGATGGAAATGTTCTGCACCTTCATGGACAGTGGTTATACAGTTACATAAACAGGTAAAAATTCAATGAGTATACATTTAAGATTTGTGCATTTTACTCTATAAATTCCTTTTTTAAGAAAACCACTTCACTGTTATAGGAGAAATGAGACAAGAGTGGAGGGTGTTACTGGGCCTGAAGCTCTTACAAATTACAAATACAAAATAGGGTTTGAAAGTGAATATTTCTTTAGAATGATAAAATATAAAACAAGTTACAAATTTAAAAAAGTCATCAAACACCATAACCAATATGCTATTCAGAAAAATAACAAACTTATTTTTGCTAATAACTGCCTGACATACCTATAATGCTTCTTTCCTGCCTTTTTGGGGCTGCCTCCTCTTTGATGACCTCTTCATATGACAACATTCTGTATAAACATTTTTTGTAGAAGAAGAGAGAGAGATTATTCAATCTTGCCTTTAACACGGTAATTGACATTTGGTTTGGTTTGGTTTTTCTTCACTGAAATTTTGCTTTATTAGAAATTTATCTTTATATACTCATGATGGAAAAAGGTAAGATAATAAAAATTACAATATACATTATAGTACCAAAAGGATAAAAGTAATAGATTACTATTTTAGTTGTATCACTATATTCTTTAAAGACACGTGAAAAATTGGTTTCCAAAAGTAAACTTTGCAAAGTTTAGAGGTTGTTTTGTGTGAAGAATAACTGCTTTAAAGTAATTTGAGCTCCAGTCCTTCATTTTTACAATCACTGTTCTATCCTTGTTTATTGAGAAGCTACTGTTTTAAATGCAGGGGATATATTATCTCTGGGGTTAGAGACATGCTTGTGTTTGAAGCAGACTTGAATGATTCTGAACCATTATTATGAAACTACTCTCAAAAAAATGTGTACCTGTATCAATGGGTCTGAGGTTCACTGCATGACTGGTACTTCATTAAATATAACTCCCAGGTGAAATATGGGAGAACTATGTGAAAAATGCTTATTGCAGGATGAATAATAAAAAATTGACTAAACCTTATATATTGTGACATAAAAATTCAACAATGACAGTAGTAATTGTTTGGAACTTAAAACTAACATGGTTTTGTGGGAGGTGAGTATTTTATCACTAATAATGTTAAGAGTTGCTGGCACATGGTAATATTAATATTAATTTTGTTATTGATAGTTCAGAAAATTTGTTTCAGCTTCAGTTCACTGTTGATAATGTGATGTAAATTTTTAAGACTTCAATTTATTATCAAATTTAGGAAAACCTCTATCAATTTCTTAAATGAGTTATAAGAGTTTAGGTCTTTCAAGTTTCTGTAATTCAGTTACTGTAGTAGTGACCCATCTTAAATGCTCCTTGAATCAATGGTTCTCATTAACCATTTTGTCATCAGCATTGCTGTGGTGGTTATATATTGACTTTTGTTACCTTTGTCATCAGTATTTCATGTTAATTCAGAAAATTCTAATATATTTAGTATCACACAATTCCCATAAAAATGTGCAGTGTTTATAATTTTACATGCTGCAAACTCAATATTATTTCTGATAGGCTAGAACTTCCAATTTGAGTAGAACTCATTTAGAGCCAAATCCTCCATTTATAATTTTACATGTCTGATGATGGAAAGAATTTTCCACAGAGTAGATAGATTCCTCCTCCATTTTGGTCTTGTTTCTTCCCCACACTCACCTCCCAGCATAGCACGTGGCCATTTCTCAATTCAGTCTCTAACCTAGCCCCTTTATGCTGAGGTGCTGAGTCAAGTGGCATTCTGGGCCACAGGAAGAATTCTAAAAGTTATTCCTACACCAGGACAACTGGCAGTAACACACCCATACACAAAACTGTGACCCGCATAAATATATCCCACTAAATTCATACTTAATGTGTCCCCAACTCAACTTTCCCTTCCCTGGATGCCAAAAAACCTGCAGCCACTCCGTTACCACTCAACAAGATGGGAATGGTGACAGAGGGGAAGTCTGAGTGGAAAGAGATAGCATCTTAGCCACTGCAGCTAATACATCGTCTACAAATATTACAAAAATGCATGGCCCAGTGAACATTTAGAAGGTTTACCCAAAGGCCTTGGAAGTGGCCAGTGTGAGTAAGGAGACATGAGGCTGACACTTCTCTAGCTTCCCAGTTAATCTGCCTTCTGATGAGAGATGGCCACAGGAGAGAACTCTCTCCAACCATGAATTCAGAAAAGCATAGTACTCTCCATAGTCATAATTCCTCGTATGTTGAGTGCCTGAAAGTTCAGACAAAATACATGTTGATGTATTTTGTTCCTAAAAGAAAGCCACATTGACAGAAAAATCAAATTTATTTGAATATCTAGTCTTCATAGCAAAAGAAGATAAAACAATAACTTCTGGGTGTCCTGGGCTCAGTTCGTTTTTATGATGGAGACCCCTAAAGCTTATTAATGATTTTCAGATTTCAGCAATTAGATGCTTACCCTTTCTCAAATTTGGTACTCATGGACACTTTACCCTATTTAAGCGTGTACCTGAGTATTATTTATAATCCTGTTATTAACTAAAGTTAAAGCACCTTAGTAGGGAAAACTCTATATGCCTGGGGAGACTGGTGGAATAGTGCAGTCATTTCTAAAACTGTGCTGATGGGGAGCCTGCTTCCTATTCAGTTCAAATGCCAGGCAGTATGGCTGCTTCCTCTGTTCCCATGGAAACCTCAGCCTTGCTGAAGTTCAAGTTAATTTCTTACTGCCATCTGCCTGTTGAGCTACAGGGTTTTCTCCAGCTAATATCATGCAGAGGCCTGTTAGGAGAAAGAAGTTTACTTAGGAACTCCCTGGGCTGTTTCCACAGGAGGTCAAGGGTGAAAACAGAGCCAGCTGAACCTCAATGCAGAATTAGCTTAAGGATGAAAGGAGTTAAAAATATATTGCATGAGGTTTTTTTAAAAAAAACCATGTTTAAATACAAATTGACTATGACTACATGAAACATTAAAAATATTTTTTGTGTGTAATGTTTCATCATCCGTTTCAACTCTAAAATTGCCACATTTCTATGTGCTTCTTGAAAATGTTAATGATATGTCAAATTAAAGATCACAAGCCGATGACCTGTGAATCAGCTCTGGCCTGCAGATGTGTTTTTTTGGCCTGCAGTCTTTGAAAACAATGCTTGAATTATTTGCCAGCTTCTGGAAATCAGAAAATTGCATTAAAAAAAAAAAACCCTCTAGATTTCCAGCTTCTCTTGAAAAGTTGGAAGATGTGGCTGGTTCTGTATTCCTGCCTTGTCAAAGCCAGAGTTCAATAGCAGCTGCCCTCCCTTCCCCACCCCAACCCCAGGGAGGGGTGTGGCTCTCCCATGTGCCACAGTCCCTGTCACTCCTTACCCTTTCCCACAGCCTGCTTCATTCATTAGTGGTAGCAGCTTGGCCTCTACATTTGCATTCACATTTCCTGCTTTAAATTCATGTCATGCACACATCCTAAAGAGTAATACATCAACCCCCAAACTCAATCATGTACCAGCTCACAGAATACAGTATTTTTGCCAGCCTAACACAGAGTAGCAAAATAATCAATCCTATTCACGAATCAACCAGTGATAGCAGTCACTTTTGTTTGCTTCTTTAGTATAAATTACTGATTTAAATAATTTGCAGTGCTGTCCATCAAATATCAGCAAAATAGAAATTGTTAGCTTGTCTGCCTTTCTGTTCTCCACCTAAGAAAGTTTATTAATAACGATAACCTGAATTTGTTTTTGCTTACTAAGTGGCAGGTACTGTTCTTTACAGCAATTCCTTATCAAGTCAGTGTAATGCTCCCCATTTAATAGATGGGAAAACTGAGGCTTAGGAGACTCTATAACTTGCCCAAAGTCATACAGCTGGTAAATAAATTCCAGCTTCACTCAACTATTTCTGATTCTAGAGCCTACCCATTAAACCACTACAGCTTATTTATCTTCTATTTAATTGTCTTCACCAAGAGTTTACACTATTTCTATATTTCCAAATCTATTTTAAATTATATTCAGAATGGGGTGGAAAAAAGTCTATGACACAGTCCTTTCTTTCAAAGAATATAAAGTTTCAATTTCAGCAATTGCAAGGATAACTGTTTTAGCAGGTTTTATTGCCTACACTGCCCACAAATAAGCAATTACACAGAGCACAATATATGTTATTTTAGAGGGAAATAGTAAGAACTATGATAATTCATACGAAAACGAAGCACAAGTTAACCAGAAGAAAAAGTATGCATAAAAATATTTGTAAGTACAAGAATGTGGTGCTTTAGGAAAATTGAAAGTAAATGCAGGAGCAAAGAACAGGAACAGGTGGGGCACAGAAAGATTAGTACCATGGCCCATTGTCTTGTTAATGGGTTTCAGCTCTGGACAAGTTCACTATGGATTCAATTTGACCAAAGAAATGACAGTAAAACATTCTTGGGTGAAAGGGTTATACCCAACTTTATTTCAGGTCAGTCTCTAGAATCCCGTTCACTCAGAGCAAGTCTGCATGCGCCAAGCCGGACTCTGCCTCTGGGCCTCTCTACCTGCGCAGCTGTCTCAGTCTCTGTCCTTGGCGCTGCCGCCACTCCAGCCTCTGCTCTCCTGTAGCCTTGCAGACATACCATCATGTTGCCCAGAGCACTGGGCAGGGCTCTTTATATAGAGTCAGTAATGATTATTGCCCACACGTGTGTAGTGAGCTAGCCAACCAGGGTCAGGTGGGAATCCTGGCCACAGGAACCTTCACTTTATCCACACCCACAATGTGGTAGGATAATACTCCAGAATATTAGCAGCTACTTTGAGAAACCGGTATTTACTTTCTTTCTCCCTTTGTCCTTCCTTCCCTGCATTTCAACAGCCCAGTGTTCCATACTGCTGGCCTCAGGAAAGTGGTGGTGTGATGAGGCAGAAGGAACCTCTGACAGCCTCACAATCCCTTTCAATTACCAGCTATTCACAGTGCAGCAGAATGATACCTGTGCTCCAGAGGGGCCTCAGAAATGGTGAAGTGAGCTGTCAGAACTGAAAGCTCCTCCTGGACAGGAATAAGGGACATTCTGACATCTTTTTGTCCCTTTTTGTGTAGGGACAGATGACCATGGACCAACTGGATGGATGGCCATCATTCCAGTAGATACTACTGTGGAAAATGACATCGCCAGTCATTTGGATCCCCCCAAATACACACCAATACTCACCCAATGTCTTCACACTTAGTACCTTGGAATTTGGCTGTGAGCCCAGGGAGAAGAGTGTAGAACTCAGATTAAGTTTCCATCTCCCCAGTGGAATGAGGACTCAAGGGCTGAGAAAATAGTCTGAGTGCAGAAAGTGTCTTTTGCACACCTAACTGTGGAATGAGTGCCATACCATCTTTAGAAATCACGAATAATCACAGAAATACAAATAATAACAAAATTCCATTTATTTTGCCTAACAGATTGGCAAACATTAAATAGGTTCATAATTACCGGCTTGCGAGATAGTGGGAGAATAAGCATTGACAAACAATGTTGGTGCAAGAGTGAGCAATATAAACATTCTTGAGGGCATTTGGGCACCAGGTATCAATCCTAAGGAAATCACTCAACATAAAAATAAGGAAGTTCATTTCAGTGTTACTTATAATAGTGAATAACAACAGGGGTTTATTAAATAAATTATTAAAATGGAACAATATATAGCCATTAAAAAATCATTGAGGTTAGTTCTATGCTTACTAACATATCCAATGTTTGTAATATACAGTTAAAGGGGAGAAAATCAATTTCCAAATAGTGTATACATTATGATCAAATTCTTGTAACTCCATACTTTTCTACTTGCATAGAAAAATTTTGTGGGGATAGTCACCAGTGTGTCAACAGTGACAATCTTTGGATGACATGATTATGAATAATTTAAATTTTGTTTCAATTTGACTTTTCTGTATTTTCCAGTTATTTTACAATGGACATGGATTGCTTATATTACTATTTTCTTGATTTTATTTAAAAAAGAGAAAGTAGTTGAGGATGGCTGAAACGTACCAAGGCATCGGATGAATAATAAGAGTAAGAAATGGAGCAGGATTTAGGGTGCAGATTACAAAGCTCAAGGAATGACATGTGTTATGTCTTCTGTGCCACAAAGGCATTTCTTCAACATACCAGCAAACAACATAACTGGTAAAATGACTGAACCATTTCTCTCAGCAGGCACCGAGAAACCTTGAAAATTAATACTGGAGCCAATATCTTAACAGTTTTGATCTCATGTAAGGTTTAATAACAGATAATTTATTTCCTTTCCCTATGTTGCCTAGGCAACAAAATACAGAGTGGCATGTCTTAAATTTATAATGACCTGCTTTCCATCTGATATACCACAGTTATTATCTATACTACTGGTTCTCCTACTTTAATTCAGAGCCAGAGCCCAACGAAGTAGTGATTTTTAAAGCAGAATCCGCTGCCTGTCTAGCACACTCCTCCCTGGAAAAGAGGCTCCTGAGGCCGGACACCTCCCCCAGGTGATTTCACTCCGTCTCCCCCAGACACTCCCAGTCTGAGCTACACATTCAGCTGAAACAAACCACAGAGTACTTTGTCACATCCTTCTTGTTTAACATTTGTATTGGATTCCTAGGGCTGCTGTAACAAATTACCACAGATGTGGGGCCTTAAAACCAAAGAAATTCATTTTCTCACAATTCTGGAAGCTGGAGGTCCTAATCAAGGTGTCAAGAGGGGCCCGGGAGGTGGTGCTCTGGTGGTCCAGGGAGAATCCTTCCTTGCAGTTTGCCTTCTGTGGGCTCCTGGAGTTCCTTGGCTGTGGGAGCCTATCTCCAATCCCTGCCTCCACCTTCCCTGCCCTTCTGCCCAGTGTCTCTCTCTCCTTCCTCTTCTGTGGACACCTGAGACGGGATTTAGGACCCACCCTAAATCCGGCATGCTCTCACCAAGAGTTTTTTAACTTAATTATATCAGCAAAGAACCTATTTCCAAATAAGTCCACATTCACAGAAACTGGGGGTTAGGATTTGAACATATCTTTTGGGGGGACAGAATTCAACCACTACATAGTTACACCTATATACAATTTTCCTTATAGATAAGAAGCTATTTATAATCACAACTAACATTTCTTGAGGACTTACTTACTCAGGCAACAAGCTAAGCATTATCTCAGTTATGTTACAAATGTCTTTCCCTTGCCCTACCTCCACCTCCCATTAACTCCTGAAATACCCAGTTTCCGTTACTTTGCCTTCTGGAAAGGAGAATAACGTTTCAAAATTCCTGCCAGTGAATAGAGCATCAGCTTTCACAAGTGAGGAAGAATTGCTCCTCCTAGACAATCACTAGTGTGACCTGTTCGGCCACTTTCTGAAGCTGTGCAGCTAGACATATGCTTGGTTGTAATACCACAGTGATCTGCAAACCTCAATTATCTGATACCAGGCTCCTTTGAAGAAATATAATCTTGGCTTCGCAACTTACATCAAATGCTTATGTCAAACTAGCTCATCATAATGCATATTGTTTTTTCCCCCAATATTTTACTATGAAAAAGTTTAAACATACAGCAGAATTGAAAGAATTTTACAATTAACACCCTTTACTCACTACCTAAATTCCACATTAACATTTTACTATTCTTGCTTTATTTTATAATTATGTGTCCATCTATCCTATCCATGAATCCGTCTTTTTTTTCCTTCCCCCAGGTACCTCAGGACGCGTATCATTAAACCAGGCCAGAACACAAGCTATTTGGTAGCAGGCAAGTCCCTAAGAAGAAAAAGAGGGTGAAGGTACAGTTCCTTCTTCCATACTACCACTTAAACCAGCACGCCTCTTGCCATGGGGTAGAGTAAGAATTCACAAGAGAATCGAACTATACTGATGGACAGTGACTGCAGTGGGGTATGGGGGAAGGGGGACTTGATAATATGGGTGAATGTAATGACCACAATGTTGCTCATGTGAAAACTTTAAAAGATTGTATGCCAATGATACCTTAATAAAAAAAAAAAAGAGAGAGAGAGAATTGGCAAGAGACACCAAGAGTATGACAGTAGGGATCTCTCTCCACAAGAAAATCGGAAGAAGGAAGAATGTATTTCCTTACAAAGAATGCACTAGGTGATTTAATTAATGGTCATATCTTCAATAGCATCCATACAATACATACCGCTGTTTCCTTTCATTCCTAACACTACTAACCAAGAAATAGTTTGGACTTTAGGAGTTTTACAATGCTCTTATGACCCTATCCATCTCTGTTTCTCTTTGCTTTTATTTACCTGTTGCACCCATCCTCTCACGCTGCACAAGCTTAACACCATGCAAAGAGGAATATGGTGGCCACTATGTATATATAGCGATGGACTCATATCCCAAAGGCTTCCTGATTACAGATGAAAAAGAATGATTTACTGCTAACTCCAGGCTGAAAAATAACAAGGAAGGACTAAAATTAGTCCAGCTAGGATCATGTGTACCCTGGACCAATCACTGGGATGAGAAGGAAACAGTCCACTTGGGTCATGTGTCAACCCTCTGCTCAAAGACATGTCTATTATAAAAAGAAGTTAGAAGTTGAACCTCACTAGAAACACAAAAGAATTCAAAGTTTTTTTTTGGTATCATTAATGTACAATTAAATGAGCAATATTATGGTTACTAGACTCCCCCCATTTTCAAGTCCCCACCACATACCCCATTACAGTCACTGTCCATCAGCATAGTAAGATGCTATAGAATCACTACTTGTCTTCTCTGTGTTGTACCGCCTTCCCCGTGACCCCCACACTACATTATGTGTGCTAATCATAATGCCCCATTTTCTCCCTTATCCCTCCGTTCCCAACCATCCTCCCCAGTCCCTTTCCCTTTGGTAACTGTTAGTCCATTCTTAGGTTCTGTGAGTCTGCTGCTATTTTGTTCCTTCAGTTTTCTCTTTGTTGTTATACTCTACAGATGTGGGAAATCATTTGATACTTGTCTTTCTCTCCCTGGCTTATTTCACCAAGCATAATACCCTCTAGCTCCATCCATGTTGCAAATGGTAGGTTTTGTTTTCTTCTTATGGCTGAATAATATCCCATTGTGTATATGTACCACATCTTCTCTATCCACTCATCTACTGATGGACACTTAGGTTGCTTCCATTTCTTGGCTATTGTAAATAGTGCCGTGATAAACATAGGGGTGCATATGTCTTTTTCAAACTGGGTTCCTGCAGTCTTAGGGTAAATTCCTACGTGTGGAATTCCTGGGTCAAATGGTATTTTTATTTTTAGTTTCTTGAGGAACCTCCATACTGCTTTCCACAATGGCTGAACTAACTGACATTCCCACCAGCAGTGTAGGAGGGTTCCCCTTTCTCCACATCCTTGCCAGCATTTGTTGTTGTTTGTCTTTTGGATGGCTGCCATCCTAACTGGTGTGAAGTGATATCTCATTGTGGTTTTAACTTGCATTTCTCTGATGATTAGTGATGTGGAGCATCTACTCATGTGCCTGTTGGCCATCTGAATTTCTTCTTTGGAGAAGTGTTCAGATCCTCTGCCCATTTTTTAACTGGATTATTTGCTTTTTGTTTGTTGAGTTGCATGAGCTC
Organism: Smutsia gigantea; assembly: GCA_032199065.1. Lineage (NCBI taxonomy): Eukaryota > Metazoa > Chordata > Mammalia > Pholidota > Manidae > Smutsia > Smutsia gigantea. Next base: position 37,125 of record JAVSCE010016385.1, on the reverse strand, counting down.
TTTGTATATTTTGGATGTGAACCCCTTATCAGATATGTCATTTATGAATATATTCTCCCATACTGTAGGATGCCTTTTTGTTCTACTGATGGTTTCCTTTGCTGTACAGAAGCTTTTTAGTTTGATATAGTCCCACTTGTTCATTTTTTATTTTATTTCCCTTGCCTGCAGAGATATGTTCATGAAGAAGTTGCTCATGTTTATGTCCAAGAGATTTTTGCCTATGTTTTCTTCTAAGAGTTTTATGGTTTCATGACTTACATTCAGGTCTTTGATCCATTTTGAGTTTACTTTTGTGTATGGAGTTAGACTAATCCAGTTTCATTCTCTTACATGTAGCTGTCCAGTTTTTCCAACACCAGCTGTTGAAGAGACTGTCAGTTCCCCATTGTATATCTATGGCTCCTTAATTGTATATTAATTGACCATATATGCTTGGGTTAATATCTGGACTCTCTATTCTGTTCCACTGGTCTATGGGTCTGTTCTTGTGCCAATACCAAATTGTCTTGATTACTGTGGCTTTGTAGTAGAGCTTGTAGTTGAGAAGCAAGATCCCCCCTGTTTTATTCTTCCTCCTGAGGATTGCTTTGGCTATTCGGGGTCTTTTGTGGTTCCATATGAATTTTAGAACTATTTGTTCCAGTTCATTGAAGAATGCTGTTGATATTTTGATAGGGATTGCATTGAATCTGTAGATTGCTTTAGGCAGGATGGCCACTATGACAATATTAATTCTTCCTCCTCAAGAGCATGGGATGAATTTCCATTTATTAGTGTCCTCCATAATTTCTCTTAGGAGTGTCATAGTTTTCAGGGTATAGGTTTTTCACTTCCTTGGTTAGGTTTATTCCTAGGTATTTTATTCTTTTTGATGCAACTATGAATGGAATTGTTTTCCTGATTTCTCTTTCTGTTAGTTCATTGTTAGTGTACAGGAATGCAACAGAATTCTGTGTATTAATTTTGTATCCTGCAACTTTGCTGAATTCAGATATTAGATCTAGTAGTTTTGGAGTGGATTCTTTAGGGTTTTTTATGTACAATATCATGTCATGTGCTGACAGTTTGACTTCTTCCTTACCAATCTGGATGCCTTTTCTTTGTTTTGTCTGATTGCCGTAGCTAGGACCTCCAGTACTATGTTGAATAAAAGTAGGGAGAGTGGGCATCCTTGTCTTGTTCCTGATCTTAGGGGGAAAGCTTTCATCTTCTCACTGTTAAGTATGATGTTGGCTGTGGGTTTGTCATATATGGCCTTTATTATGTTGAAGTACTTGCCCTCTATACCCATTTTGTTGAGAGTTTAACCATGAATGGGTGTTGAATTTTGTTGAATGCTTTTTCAGCATCTATGGAGATGATCATGTGGTTTTTGTTCTTCTTTTTGTTGATGTGGTGGATGATGTTGATGGATTTTCGAATGTTGTACCATCCTTGCATCCCTGGGATGAATCCCACTTGATCATGTTGTATGATCCTCTTGATGTATTTTTGAATTCGGTTTGCTAATATTTTGTTGAGTATTTTTCATCTATGTTCATCAGGGATATTGGTCTATAATACCAATGTTCTAACTCATTTATTTACACCCCTCTTACCCCAATGCCCACTCTACCCATAAACTTTGTTAAAAGTTGGGACTCCTCTTGATAATATAATGAGACCATCTCTTGAGCAAATGCTTTCTATATAATGACATTGGGGAACAGTGATTTTGTTTTTTAAGGATCTGTTTAGTTTAAGTGAGTAATTAGTGAAAGTTTAACATGTTTCCATCTTAAGTGAATATTAGTAGTTTCACTAAAATTTATCATGAAATTTTTTGTTCCTGGAATTTTTGTTGAATAAAATAGAAATTTTAAGGGTGAATTCAATTGCCTAAGGAACTTGGTATGAAGGGGAGAATAAACTGTTTAACCTCTGTTTAACCTTCTCTAGAATGTTTATTTAAACATTCTGTCAATGTTGATATGATTCACCCATGAATGTAACCCAGATCATGTACAGTTACATATAATTTATTTACAAATCTGTGGAACTTCAGTTGCTTCTATAACAAACTTTAAGAAAATAAATTGAATGTGCAACTGCTTGAATCAAACAGTGTCAACCTATAAAAGTAAAAACAAAAACAAAAGTGAGACAATTCCAACCCTTAATAACAACTTTGTTTTTCCAGCTCAGTGATTTGACCAGTAGCCAAACAAAAAGATATTAGAACAGATAACACAAGTCCATTATCCCTTTTATCAAAATCTCACTCATTTCTCCAACTTTAATATTAATAATCAATCCATTCTATCAAAATCAAAATAAGACCAAAAAAAAAACCATTTTGTTTTGCAGAAACTACAGTCTCCTGTGACAGTGCTGGCCAAACTAAAATTCCAGGTCTCCTTATCTTTCTGAACAAATGGGTTTTAAAATCTCAAATACTTTGACTTTTTCAGAGTATCAAGGCTAAATCCTATAGCAAATGGAACCTGTGTATAAATGTACTTTAAAATGTAATCAAAGAAAGAAATGAATTATCAAATGGCTCCCCCTGAAGACCTCTTCACCTATTCAGTTTAAGGTTAGTTCAGAGATGCCAAGTAAATTCTGGCTTGATCCTAAATCAAATGCCCTTGGATCTGCCTAGTCAAATGTCCTCCATACACTACGACTTGACCTTCTCTTGGATCCTTCCAGTGCATGCTCTGCCTCTGCTTTCCAGACAGCCTTTTATGCCATGGGAAATTCTGGCTATCAGCCCTAAAAGCCTGGGTGGGGTTTCCCCACAACCTAGATAGCCTGCTTCTATGGATCCTCTGGGAGAGAAGATTGTTAATTGACAGTTGAAACATAACAGGAAAACAGTTCCTCTAGGTTCCTGTACCAGGAAATAGCTCCTAGTGCCAAGACTGTAACTCCAGTGCCAAGACCACAATCATATGGAGTTTGACATTCTGTATTTAATTCCACTGCTACTAAAGGAATAGTACAAAAAGCCATGATGTCTAAAGTGCATCCTGTTCGGCATAGAGCCTTGAGCAAACACAGAAACCTTTGTCCCTGCTTCTATCATGTGGGGGACAAAGACTTAGCCTAATTCTCTCCTTATCCTGGACAAATCAATCCTAAGAAAAAAGGGAAAAATAAATGTGAGACATTGGAACCACTGAACCCAGTGAACCAAACTCCAGAGGGCAATCCATTCAACCCAATATTTTGTTTTTAAGAGTGGAGACTAATAAATGTTCTAAGGAATACTGTCACTACCCTTCATGATGTAAAGCCCAAAAGGTATTGATGGACCTCTAATATCTCTAATTGACCTTAATTATAGCCTATAAATCCTTATAAGCCTAACTCAGTCATGAAACACTTTCACCTTGATCCCAGCCAAATCAGCTGGGTCATGCATGAAGAGTTATCACTCAGGACTCAAGAAGCTAACTCCTGAACTTCCCACTTCTTATGTCCTCTAATTCCCCTTGGAAGTCCTTCAACACATTTTTTTGCCTTAGCTTCTCCAATTTAATGCACTGATCACTATCTCTTCTGGAGTCTAACCCAAGGTTCCCTTTCTTGGTTTGTAAATTCCTATGTCCCTCTGACAGTTCTTTGTCACAAACAGGATGTTGGGAGCCACCTCACCCAGGCAAGACACACTGAGTATGGCCAACCCATCCAGACAAACTCTTTGGTTGGTATACCTTCCCTAAGTTAACCGCTCCTCCCCCTTCCTTATTCACAACAAATACTTAGTTCAAGCATCTGAGCCAGTAGTTTCCAACCTGTACATTGGAATCAAGTGAGATGTTTTAAAGACCTACCTATGCTTGTATTTCATCCCGAGTTTGCCTTAATAAATATAGGGTGCAACAGGGATTCTTCAAAGGTTCAAAAGTCGAGAATTCTTCGATCTCAAGCATACATTTCAATTCAAGCCACTTTAGCCCTTTTCCACATCTGTCTTTACTGACTTAAAAGTTTAAATCTTTTTAGTATGACTTTTTACAGAATCCTTCTTTCCTCTTGATTATTTTAGTTGTTGCTTTCCACTGACTCGTTTGTGATGTTAATTTGGGCAGGTGAAAAGAATAATTGATGTCACCTGCACAAACAGCAGCTAGAAGTCCAGCAGGTGAAAACAATCATATTGTAAACTTCTCAAAGGAAGGGGCATGCCTATCCATCTTTGTATTTCCACAGTATCCACTGTGGTACTTTGATTAAAGTAGATTCCTAATACATATTTAGGAGGGAAAGTAGGATAACCTGGATATAAGATCAGCTTCCAATTTTTAAAATATCTGTAATATATATGATGTGTGTGTAGTTGGAAAGTAGTGTGGTGGGGAATACCCAGCATTTTTCAATTGGTTTTTCTTAAGCAGCTTTATTGGGATATAAATCATATACCATACAATCCACCCTTTTAAAGGGTATAATTCAATGGTTTTTAGTATATTCACAGAGCTGTGCAACCAATACCACAATCAATTCTAGAACATTTGTCACCCTAAAAGGAAATCCCATGGCCATTAATAGTCATTCTCCATTCCTCCCCAGTCCCTTTCCCCCAGACCTAGGCAACCTCTAAACCACGTTATGTCTCCATAGATTTGCCTATTCTGGACATTCATGTAAACGGAAGCATGCAATATGTATCTTCTATATCAAGCTTCTTTCACTTTGTATAATGCTTTCAAGGTTCATCCACATTATAGCATGTACCAGCATGCCATTCACTTTTATTGTCAAATAATATTCCATTGTGTGGATATAAAGTATTTTATTTCTCCATTCATCAATCATTGGACATTTGCGTTATTTTCACTTTGGCTATCATGAATAATGCTACTATGAGCATTAGTTTTGTATGGACATGTATTTTCATTTCTCTTAGGCATATGTACAGTGGATTGCTGTGTCAAATGGTAATGCTATGTTTAATTTGTTGAGAAACTGCCTGTGGGGTAAATGGAAGTTTTCACCCAGAATTTCCAGAATTTCCCGCCTGGACTTAGTCCATTTACATACTAATGGTTGTTTACAACAGCAGACCACCTGGTTGATCTGGGGCAAAGGGTGGAGAGAAAATGGCCATTCTCTCCTCACCTCCATTCCTGGTACCCGACTGGTGACCCATCAGTCACCATGGACCTGCCCATGGAGTTCCTGCCGGAAGGGGCAGGCAGGGGGAGACAGCATGCAGGCCGCCACCAGAGGGGACAGACGGTGTGGAGTTTGGCTGGTGAGCCCGAGCAGGCTGTGAGAAATGAAACCCCTTAACCCAACCTGCCCTTCCCCTTGTCTTACTTCAGTTTCACCAGATTCACAGAGAACTTTTCCTGGGAAGGGAAGCCCCTTACTCCCAGAGTTACACTGCTGAACAGTTTTCCACATTGGCTACACCCTATTGCATTGCCACAATCTCCCCCTCTCCTCCCTTGCCCCTCCATTCAAGCAGCTGAGCCTTTCTTCTCCCTTTGCCTCTGGGGAGGACGAGACTGGCTGAAAGAAGAGACAAAAGCATGTTCCTGACTTTCATTTCCAAAAGCCTACACCCGTGGGGACCAGAGAAAATGACAGGATAGACAAAAAAGGGATTAGAGGAGGGGAATTTCGTCATTCTACTCCACTCCACCCCATCCCCAACAACAAGAAAAGTTTCCTCCAGGGCTGGAAAGAAGATAGGACACCAGAGAGAAAAGACAGAGCTCTGGGGCACAGTTACTGGGCCCCAGGAGGTGGTTGTGGACAGGAGGCATGCTTGCCTTAGTGAGTAGACCCCCACAAAACTCGGGGAGGAAAGTGGTTTATGGAGAATCTAGGCCCTGAGTCTCGCAGACATTTCCTCAGCCAGTGTGGCAATAGGACTGGGTGCTTCAGCTGCGTTCAAAGCTGACCCAGCGTGGCCTGGCCAGCAGGAAGAAGGGACATCTCAATGACAGCGTAGAGATGAAGAACACGGGCCTATCCCCCCAACCTGTGAACCTCCTGGAATGTAGATTAAACCTCAGGGGGAGGAAGTGAGAGAATCCCAAACTGATCAAAATTAATTTTCTACCAGTCTAGTAAAATACAAGTTTAAAATTAAAATTAGATTGTATGTTGGCAAAGTGAAGAAAATTGTATCTTTGAGTTATATACTGAGATGGGTACCCACCATACAATATTAGAAAAAAGAATACAGAAGTCAAATGTCCAACAAATATATGAAAAGACACCTTTCTGCTGACAAAACCATGTGCAGCAAGAATGTGGAACCGAAGAAGTTCATCTGAACTGCTGGTAGAGCCATCAACGGGAACAGCCACTTTGAAGAGTAAGTTAACAATACTTAATCAAATTGAAAATTTGCAGACCCTATGACTCAGCAATCGCCTACTTAGGGATATAATCCAGAGAACTCTCGCACAGATGGGCCAAGAGATATGCAAAAGGACCTTTACTGTAACATTGTTTGTAATGGGAAAAAAAATTACAAGCAAAAAGTCCATCAACAGGAACATATGAATTAATTGTGCCATGTGCATTCACAGGATACTATCCAGCCTTTTTCCCCAAAATGTGATGCTGGACCAGCCTTGTTGCTCCTCTTGAGAGGCCCAGATCTCCTCAACCAAATCTGTATTTTAACAAGATCCTTTGGTGATTGATGCATCGTTTAAAATTTGAGAAAAGCTGTCCTATGCAGTTAAGTGAATGAACAAGGGCTACTTGTGTCCACCTTGACAGATCTTTAAAAACATAATACATTAAAAAATATATATATACAAGTTGCCAAAGACTAGTATCATATGACACCATTTAAATGAAATTTTAGAACATGTATAAAACTGCTATATATTTTTATGAGTATGTTCATATATATTAGCCATCGGGCTTAGCCATAGGATATGCAGGGAATTTTATAAGCACCAATTCTGTATACTGGTTTCCTCTGGAGGGAAAGGGAAAGGATTTGAAAGCTACAGACGGGGCTTCAATTGGAATTATAATGATTTTTTTCTTAAGCTACATGACAGGAATGCTTGGGTTTCTTTCATTTATTTTTACATGCTAATGATTCTGGTACCCAATTCCAATGTGTGTGTGTTAGAGGGCTTGGGGGGCACAGGGGAGTTAAAAAACAAAATTCAACTCAGTAAATTTGAAAATCTAACTGAAGATCTTTATTTAAGAATTCATGAATCAGGTGGCACCACATCTTAGAAAGGAGCTCTAAGGAGCAGTACAAAAGAAGACTTAAGGAGCTGTACAAAATGAAAGGCAAAAGAAGTGGATTATTTCAAACAAGGTTGCCTTCCTTTGGGGGAATGCAGTGCTTGGGCAGGACTGGGGTGGGTGTTGTCTGTCAGGCAGATTACCACACTAGTGCTAACTAGAATTAGTTAGGTAGTTCCAGATTGACAGGTTAAAGGTCACATTCCTGGGAGAGGCTGAAATTTCAATTTATTTAGGTATTAAGTCTTGGTTTGCTTATGTAGGGCTTAGCACAAGTGACTCCATTTTGGGCTTGTTTCTTTTTTAATGGTTCAGGGTGGGGGGTGTCTTGGCCCTAAGCAATTCTCTGACACCAGCTGGGTGTCCTACAATTCAACTCAATTCCAACACCACCTACTCCAAGAAAGCACCAGATTACACAGATTAAGAGTTTAGACCCATAAGACTGCTTGCTCTCCACTTCAGACACCAATTGCAAGCCCAAGTTGTCAGCTGTGCTTCTGACCAACTGGCTATAAACCAGAGGTTCCCAGGACCACCTCCTCCAGTTCAGTTAATTTGCTAGACTGGCTCACAGAACTCAAAAAACATTTTACTTACTAGATTGTAACTCAGAAACAACCACATGGAAGCAATGCCTTGGGTGAACTGTGGGGAAGAGGCACAGAGCTTCAATGTCCAGTCCCAGGGTGCCCCTCTCCCAGAACCTTTGTGTGTCCACCATCCTGGAAGCTCTCTGAACTGTGTCCTTTCTGATTTTTAGAGAGGCTTCATTATATGGGCATGATTGACTAAATCATGGGCCATTAGTGACCGATTCATCCTCCAGTCCCTTCCCTCCTCCAAGGTCAAGGGGGTGGGACTGAAAATTTTCCCCTGGCAGCAAGCCCCCAAACTAGGTGCTTTCCCAAAGACACCTCATTAACATAAACCCAAGTGTGGTTAAAAGGGGTTTGTTATGAATATTAAGATACCTTTATGGCTCTTATCACTTAGGAAATTCCAGGTGTTTTAAGAGTCCTGTGCCAGAAACAGGGATGAAGACCAAATATATTTCTTATTAGAAATATATTATCACATATGCTAAAATTTTCATTTGAATAAGAAGTTTTTTAAAAAACAGTATGTATATCTGGGTGGGTGATTTTAATTTTCTTCTGAATATTTTTGTATTTTCTAATTTTTTTTATAATGAGCACGTGTTGCTTATATGATCTAAAATCTGTTTTAAAAGTAATTTGAATTGAATTCTAATTTCATTTTGATGAACTAAGCATCTTTTCACTTAGAGCATCAAACTAATTGCCAGACTTCCTGCTCTCTACTCCAGTCTCCCACATCTCTCCTTAACTTAGCACACAGTTTAGGGCCTAGCGATCGCTGGTATTCCTGAGAAAGCACTCAGGGTGGTGGCTGGCACATAGAGATGGGAGACGATTCTCAATCAGAGCTCTCTGATGGCTGTCTTTCTTTGACTTTGTCTCACTTGGGGCAGGGAGGAATCTGGAAAAACGTATCATTTCTCTAGGTCTCTCTTTTCTTTACAATAGAGATGATAACTCATGCAGTTTACCTCACAGTGTTCTTGTAAAGACAAAAGAGAGGAGTATGAAAATGATTTCAAACTTTAAAATGCTTTGGAAAAGTCAAGCTCTCCCTCAACTGTTCAACCCCGTGCATCAGTCATCAATCCTGGACCTGCCTGGAGATTAATACAGTGATTCTATCCAAGAGTGTTTTTTCCCTTTGTATCGTATGTACTTGGCAGGGTAGTCTTTGGGGTTGCTTGCTAAATTTTCTCCCTTTCTAAGAACATGGTGGGATTGTACTTTCCTGCTTTCTTGAAGTTAGATAAAGCCATGTGACTTGCTCTGTCTTATGAATTTTGAGCCTAAGTGACATATGTCATTTCTAAGAAGAAACAAAGAGCTGTTTGGGGAATCACTATATCCCTTTCCAACTGCAGGGTGTTTGTGGAAATATGTGATGGATCATCAGAGATCCTGGGTTTCTGAGAGACTAAGGTGAGCAGTGCATGCCTACCTACAGTGGGCTTGTAGCATGAATGGGAAATAAACCTGAGAATTGAAACTTATTTGTAACCACAGAAAAACTAAGTCTAGCCTCACAGATGCAAATGACTAAAATTAGTGTAGTATGAGTTAAAGAAAAGGATGGGTGAGACCAACACAAGCCTTCATCAGAAATAAAAATAATGGGGTAAAACAGGGCATGGATTCTCAATTCCCCTTCAGTTATTTCCTCCATGAGTCAGAGAGACGTATTCTGTCCTCCTTATTTAAGGCCAGAAGGACAGCGGTTTCTAAGCTGTTTTTATCACAGAATCTCTTTCAGTGAGTTTTACATTCAATATAAGTGGTCAGGTCATGGATTGACATGATAGTTATTAAAGCTGTTTGCCAAATATTTCTTGACTTCCTCCTTTCCAGGAATATGGGAGGGCTGCACTTCCTATTCCTCTGAGGTCGGATGGGGCCATGTAACTAGTTCTGGGCAATCAATTATGACCAATGAGTTGCTAGTGCAAGATCCTCAAGTTCTTTGTCTATTCTGGTAACCCACGGAGTTAGAGATGGTGGCTACTCCATCAGCAGGAGTTCCTAGGTATGACGGGCTATCTCTCATGCCCATCCCAAAATGGACATGAGGTGTTATGGGAAAAAACACATTTCTATTGTTTTAAGCCACTGATGTTGTGGGCTTGTTTGTTATGGTAGCATAACCCAGCCTTTCCTGACTGACACGGAGGGAAATCTTGAGCTAAGTTACTCTTTCTTTGAAGTGATTACAACCACCACAGCCTTCAAATGAAATTACACCATTCCTCTCCACAGCATGGCTGACTTAGCAAAAACAGAAACAGAGCAAAAAGAAGGCTGAGTCCTCAGAGGCCTTTTTAGTGGAGTTCTAGTCCTCTGATGGAGGAACCCACATTTTCCTCCTCTGAGTCTGCTCTCGGGTACCATCTGTGAATTAATCTCAGCAGTGCCTCTGAAGCTGGGAACACAGAGCTCAAGAAAGGGTGTTGTTTTTTCATCCTGCTTCCAGTTCCATGATTGGGTTCCCAAAGGTGACTTAACAAGTGAATTTTTTATTTTTTTTTTTACTGAGATATAATTGACATATAACATTATATTAGTTCCAGGTATACAACATAATTATTTTGTATATGTGTATATTATGAAATAATCACCACAATAAATCTAGCCAACTTCTTTCACCACACAGTTAACATTTTTTTTCCTTGTGATGAGAATTTTGAAGACTTAATCACTTAGCAACTTTCAAATATGCACTCCAGTGTTGTTAACTCTACTCACCGTGCTGTACATTATATCCCTAGGACTTATTTTTTTAATAACTGGAAGTTTGTACCCTTTGACACCCTTTGCCCATTTCATACCCACCCACCCTGTACCTCTAGCAAACACCAATCTGTTCTTTGTATCTGTGAGTTCGTTTTAGGGCAAGGGGAAGGTTAGATTGAACATGTAAGTGAGACCATATGGTATTTATCTTCTCTGTCTGATTTATTTTACCCAGCATCATGCCCCCAAAGCCCAATCACGTTGTTACAAATGGAAGATTTCCTTCTTTTTTATGACTAAATAATACTCCATTATGTATATATGCCCCACATATTCTTTATCTATTTATACATCGATGGACACTTATGTTGTATCTATGTCTTAGCTACTGTGTAAATAATGCTGCAATGAACATGGTGTTACAAATATTTTTTTGAGTTAGTATTTTAATTTCCTTTGGATAAATACCTAGAAGTGGAATTGTTGGATCATATGGTAGTTCTGTTTTTAATTTTTTGAGGAACTTATATACTATTTTCCATAGTGGCTGCACCAGTTAACTTTCCTCCTAACAGTGCACAAGGGTTTCCTTTCCTCCACACCCTTGCCAACAATAAGTGAATTTTTAAGGTTGCTGGTACTGGTAAGCTTTTCTAGTCTTTTCCATAGTATTTGCCACTTACTCATTATTTCATACCTGTGTGTTTTCTTATAAATGTGTTTATTCTTCTAAGAAATTAAAGAAACTGCCTAATGCAGTCAGGTGATCTCTAGCAGATGACTAACTGTTATAGCTTTGACCTTCAAATCCCCACAGACTTTTCTTTAATTGCCTTGTGCAAAGTACTTTATTTCAAGTAGTTGGAAGAATACCTGGAGAATTAGTCATGTCATCAACTAAGGCTTTCATCTCAGTATGAAGCACTTTTATCTCAGCCTTTATTTGTTTTTGCTTCTGAGACAACATCTCTGAAACTCTTGATTTGTTGCAAAGCATATTTAAACGTTACTTATTCAATGGACAGATCCATGAGGTTCGAAAACTTATTTATATATGTTCATCTGATTAAGAAGTTCAGGAGATAAAGAATGTCTTCTTCAAAGAATATCCATCTACAGCAGGAGAAATTTTCTGAACTTCATGGTCAGATGTTGATGTTCGCTAGAGATGGGGTAAATGGTTTACAGAATTTCAGAAATTTAATGTGAATAGATTGAGAGAAAAGAGAGGCACGTCCTGGTGAGATTGTAGGCATACTCAGTTGTTATAAGAAGCTAAGCTACTGTAAACTATTTGAAATCTAGAAGATTCTTTTTTTAAGCTTCTCTTCTTCCTTCAGCTGGGTCACTTCTCAAATTCCTGGTCTCAGCGGACCATCCCTGCCACCCTAGCAGGCTGGGCCCCTCATATACTCTCTTACAGAACTCCATATATTTCCATCCTAGCTATCACAGTTATCACTAAGTAAGTGTTTCTATAATTATTTTTATTAATTATCTCCTCCAATAAATCATAAGCTCTGTGACAACAGTGATATTTGTATTGCTTGCCACTGTGATTCCAGCACCCAATTTATCAATTCAACCAATATTTATCAAGTGTCTATTATGTGCCAGGCACTGTGCTAGGCACTTGGGATGCCTGGTGAACAAAACTAAGATTTCTGTCCTGGTGAAACTTACATTCAAGAGCAAGCACTCACCCAGTAAATGACTGCATAATAAAGTATATGGCATGTTAAAAGTTGAAAAGTGCCATGGAACATCGATAAGGTAGAGCAAAGTCAGGAAGGGAATCTGGTTGTACTGTTAAATGGGGTGGTCAGATTAAGGCTTATTGAGAGGATGGGATCTGAGCAGACTCGGAGAAGGTAAGGAAGTTAGCCAAGCACACATCTGGGCGTGGGCATTCCAGGCTGAGGGAGCAGCTAGAGCAGATTGTTTAAGGCAGGAGAGCTTGGTATTGTTCTGAGAACAGCAACAGGGCCAGTGTGTCTCGAGAGGAGCAAGCAAGAGAGCAAAAGATAAGGTCAGAAATAATAAATATTTGTCAAGGGAATGAATGGAAAAACAAACAAATACTTGTTTTTAAAATTCACTTTAAAGTACTTTCTCATGCCTTGTATATTTTCCCCTGGGTGAGAAAAGTGTCTGGGTCCATCCAGTTCACGAGCTGGCATCTCAGGTACATTAAGTGGCAACTCTAGAAGGCATTGTGTCCTTTTATTGTCAAAGAGGAAACATCTCCCAGCTGTGTCAAGAGATGGCCGTGTGTCCTCTTAACCATAAGTCCCTGGACCCCCTCCTAGCCTGGATTCACACAGCAGAGTCTGAAGCTGAGGAGATAAAGCTGATCCTGTGATTCCAGTCAGAAGCCCATGGTGCTGACAGGCCACTCTGCATCAAAGCTGACCTGATGGGAACCAAATTGCACCAGAGGAACAAGAAGGTGTTCAAAGGGGCTGAGAAGCATTATCTCACTCAGCACATTGAGCAGATGGATGTGGAGAGGAAAACAGGCTCTTAGTGAATATATGGCTTCCTATCATTGAAACTCACTCTCTGGAAAGGTTCTGAAACCCATATCCATTAATGCTATAAATCAGTGGTTTCCAAATACTACTGCAGGATCAGCTGGGAGATGCTTGGTCAACTATCTTGGAACCTGTTGGGAAGTTTTCTCAAAATACCGATTCAGGGAGCCCACCTCTGGAGGGTCTGAACCAGTGGACCTACGTGGATTCAGGAATTAGTACTTTTAACAGCTCCCTAAGAGATTCCAATGAGCAGCCAAGTTTAGGAATCACTGCTACAGTGTTCAGATAAAGTACCTGCATTTGACCAGAAAAAACATCTGTCTCCCATAATGGTAGGGATTTCAACTGCTGGTGTTTCAGGCATCCGTGATCAAAGGAGGAAGTTATGTGGATGGATGGGAGGCCTGCCAGGATTTCTGTGATGGAAGGCCTGAAAGGCTATTGTCATAGCACAAATGTCCCATGGGACAGCAATGGGAGAATTGATCCTTCTTCTCAGGTTTCTCCTCGCCCCTACCAGCAAGTTCTTCCAACAGGGTCCACAGTTTGCAAGCAGCTGGAAATCTTTGTATATACTCACAAAATTCTAACAGGGGAAATAGGACATTTGGGAATATTAGAATATCTACAAATATTCTATTAATGGGTAGAGAGGAAGATGGGTGTGGGAGCCACCAAGATGGCTCCCAGTGCCTCCCTCCTGGTGTGCCTGCCCTCGGGTAGTCTCCTTTCACTGCATGAGGGTTGGTCTGTAGGGCCCACAGCATACAGCACGTGCTGGCGTGCCACTTCCACAATTAGGTTACCACAAACCACTGTGCCTTTCAGCTGGGACTCTTTCCTCCTCAGATCCCTTACTGCGGTAGGAGCCAGATGCCAGGCTGTTAGGACTCTCAGGTAGCCTATGGGGAAGGCCACAGAATGAGGAATTGAGGACCCGCCAACAGGTAGCAAGGAACCACGGCCTGCGCACAAGGTGAAGGAGCTGGGAAGCAGATCCTCTAGCCCCTGTCAACTTCCAGAGGAGTGTGGCCCCAGCCAATGGTACGACTACATCTCAAGAGACCCTGAGCCAGAGCTATGCAGGCAATCTGCTCCCCAGTTCTTAACCTTCAGAAACCATGCGGGATAATGTTTGTTGTTCTAAGCTACTAAGTGTTGAAATAGTTTTGTTATACACCAATACATAATACAAAATGAGTTCAAAAACTCATCAAAAAAGCATTCATATAATCCTAGTCTAGACTTTTCTCTCCAAGTCATGTAGCATTCTCATAAACTTTTATTGAAATATAACCTACAAACAGAAAAGTGTACAAATTCTAAAAGAGTAAACACATCCTTTTATACAACACCCAGACCAGAAAATAAAATATTATTGGGACCCCAGAAGCATCCTCATGCCCCTTACCAATTATATGACTGCCTTCTCTCAAAAGGTAACCAGCATGGCCACAGAACAGTTTCACCTGCTTTTGAATGTTATATAAATAGACTCATACCGTATATACTCTTACGTGTGTCTGGCTAAACTCATCATTTTGGTGAGATTCATCCATACTGTTTTGTGTGGCGAAAATATCTGTTGAATTCTCTTATTGATTTGTTAGGAGTTAGTTACTTATTTTGGATACTAGTCCTTTGTCAGACAAATGAAATACAAATATCTTCTCTCTTACAGTTTTTTCATTCTCTCAATGGGTTCTTTTAGTGAAGGAGGTTCTTAGTTTTAGGTAATCCAATTTATCACTTATTTTCTTTGTGGTTTGTGCTTTTTGAGCTTTGAGGAATAATTGCCTACACCAAGGTCATGAAAATATTCTCCTTGCTTTATTTTAGGAGCTTTGTTTTGTTTTCCTACAATACATATGGAATTGATTTTTCTGTATCATGTAGGATAGAAGTCATAATTCATTTTTTCCTATGTGGCTATCCAATTCAGCACTATTCATTAAAATCTATTCTTTCTTGCACTTTATTGTACTTTGTTATAATTCTAGTAACTACACATGGTCTGTTTCAGCCTATTCTATTCCAGTCTCTTTATCTACCCCTATATCATTGTTGTCTTAACTGTGGTAAGTCTTGATATCTAGTATGTTCTGTAAGATTGCTTTGGCCATTTTGGGCTTTTGCACTTCCATATACACTGGAACCATCAGTTCCCACATATGCACAAAACATGCTGATATTTTGGGGGGGGATTGAAAGAAATCTATAGATCATTTTGGGCAAAATCGGTAACAAAGTATATCAATTCATGAAGAGGTCATATTGCTCCATTTAGTATGGTCTTGTTTAATTGTCCAGTAATATTTTGTAATTTCCAGGATATAGTAGCTAGGATTTTTTGTTAATTTTTTAAGCTTCTCATTTTAAAATAATTTTAGATTTATAAAAGAGTTACAAAGACAGTACAGAGCTCCCAACATACCCATCACTCAGCTTTGCCTAATGTTAACATCACAGTACATTTATCAAAACTAAGAAAATTAACACTGGTAAATAGTACTCATTTCAACAGTAGACTTTATTCAATGGTATATAGATTCCCACCAGTTAATCCCACTAATATCCTTTCTCGATTCCAGGATCCAATTCAGGTTACCACATAGCTTTCAGGTGGCTAGCATATTTAAGAGAGCAGATTCCTGTCTGTGTCAGCATCTGCTTGTTGGGAGTGACTTCATTCCTGGTCACTTCGATTACCACTGGAGTTTCCATTCTTCTGCAGGGCTCCCCCACATTCAGGGAGTCTAGCTACTGGAGGGAGGGTGGCGCAGATGAGAAGCTACAGCCGATGATACTCCATGGTGGTGAAAAACCTGCACAGAACATCTCTTCCAGAAAACTGCACACGTCACTGTGTCACACCATCTACTTCTCTGATCAAATGTCCCTCCTCAGAGATGTCTTCCTTGACCACTCTATCTCACAGGCACTCATCACTTTCTAACATGTGACCCTACTTCGTTTTTATTTCATAGGACTTAGTATCCCCTGACATGGCATATATCATCTGTTCACATGTTTATTATCTGTCCTTTCCACTGGGATGTAAGCTCTCTCTGAGAACCAGGAAAGTTTTCTATCCTACTCACTATTATGGTCTCAGCATTTAGAACTATGCTTGGCACCTGGTAAGCACACAGTGATTTTTTCTTAAATTACTGAATGAATGAAGGTGCAGCTTAAATCCCATAGAGAACCTTCAAAGAGGTTTCACAGTCAGAGGAGGGATGTGCAAAAGCACCTGTCTTGTCCACGCAATTGTAGAAAGCCTAGCATTCTCTTGGAGGGGAATGGAAGGAGTCAAGGTATACATGTGGAGTCAGAACTCTATTTTGAAAACTGACTCTCACCTACCAGCTCTCAGCTTTTTTTCCAGGCAACTTATTTGCTCTGAACTTAAATATTCTCACCTACAAGATGGATACAGGAATACCTACCCTGCAAGGGTCCTCTGAGAATTGAAGTCATTATCATATGTGAATTGAATGTCTCTTGCATAAGCATTCAAAATTGCTGGTGAAGCAGTCTGTGTACATGGCTGTGTCATGGTAAGGTTTGGGGAGCACTTTGACGTTAAGCAGCTGAAACCAGGCCAGGGACATGGAAGCCAGGGTTATTATATTTGCAAAGGGCTTTAATTGTTTCTGGTGGTTACCTCAACTTGGTAGCTCCATCCCCCGAATAGAGGTCAAAAGGAAAGGAGAGAAAGAAAATATCCAAAGACTCAATGGATAGCTAGTAGGGGAGAGGCATAGAGGCGTTTGTAATTGAGTGGCCAGGTGACAAAACGGACACTGGACCAGGGGTCCTGGGGTGACTTTGTGGTGGAAGCTGGATAAGAGTCCATGTGTTTTACTCCCCTACAAGTCCACCTTCCTTCATTTCAGCCAGCACTTGTCTCCTTTTTATTTATAGTCTTTTTAATTAAGAAGCTGTAGCCCTGCTTAAATGCCCATATAAACACTTCATGTCCATCCGTTGCATATGTTTGACAAACAGAAAGTGGATGCTTGAATATAATAAGTGTTTCACTCAAAAAAAATTCCATGTGTTTTAGTTGGGTCTATTTTGGCTGCAAGTGGCAGGACCCAAATCAAACCAGCCTAGGTAAAGACAAAACAAAACAAAAAAGCGCTTGGTGGGTCATGTCGCTGTTGAGTCCAAGAATAACAGGCACAGCTGGATATAGGGGCTTATGCTATTAAATCAGAACCAGCTCGTCTATTTCTAGGTCTGTCTCCTCTGTGGTGACTCCCTTCAGCTTAGTGTCTCCCTTGACCCACAAACAATGGCTGCCAGTAGCTCCTGGAGTTTCATGCTTCCTGATTCACAACCACAGGGAAAAGCAGAAACTCCTCTGAAAACTCAAGGAAAAGTCAGGAGCTGTGAATGATTGTCCCTGATTGGCCCGACTTGAGGTGTGCTTCTGTGAACCAATCACTGACTTCAGGGTGATATCATGTGCGGATTTCTTTATATCTAGGCTACACCCTCTCCGCTGAATCAGAAATGCAACCCCACCTGAAACGCATGCGCTAACCGTGGGGCAGAGGGACGGCTGCCTGCAGAGGCACTGGGCCGTTTGCCAGAGGGTGGGGAACAGGTGCTGAAGAACAAAAACAACCGATGTCCACTGTGCCAGGTCTTCAGACTCATAGTCCGTGTTCTTTGTCCACACTATTACTTTATAAGATTTAGATCCTTATTTTTTTAGGTTAAATCTATGTTGTTGGCTTCACTCCTGTAAATGATTGTTTCTGTGAGCCTGAGTCAGCAAACAGATCTATTCAGGCTCACAGAAAGAATCATTTACACATTCTTAAATAAATCTGCCCAGTTGTGTAGAAAAATCTATAAAAAGAAGGGAAACTAAGTTATAGGAAAGAAGACAGAAGGGAGAGAGAGAAATATGGATGGATAGAGAAGATGGATAGAGAAAAGGAAATAACTAAGAAAGCACAGAAGAGCAAAGCCCACTAGACATTCCAGGACCTATTCAAATATTTTCTCTCCTCAGTTCTTAGGTTGTTTCCCTAGAAACAGCTGGGGCATGCTGTCTGAATGGGAGGGAAGGAAGTAGCACAGGGCAGGCAAAGCGGCTAGCACCATGTCATCTCACCTGACGCCTGACCCCACAGGAAAGCTCTGGAACACAGAACCATTCGGCCAGTCCCAAAGGGGCTGGCCTTTTGGACTCTGTGCCAGTCAGTCACTGGGATGGGCTACATTACCTCCCTAGCAGACAGCTCCTGTTCAGCAAGGGCAATTTCTCAGAGAAAGGCACAGCTATGAGTTGTTATCAGCCAGACCTCACAGCAACTAGGAGATGTTGCGTAGCAGATGAAGGAGCTGAGAAGGGAGTATGTACAGCATCCACCACACCTGCAGCCCGTGATGCGCTAGCACTTTGCCTCTAGCCACCGCCTGAACTTTAATACAGTGCCCTGTTGCATGGCTAATTCTTAGATTTCCTAAACATCTACTCCTCCACACTCCCACGACTGCTAACTTCGCTTGGTTCCTCATTGTCCTACTGTCAACTCTCTGAAAATAACCTCCTAACTGAGTGGTCCCCGATAACCAACCCATGCTTCCCTGTGGTTGTGTGTTTGTGGAGTCTCCTCCTCCTACCTGGCTCTGACCAGAGAGCAGCAGTGGAAGTGACACTGTGCAACCTCCCGGGTGGGCCGTGAGAAGACTTGGAGCGTCAGCTTTGCCTTCTTGGAATGCTTTCCCCACCGTGTAGAAAAGCACGCCTAGACACTAAATGATGAGCAACCAGGAGGGAGAAAGGCCTTGAGACCATAGGGATGAAGGCGCCTGTCCAGCCCCCTACTGCATACCAGCTGAATGCCGCCATGTGGGCGCTTAGGCAAGACCAGCAGAAGAGCCACCCAACTAATTCACAAAAATTATGAGAAATAATAGATCAAAATTGTGTTAAGTCACTGCCTTCAGGACCATTTGTTACACGTGACTGATAACTAACTCACCTCTTGCTTTTATCCCTGCAAGTCTGTTCTATACACTACTCCCCTGTTCTTTCCAAAGCTGGAGTCTGACCATATCTCTTTCCTGCTTAAAACACCCAGATGAACTTTTGCTGTTTACAGAATCAGGTGTTAACCCCCCAGCCTGCCATGTGGCACAGGCAGTCCCTCACAACCTAGCCCTAGCTGACTTTCCAACCTCATCTACAACCATGCAACCTGAGCTCCAGCCACCACGAGCTTCTCGCCCTTCTCCGAACACACCATATTGTTGCCGGCATCCTCTGCCCACCACCCGTCTGTGGCCAATTCTGCTCCTAGAGCAGATTGTCCTCCCAGCCTTCTCCATCTTCTTCAGGTAGAGTCAGTCACTCTGGTCTCTGTATGCCTTCTTACCTCCATACAACCCTTAGCCTGTGGCTTGTGCCCATCTCCTTCTATGGACAATAGATGCCTTTGGTGCAGGGGCCATGTGGTATTCATTTCTGAACCCCCAGAACCTAGTTCAATACCTGGCATGTAGTTCAGTCATCAGATAGATGGTGGTTGATTGATTATGGAGTATCACTGACTATGTGCTTCTTAACAGCGGGCACTAACTCTGACTCATCCCATTGTGCTTGGTTCAAAGCCTGGCACATGATAGGTATTTGTTGAATATTTAATTGGACTGAGTTATGGGAAATAGAAAAGAACAAATTAGAATTTCTGAGAGAAGGCAGCTAGGAGACACTCTTCAGAAAGACAATGCCAGTTAGAACTTTGCAGGGTTCTTCTCAGGAAGAATTCTTACATTCTCCCAACACTTTGATTTCAGCTCGTTCTCAATTTATCTATCTCTTTTCACAGCAAGTGGTGTTTGTAGAGGAAGAGGAGGACTCTGATGTGGTTGCCAGGCTGGTATCACTGGCTTTTCCCAGACACCTCCCCGCGGAAGCCCTGGCACAGGCTCCCTGCTCACAGATTGGGTCTGAGTGAGGTGGTGCCAAGATGGAGTCCAGGCTTGCAAGGACTAGCCCTTCCGGTTATTTCCATATGCTGTCTTATCTGTGAGATAAACTGGAGCCACTTCAGACAGTCTGAGAGCACACACCTTCCTTTCTTGTTGGCTCTGGGGCAAGGAGATAAGAGATTTTCCCAGGAGTTTATGCTTGGGTTTTGCTGTTCAGAAAGCTCAAAATGATTTCCATATTCAGTCATTTAAATCAGGGTGAGGCTCAGGTTTGCATTACAATTCAGGTGAGTCACAGATTGTGCCATTGGTGAGAGAGAACACTGGGTAAGCAAAAATGTATAAGTCAGTCCCTAGACTAGTTCTCAAACTTTAGTGATATCAGAATCACCTGGAGGGCTTTTTAAAAACAGACTGCTGGACTCTGATCATTTGCATTTCTAACAAGTTTCCCAGGCATGCTGAGGCAGCCAGCCCAAGGACCAGTCTTTGAGCACCACTGTCCTAGACCATGGACTTGTTGGGGAGAAGGAACTGGCCTTCTATCTCTAGAAGTTCAGTGACAAGCATATCGTAGGTGTTCAGTGCATGCTTTTTTATTTGAATTGTTAAAGTTAATCATCATTGTTAGAAACATTATTCAACAAGCAATCTATCATGTAGCCTTAAAAACATCTTTTTGTGTTAAAGAAAAAACAAACCTATGTGGAGCTTAGTTCTTCCATTTTAATTCCTCCAGCAAATTTAATGAAGACAGTAACTCAGATAACACTGTTTCTAGCAACCAAATAGAGTCTAGAGATACAATTCATTCAAGAAAGTTCTGGAAAAAGAACTTTGCCTAGAGGTGAACATTAACTGCTCTTGATATTATATTTGTTTGGTTTCATATGATAGAAACACTTCTTGGAGCAACTTAGACGGAAGAATTTATTGGTTTGCAGAACCCAAAAGGAATTACAACAACTAAACCCAACAGGGATGTTGCTAGGCCCAGGGAGTGTCCAGAACCAGGGTCCTAAAACCAGCCAGTGACCCCTGTTTAGTCACTCTTCTCAGCCTCTCTCTCCATTTTGGCCATATTATCTGTCTCTGTAGACTGGCTTTCTCCATATTACAATAAATTCAAGAAAGAGACTCTGGTCAGCCTGGATGAGAATGGGGTGGCATAAGAAAATGGCATCTCCTCCATGGGCTATGAGTTTGAGGAAGGACACAGGACCTGCAGGAGTGGGTAGGGATGTCAACTACTGAAGCTTTTGGCCAGTGAAAATCTACGTAAGTGTTGGTGAACACTGAACCTCATGTAGTAAACATTCTTCTACATCTTCTGTACTAAATGATATAACAATAGTGAAACACCAACACCAACAGGTCACTGGAGATCAGCTGAAGCCTACAGCCCAGGGAAGAGGGAAGACCAGTCTGGAATTTGGGATGTGCTTGCAAAATACTCCAAACTACCGATGGGATATTACAGCTGGGTCTTTCATTAAACCACACTCTCAGGGGAGGCGGCTATGAAATGGAAGGCAGTTCTCTGAATATTTATCAGACCCTACTCGGTAGCAAATGGTGTTTTCAGTGTTGTCATCATGGCTTTCCTAAACCTTTGTAAGAGAAGGGTTTTCTGTTCCACCTCCACATTGACCCAAAGTCAGGAACAAAATATTTCCTTTGCTTTTGACTGACTTAAAGCTGAGTTTTTCACATTGAAAAATCCTAGCATGTGAGGCAGAGTCCCCAGTGACAGTCAGTGCTACCCATTGTCCTTTAGACACATATGAAAATCTGCCCATTCTTTTGCTTTCTGTGAGGTCTGAATGTTTTGCATTTTTAAGTAGTATATTGTTAGTTCTAGTTTAGATGAAGGCCCAGGGATATAGATTTTCCAGAAAGAAATTAAACTGTAGAAAACACTATTATGCTGCTGTTATAGTAGGTAGACAGCTAGACACGGGCAGGGAGAGCCGGGGCAACTTCGGTCAAATGCTTGCTTACTTTCTACACATTCCGCTCAAGCTATTCTCGCGGGATGTTATAGATAACAGACCCGCTAAAATCGGATAGCTCCACCATGGAGGAGAAATTGACCAGAACGTCCCCGCAAAACCCAGTAACATAGTAAAAATCATGCCCCTCTGTTGTCAGCATAGCAAAAATGACACTTCCAGGTGCAATAACAGTTCTGATGGGGACCAAATATAGTCAGAAATCCCTCTTCCCGATGTGAGGGTGGGACAAGCCTGAACTTCAGAATAAAAGATTCCCTGTTGTTTCCTTCACGAGAAACCCTCCTACCCCACCCCACCCCCGGTCTGCCCATGCCCCAACTCTCAGAGTCCTTCTCTTAAAATCTCATTTTCCAATAAAGTCTTAATGCTCAATCTCTTTGTGCATCCATTCTTGAATTCTTTCTCACAAGGAGACCAAGGACCCGTCTCTGGTAACAAGTTGCCCAAGTTCAAGCCTTAGTTTGAAAACGAGTGTTTTTGACCAAACACCAACTCAGGGGCTATGTTGGGGGGATGAAGTAACACAACGTCTTGCCTCTGCCCAACTACATCACCAAGGCTGATTCTAAGGGACACTAACATTTTTAGCTGGTGATCGTCCTGGTGGTTTTCTTATTTATGCAGCAATTTTTCTGAGTCTCCTATTGTATTTTAGGCTGAAATTTAATGTTTACTTTTGTCTGTGCTCCACCTCCATGCTCTCTTATTGTTGAAGGTGAAAAATACAGCAGGTAGAGGATTTCCAGAGTGTTGATTTGATTAGAAACCAAATAATAAATTAAAAAACTTGGACCACTGAAAACTTTTTGGGGAAAAATTGGCAACTGACGAAAGCACACTGTGAAAGTGTAAATATTTTCTTCAAGTTGCACAATTGAGAATAGAACAAAAAAATAAAAGGTTAATTAAGCCACATGAAGCAGATATTAATAACTAACAAAAGAAGTAGAAGCAGAAAGTACTTATTTGGGACATGTTAGAACACTGGAACATTATTTGCAGATTACAGATATATATGTATCAAAGTGTGTGGATTATTATCTATGCAACACTTTATATTTCTCTTATAAATTTAGACCTACTATCAGTTCAATATTTTCATTTCATTATTTCTCATTCATTAATTTTCCCAGTTATAACTCTTCATTCTGGCAGACCCTGCGATAGTTGCTGGAGATATAACAATAAATAAAGTCAGACTCCTGGTCTCACGAAGTTCTCCATCTAGCCAGAAGACAGACATGCAACTAAGTAATTTAGAGGGAGATGACTAATACTTATAAGTGAATTGTCTCCTTCACATCTGGAATAAGCACTGGATTGTTGAATCCTACCTGTCCATGACTGCCAAGATTCTAGGGGCCAGAACAGACAAGCCCAGGTAAGCAGCAACCTTAAGGGTCACTGCTTTCACTGGACTTCTCTCCTTCTGGATCTGTAATGCATTTGATCTAACAAAGGACCGGTCAAGGCGCCTTAGGACAAGAAACCATGCCTATTTGTATTTCCCCCTGTACTTTCAACATAAGAAAAGAGCATTTGGATTCTGGCATTTGGATACTGGCAAGTCAGAGAGAAAAAGTTTATGACAATGGTGAACACTATTTACAATTCCTAACTTGGACAGGCAGAGTAAAATAGATGATTGCCATGTGTTGATACAAAGATTACAGAAATACATGAATTTCGATTCATTCTAATTACCTATCAGATTCGTGTTATTCTTATCAAGCCTTTTAAAAAGATAGCAACAGGCCTGAGAGTGAGTCACTTGCGCTGAGTCAGGTCCGCAAACCAGGGCTTAATGCCTAGACTAATTGCAATTTCTACCTCCCCCACAAATGTAGTTTTAACAGTCAATCAGGAATTTTCTGATCACCACCAGTGAGGTTATCTGTCATGTAAGCCCTCTCCAACCCACAAAGAGAAGATGAGGTTATCTGCATGAAACTCCCCCTGGTCTTCCCCCTAAAGGAGGGTGATCTTTCCTGAAACCATCCTTTCTCTTCTTTTGCTAACTTCTTGCCCCAATCATCTGTCCTATAAAACCCTTCCATTTTGTATAATTCCTTGGAGCATCTCTCTTATTCCTAAGTGGGATGCTGCCCTATTCATGAATCACTTAATAAAGCTAATTAGATCTTCAAATTCATACTGTTGAATTTTTTTTTTTAAGCAAGCACAAGATACTAGAATCATCTTCTTGTGGATTTTCTGCCCCAGGTAGGACTATATCCTCTGGTTAGCAGCAATCATTGAGCTGCCTGATGGCAAAGAAGGTAGGAGAAGATTCCTAGCGTCCAAATGAGGGTGGAACCAGGCTGGCCAATTGGACACAGTCCACAAGGCCATCTCCGGAGACCCCACCTTGGACACTCTGCCAGCCAGTCCCCTTGGAGATGTCAAAGCTTGCCAGGGATCTCTATTTACCCCCCCACACACACATACACAACACCAAATTGTCACCGGGGATTCTATTTCTTTAGTTTTGGTACACCTTAATCTTTCTATTTCTTTTTCTGCCACTGTCTCCTCAGCCTCTTGAGCAGGCAGGTCCTAACACCTTACCTTTTTGATTCTCTGCTTCTGGAAATAGTGCCATGCAGAATGTTCAAAAACTCAATGTGTAACCATGAAGCATGAGAACAATTTGTTTTTATAACAAATGGTTATAATATCCAGTAAGGGGCTAATATCCAAAATGTTCAAGGAAATAAATAGCAAAAACTGAAAAATGGGCAAAGGGCATTTTTCCAAAGAAGACATACAAATGGTTAACAGGTTCATGAAAAGGTGCTCAACATCACTAGCCATGGAGGAAATGCAAATCCAAACCACCCTGAGCTATCACCACACACCTGTTAGGAGGTTGTTACCAAAAAGACAAGAGATAACAAATGCTGACAAGGATGTGGAGAAAAGAGAACCCTTGTGTGCTTTTGGTGGGAATACAAATTGATACAGCTACTATGGAAAACAGTATGGAGGTCTTCAAGAAATTAAAAATAGATTTACCATCTGATCCAGCAATTCCATGTTTAGGTATATATCCAAAGGAAATAAAATCATCTCAAAAAGTTATCTGTACACCTGTATTTATAACAGCATTACTATAGTCAAGGTGTGGAAACAACCTCAGTGTCCATCAAAAGATGAATGGACAAAGAAAATGCAGTATATATTTATATACAATGGAATATTTTTCGGTCTTTCAAAAAAAAAAATCCTGTCACCTGTGACAACGTGGATGAAACTGGAGGTTGGTAAGCTAAGTGAAATAATCTAAACGAAGACAAATACTGCACGGTGTCACTTCCTAAAAAGTTAAACTCTTAGAAAGTAGAAAAATGGTTTCAGAGGCTGTTGTGTGGGGAAAACGGGGAAGTTGGTAAAAGGATTATAAATGTTCAGTTTCAAGATGAATAAGGTCTGAGGATCAAAGCATAACTTGGTGCCTATGACTGATGACACTGTACTGTAGAGTTAGAATTTGCTAAGAGAGAACTTAATTGTTCTCACCAAAAAGAGATAAATATGTGAGACGACAGATGCGTTAATTAACTCAACAGGGGGAATCCTTTCCTAATGTATAGGTGTATCAAGTCACCATAGTATACACTTTAAACACCTTAAAATTTTGCCAATTATACCTCAGTAAAGCTGGGAGAAAAAGCAGGGAAGTAGAAAGACAAAGAAAAAAAAGAATGGTTACAGTAAGGGTCCACCCCAGCTATTCCTCAAACTCAGAGGTGGTGCCTTAAAAAACAAAAAACAAAAACCACAGATGCATAAGCCCTGCCTCAGAATCAGCACCTCTGAGAGAGGGAGTTTGGCTCTTTTCATTAAGCTCACAGGAGTTTTTGTGGAAGAGCCAACGCTGAGGGCTGGACTAGATGGTGTGTCTCAGTTTGTCTGGTCCAGAGAACTAGCTGGAAAGTTTGTTAAACCCGCTTCTTCTGGAGACCTTTATTTAATAGGTCTGGGGTGAGGACCTAGAAACTGAAAATTTCAGAGAGCTCCAGGTGATTTTAGGATCAAGCAAGTGTGAGAAGAACTAAACTAGGCAAATTTCCCAAACTTCTCTTGTGATAAGAATCACCTGTGTCTGTAGCTGAATCTTAAATTCCTTTGCCCCCATCCAGACCAACAGAATCAGAATTTCTGGCTGAGATCTGGCAGCCTATTTATTAAAGACCTCCACTTGATTCTTACTCTCGGAGAAATAGTACTAAAGGCTCATTGATTCTCAACTTTGGCTTGTCATTAAATCATTTGGGAACTGTGTGTGTGTGTGTGTGTTTATGTGTTAAACTACACAGACTTAAAATTTACCTGTTAGGGTCACATCAGTGACATTTAGTACATTCACAATGTTGTGCAGTCTTCACTTACCATCTAGTTCCAGAACATTTTCATCACTCATGTGGGGATTTTTAAGACATCTAGATGCCCAGGCTCTACCCCAACCAAATACCAGAATCCTGGAGGTGGGACCTAGGCATCAGTACTCTTTAAAGCATTCCAGGGATTACAACATGCAATCAAATTTGGAACCAGTATGGATTCTTAAGCTCCAGAAAGCCTTTGCTAATGAATCCCACCAGGGTCTCTCATGCTGCTTCTCTGCAAACCCTAAGCGCATCCTTCCTTTGCTCTGTGCCATCCTCTTTTGGAAGTGCTGCTTACTTTGATTCTCACACCCTATCAAGAACCCTTAAATTCTGATGTCCTCCTCAGAAATGGTGAACAAGTTTCCTATTCCTTTTTTCTGTTAAGAGCCAGATAGTATATTTTTAACCTTTGTGGGCCATACACAAATGTGACACTTACTCAACTCTGCCACTACCATTGTAGTACAAGCCATAGACAATACATATGCAAATGGATGCGGCAACATTCCAATAAAACTTTACCTGCAAAAATAGGTGGTGGACTGGATTTGCCCTGAGGGCTGATGTTTGCCATCTTCTGATCTAATACATACTGGAAAGGGAGGAGGATATTTCAGGAAAATCATACCAAAAGCAACAAAGCACTATTTGAAATTTACTAGCAACAACAGGAGAGAAAGGTTCCTGGCAGAGAGAGAATGTTGTACCAGATTTTCAGTACAATATGACTGCAGACAGAGCGTCTTGTGAAGGAATGGGGAGGGATGAGGCCGGAGAAAGCAGGGGTAGGTCATTAGGGCTAGGAATAGGCTGTATGCTGAAGCAATAAACAAGGTTTTAAATGTTTATGAAAGGCTTCCCTGGCCAGTGGATAAGGATAGATTCGGTGGGTCAAGGTAAGGCAAACCTATCAGTTAAAAGGTTGTTGTATTATTGGGAAAACTGGATATCTACATGCAAAAGAATAAGGTTGGACCCTTGTCTGACACTATATACAAAAGTAAACTCAAAATGGATCAAAGACCTAAATATAAGAGCTAAAACTATGAAACTTGTAGAAGAAAACATAGGAGAAAACCTTCATGACACTGGACTTGGCAATGATTTCTTGGAAAAGACACCAAAAGCACAGATAACCAAAGAGAATGTAGATTTTATTGGGCAACATCAAAAATGTTAAATTCTGTACATTAAAGGACACAACAGAGTAAAAAGGCAACCTATGCAGAGGGAGAAAATATTTGCCTATCATGTTTGATGAAGGGTGACTATCCAGATTATATAAAGACCTACAACTCAACAACAAAAACAACCCGATTTACCAATGGGCAGGGACTTACCTAGACATTTCTCCAAAGAAGATGTACATATAAAAGATGCTCAACAGTGCTAATCATCAGGGAAATGCAAATCACAACCACAATGAGATACCACCTCCCACTCATTAGGATGGATACTATCAAAACAAACAAACAAAAAATAGCAAGTGTTGCTAAGAATGTGGAAAAATTGCAAACCTTGTGCATTGCTGGTGGGAATGTAAAAGGGTGCAACTATCTGCAAAACAAATGCGGCACTTCCTCAAAAAAATAAAAATAGGATTATCATAAAATTCAGGAATTCCACTTCTGAGTATATACCCAAAATAACTGAAAGCAGGGTCTCAAAGTGATATTTCCATGTTCATAGCAATATTCATGATAATCAAAAGGTGGAAGCAAGTCAAGTATCAACCGATGAATGGATATACAATGGAATGTTATTCAGCCTTAAAAAAGAAAGAAATTGTGACACATGCCACCACACAGATGAACCTTGAAGACACTATGCTAAGTGAAATAAGCCAGGCAGAAAATGACAAATACTGTAATATTCCACTTACATGAGGTCCCTAGAATAGTCAAATCCATAGAGACAGAAAGTAGAGTAGTGGTTCCAGGGGCTGGGGGCAGAGTAAATGGGGAGTTAGTGTTTAACAGGGACAGAGTTTCAGTTCCACAGATGAAGAGCTCTGGAGACAGATGGTGGTGATCGGGTTGTACAATAATGTGAACGTGCTTAATGCCACTGAGCTGTACCCTTAAAAATGGTTAAGATAATGAATTTTATGTTATGCGTATTTTACCACAATTGGAAGTTTTTTAGGGTTGTTGCAATAACCACATAAGAAATGCTGGGTCTGAGCTGAGACCGTGTTAGTGGAGATGGAAGGGAGGAGATGGATTCTGAATACTCTTGGGAGGAAAATCATTAAGACCGGGTTTGCAGATGAATGAGGGGGCCCCAGGTCTCAGTCTCAGGAGGTAAGGGAGCTAGAAAGGACAAATCGTTCTGTCCACACTTCACAGGTGATGAAATGGAGGCCTAGGAAGATCTAAAATCCAGGAGTTCTTTACTCAAATTTTGCTGGTTTCTTAGAAGCTGTAATGTGAGACCCTCCAAGAAAATGGATTAGGATTTTCTCCCCACGGATCCTGAAATGAGTGGAGGGTGGTGGGATATATAAAGCTGAATAAAAACAGAAAGATGACAGAATACCTCACAGAAGACACCTAAGAAAAGAGATTCTGAAATCAACAGATGTTTGTTGATTGAGTCCTACCATCTCTCAGGCACTATTCTAGGCACTGGGGTGAAGTGGTGGAAAGACAGATGAAGTCCCTAGTCTCAAAAATGTTTTCACTGGGGGAAAGCAGGCACCTTTCAAGATAATATCACAGAGCGAGGGTGGTATGAGTGAAATTAAAGAGGGTGACATGGTGGCGATGGTAAAACAGCCAGCTGTCAAGATGATGACATAGAGCCTGCCTTGCAAAGATATGGAGGACGAGTATTTCAGATAGAGGCAACTTCATGTACAAAAGACCTGAGGCAGGGATAGACTCAGGAGAATTTAGGAATAGAAAAAACAAAAATAAAAAAGGGCAACATGGCTGCAATCTTTTGGACTAGCTATGTTTGAGATTTTGATTAAGCATCTCTGACAGAATTCATTCTCAGGATATGGCAGGCACACAGTCAGAGGCACTGTATTAAAAACTGCATCCTGTGGGCAAGGGGTTTGACGAGGTGGAACACAGAGGCATTTTAGGGCAGCAAAATTACTCTGTTTGACACTATTCTGTTGGATACATGTCATTAAACATTTGTCCAAACCCACAAAATGTACAATACTAAAAATGAGCCCTTCTATAAACTATGGTCGTCGGGTGATTATGATATACCATGAATCTTAAGGTCCATCAGTTGTAACAAATGTGGCACTCTGATAATGGGGGAGGCCATGCATGTGAGGGAGCAGGGGGTATATGGGAAATCTCTGTATCTTCCCTGGATTTCAGTCACTGAATAAATACTTACTGAGCATCTGCCAGAGGCTAGGAGCTAAGGATTCTGAGGGTCTTATTGTCAGTATCAACATTGGGCTGGGGTTGGGGGCTTGGGTACATCCTGTCCCATGAACAAGGGTGGATGTAGATACTACATTCAGTCTTCCCACCAGGGAGAGACATACATGATTCCTAAGCAGCGCCCTTAAGGCAGAAGCAAATCTACCCTGACACAGTCAACATGACACACGCTCATACAGAGGAAAATATGTTTTCCCATTATCATGATTTTGGCCCTTCCACCCCTTTCAAAAATGTTCAAAAAAGTATTTCTTTTTTCAGCTAAGCTCCAGACACAATCCTTGGCGCTGAGAACACCCCTATAAATACAGGACATTGTATGGCCTGTTCTCTAGCAAGGAGTCTTGAGGACAAAAGGCAAAAGATTGTTGGCTCTGCCCTTTATGGAGCAATGTCATCTCTGCTGTTACTGTATGGAGAAGATTTACCCCTTTCCTGCCCTGCCCGAGCCTGGCTTGAATTACTGGAGAAACCACCAGTTGTAAATGCTCCCTGCAAAGGGCAGTGGCGCCAGCTCTCATTACAGGGTTTTGATTCCAAGTCACCTCCAGTGGAAAAGGGGAGGGGATGCCACCTTTGCTAGGATCACAGAGGTTACACGGAAAATTGTTTGAAGCTCATTCCTGTGCTTAAAACACACCCATGACAATTCCTCCTGCCTAAGAGATAGAATCCAACTTCCTGAGCATAGGCACCCAAGCCGCCCTAGTCTGGTCCCTGCCTGTATTCACAGCCCTTGCCCTCCATGGGCCAACCCCATTCTCAACTGTCCAGAGTTTCTGAATCAGAAAGGCACCCTTTCTCTCTCCCCCGCACCTTCGGCTTCACTCTGCCTTCACTCAGCTGGGCACACCACCAACCTCCCAGCAGTCACGTCTTGGATGACCTTTTCCTCAGCCCCAGCCGCCTGTGACGCTCCGCCTGCCCCTTAGCCCCAGCCCCCATGGACTCAGGCGCCTTACCGCTCCCCTCCCAAAACACCCAGGCTGTGCCAGAGACCATGGGAGCAACCGGGTTGTGTCATCATGAGCATCTGTTTGCCACTCTCTCAGCAGAAGAAACTGTGCTGTATTTCGGTGCCCCCTGACCCAGCACCATGTCCATTCAGGATTTTGCTGGCGATGAGACAGAACCAGGAGGGTGGGCTCCCTATCACACCCCCCCATTACACTACCCCTTGCATCTGATGGTGTGTATGTAGCAGGTGTGCATGTGTGTGTTGATGTGTGTTTCCTGGTTTGCATGTGTGTTTGGAAGGACAGGAAAGAGCAGATGTGAGAGGGAAGATGAACAAGTGCGGTGCTATCAAGTTACCCACTTTCATCCCATTCAAACCTGCTCCCTCTGCCTCTCCCTCAGTTCCCTACAGCTTGTTTTCCACCCAGCAGTCAGAGGGATCGTTTCAAAACAAAAATGTATCATGTCACCCTTTGCTCAAAATTCTGCAATGGCTCCCAACAATCATCTCACAAATAATAAAGCCAAAGCCCTTACAATGGCCTGCAAAGCCCCGAAGGACCTTGCTGCTCTCCTCTGCATTCCTCCGACAACACTGGCCTCCAGCACCAGCTCTCCCCTCGGCAGGGGGCTCCTCTTCTCCAGATGCATCACCTCCGACCAGAAGCCGCTTTCTCAGTGTGCTTGGCCTTGACCGCCCCATTCAACACTACCACGTGCCCCTGCCCCGCCTCCTTACCTTGCTCTGCTGTTTTATTTTCTCTCTTTTCCATAGCTCTCTTCACCTTCTATCACACCCAGCACCTTACTTATATGTGTATTGTTTACTGTCTCCTGCTCACCCCAAACAAGGGCAGAGACCTCTGTCCATTTTGTGGTTGTGCAGCTATTTAGTAAGCCATTCCCCTGCTGTTGGTCAATTTTATTGTTTCCTTTTTTCACTATTATAATATTGTTAAGAGCAGTATCTTAGTACATAAATCTTCACATAGATCTTTGATTATTTCTAAGAACTGGAGTGACTTGATTCAAGCTACTTGGTACATATTTATAAGGCTTTTTATACATATTACAAAATTGATTTCCTGTCACACTTTTTGAATAGTATGTCCTTGTTGAGAAGGAATGTTACCTTGTGTCAGGGGTAGTTTATAAGCTTAGATTTATTATATGTCCCAGCAATCACACTCTGAGGAGTCCACCTGAGAGGAATGGAGCACATCCACACAAGCACATGTATACGGATGTCCAGAAGGACATTCTTCATAGTAGTCTCAAACTGGAAACACCCCAGATGCCCATCAGCTGATGCATGGATAAATAGGATGAGGTATTTTCATACAATGGAATGTGATTTGGCAATAAAACAGACAAAACTACAGATAAGGCTACAACATGAATGAACTTGTGCTAAGTGCAAGAACCCAGATGCAAAAGACTGTACTGGTATAATTCCACTTACGTGAAATACCCAGAAAAGGCAAATTTGGAGAGACAGAAAGCAGATCGGTGGTTACCTGGGGCTGGGAGTGAGAGCAGGGATTACTGTAAACAGATCCAAGAGACTTTAGGGGGTGATGGAAATGTTCTCAAATTGGATTTGTGGGGATGGTTTTACAATTAAATTCTATTTACTAAAACAATTGAATTGCACACTTACAATGGGTGCAATGGGTGAATTTTGTAGTATGTAAATTACACCTTAAAGTTATTAAGGGAAAGGGGGATAAATGTAATCAGAGGGAAAGATTAGGGAGAAAATTAATATAAAATGCATGCTGTGATTTGTAAATTTGAGAAAGAGTATAGCATAAGACAAAAAAAAAGGAAGGAAGGGAGAAAAGAAAGGGAAATATATGTTTGAGGGCCCCTTTTGTGATGGCTGAAGACTATCAGAAGAGACCCCAATGATAAATTCATGAAATTAGTCAACTTTGCACAAATAATATGAACGTATGGCCTCTACACTGTCACCATGTGCTATTAAAGAAGGAATGTGGGCCCACAGCACCCCACAGAAGCAAAGGCTCATGAGGTAGGAGAACCAGGTCCGGTCTCTGAGTTGTTATTCTTTATTTCAAAGACAATATTATGGGTTTTACATGTTAAAATAATTGTTACTATAAGGTTCTTAAATGTGACTTCCATGTTTTCAAAAGGAATAAAAAAGGGAACCTTCCATTGTAAATAATCTCTGCTGGTGGCATTTCTGAGCAGGACTGGGGTGGGAGAAGGGGGCGACGGGTAGTGCCCGAAGGCCTGGGAGCCTTCACTGCACACAAAATGTGAATATCCAGTACCATGCATTTTAAGAACATCGTTTTTTAAATTATACTCATACAGATTGGATTTACGTGACCTTCTGTAGCAATGAGTAAACCGTGTAGGTCAGATTTCAGTAAGTGATTAAGATTACATGTCACTTTTCCTGTTTATATTTCACCCACCTGGTGCCTCCTGACGAAAAGCATAAGCAGAGTTATGAATGTGTTCCTGAGACAAACTCAGGGTGTACGCGGGACCAGGGAACCCAGTAACCTTAAACTCCTCCAGGGAGGAGGTAGGGTGGTCAGTTCCTGTAATTTCTGCACATGCTTCACACCCTCATCTCCAAGATGTGGGAAGAACGAGGAAGTGAGCAGAATCAGGACCATCTCTTCCCTGTGCGAAGTCACAGCAGCCCGTGGTGGGGACTGCGAGTGGGTGGATTACGGAGGATGGTGAGGGAGGGCCGGTGACTCAGTGAACACGCCTCATTGCCTTCTTAAATTCTGTGTGAGTTTCCTATTGCTGCACAACCAAGTAACCCAAACTCAGAGGCTTAAATCAACGCCTATTTCCAGTGCATAGCTCTGTAGGTCAGAGTCCAGCATGGCATGACGAGGTTGTCTTAGGAAGGGTCTACAGAGCTGAAATTAAGGTGTCAGCAGGGCTGGAGGCTGTGGGGAACAATCTCTTTCCAAGCTCCTTCAGATTGTTGGCCAAATTCATTTCCTTGTCATTGTAGAATTCAGATCCTCATTTCCTTGCTGTCAGCTGGGGGCCTCCCACAGCTCATAGAGGTGCCCACATTCCTGTGCCAGGAAGCGGCCAGTCCTTTTTAGGGGCTAGGTCAGGCTGACCGGAGATCATCTATCTTAATGCCAGTTTATTTGGGACCTTAATTACATATGAAAAATCCCTTCAAAGCAGATAGGTGAACGTTTGGTTGAATACCTGGGAGAAGCTGTTTGTACACCAGGGGCTGGGAGTCTGGGGGGCCATTTTGGAAAGAAATTACCACGGTAAATTATTTGGGAATTACTCTAGTCTGTCTAAGCAATCCCCAGAGATGATGGTACCAACCTCTAATGGATGCTTTGGAAATTTGTGAGCAACTATTTTGTTATTGCTATTTTGTTGTAACTATTTGTTAATGATGAAGGGTAGGTTCCACTGGCATTTAATATTCAGGGCCAGGTTATAAGAAGACAGCCTCACACAATGAGAAAGTATGCTGCATCTCACACAGCTTTTGAATGTTCCTCTGGGCATTCATGGCAATGAAAAACCTGTGTATAATTTTCTGAACCTCTCTATTTTTTGCTCAGTTTCTGCACCAAAGTTTCAATAAATACACTTAGTGGGGAAATCAAAAGAAAGAATGTAATTATTTTGCGGGAGTTTACCAAAATTGTCCTTTTGGAAAAAGCCCCTGTCCAACAATAAGGCGGCTCACAGACTCACCATTATCAACACTGCTCCCTCCACTGTCCCTGTGGCAGCGAGTTTCCGTTTCCGTATAAGCCTCATCCTGCTTCATGTCCTCTAATGTAGTAACACCTCAACTTTTACATGTGAAAACACAAATTTTCTTTAAGTTAGTTTTTTAAAATTATGTGTGTGGAGAGATTATATTAGCTATGAATTCTCAGGATAGTAAAAGGGACTTACAACATCGTGGGTATGAGAAGGGGCCATGGATCTAAGGAAGTGAGAGACCAGGATCTACAGGGTGCACTTGCTGAAGCTGGCACTGGCCGAGAGGACGAGTGTGCAGTGTGTGATATATACACTCACTGAAATATAAAGGCCTGCAGTGAGCTTCGAGTCTAATTCTTTTATTTTAAAAAATGAGGAAACTAAGACCAGAAAAGGAAAAGGGAAATGATTACTGTCACCCAACTAGTTAATGTCAATGTTGGGAACAGACCCAGTTCTCTTCAATGGAAGGATGAAATGAAACTACTTGAAAATAAAATTAACACTGTTTAACTAAAGTGTTAAGGGAATGTGTCCCTAAAGCTCTGACAATTTAATATCATACAAATAATTCCTATTTTCTAATGTTAAGATGGATTTGAAAGCAAGATGCATTTACTAGATGCGGGATTACAGAATTGATTATATCAGATCAGTTGTACTTGGGATAATACCTAACTCAACATCAGCAGAGAATGCATTCACTCGGTGAACTTGTGATTTGAAATTACCACTGCCTATTTCTATTCATTTTTATGATAAAATAAATAGGAAATGAGGTGTGGTTTGGCAGTGAGCAGAAAAGGATACTTGGTACCTTGGGCTCTCTCCTAGACTGGAGATAAAGGAGATAAGGATGCAAAAAAGATAGGTGCTGATAAAAACGACAGCATTTACTTTTATCATAAAAATGAATACCTAGGCACAATTATGAATAGCCCAATAAGTAATTCACAAGGCTGGCTTTGACTGATCTCTATCAGGACTAGTTAGTCCAGTCCAAAACACTGGGCCCAGATGAAAGCTCAGATACTATCACATTTCTCCATCTTTCCCCAAAGGCACCAAGAACTACTGGGTTTTCTTTCCTGGCTCAACTTAGTTCAAATCCGCCTAGCTACAAAATTGCCATCAGCTTTCCAATACTGCCACCTACCGGATATAGGGGGTATAGTTTTGAATAAAGCTTTTGTCTTCTATTACCCAGTGTACTCAGATTATAAAATAGAGAATTTGGGTATTAGCCACTCAATTTGGCCTTAAATATCCAAATACTGGATATTAAAAAGTTGTTTCCTCTAATGACTAGAGATACCTTAAAGTCAACCAAAGCAAACCTACGAATCCCGAATCCCCATTTTCAAAACACCTCTTCTGCTCTTAGAAAGTTATATTTTAAGGTTTAAATAATGACTCCCTTCTTAAAAATTTGTACTCCATAAGAGGGTAAGTACAATTAAATTGCTTATGTCTTGATGTGAAACAGAATGTACCATCTGACTGCAAAGAAGGAGGCACCAGCAGACTGGGTAACTTTCAGGAAAACTTGTTTTGGAAATGGGGCCTTATCCCAGGAAATCAGGTCTAGTTTGGCAGTGAGCAGATAAAGGATACTTGGTATCTTGGGATTTAGGCTGAAGAAAAAGAACAGAAGGATGCAAAGAAGATAAGTGCTGATAAAAATAAAAATAGCAGCATTTACTGTGTTCCAGTCCCAAGACCTCCACAGGCATTCCCATGTGGTTCTCACAACAAACCTATGAGGCAGATACTGAACCCACTTTACAGATGAGGAAATAAGGCTTTGGAGCATACCCTGACCGAGGCACCCAGCTGGTAAGGGGAGGATTGACGGCAAGCCTGTAGCTCTCCACCCCAAAGCTATGCTGCCTGGAAGGTGTAGCACCCCCACGAGACCACAGGCAAGTCAGGAGCACACATAATTGATTTGTTTTAAAAAATTACAACCAAGAGCCTAAAGAGACATGACAACTATACAGAATGTGGTATCCTAGGTGGGATTCCTGAACAGAAAAAGGACATTAGCTAAAAACTAAACAAATGTGAATCAAGTATGGACTTCGCTTAATAATAATTCATCAATATTGGTTCATTGATTGTAACAAATGTTATATGAAAGTGAAGCTTTTTTTAAAAAAAAGCATGCCTTTTAGAGAATGATTAACACTATGGGAGAT
Organism: Smutsia gigantea; assembly: GCA_032199065.1. Lineage (NCBI taxonomy): Eukaryota > Metazoa > Chordata > Mammalia > Pholidota > Manidae > Smutsia > Smutsia gigantea. Next base: position 372 of record JAVSCE010016385.1, on the reverse strand, counting down.
ATCTGAGTCCTATGAGTTAGGAGACACATTATAGACAATCTGATTTTGAATCAGCTTGAGAATAGTGATAATAAACATGAACAAGGAAAGGAAGCATCAAGTAACTTGAATTGCCCAATCCTGAGATTTTGTACTGGGAGGACACATCCATACTATTTCTCCTGCTGAGACTTCTCTACTTCTCTTTCTCCTTTATTCACAGACACACACACACACACACACACACACACACAGTTCCTATTAGCAGTTTACATTACAGTACCTAAGGCATGCTATGTACGAATGTGAGCATTCTACATGCCTTATCCTAGCTTGATTCTCATGATCCTCTTTGTGCAGTATTACACCAGACAGCCTGAGTGCCCAGGCAAC
>JAVSCE010016384.1:0-35123 GCA_032199065.1 Smutsia gigantea | reverse complement strand
AAGGAAGGTTAGACTGGATTCCCTTTCCTCAAGTACTGACTCCAATTAGTGTTAATTGTGATGGTGCTTTGTCTTTGTTTTTTCTCCTAATATGTGTCCTTTCACACCAGGAAGTGTACCACATCTTTAATTTGCCTGTACTACAGAATAGCCACTATGCACAATGATTTTCAGTCATTGCTATCTAGTCTTAATATTAGATTACAGTAAAAGGATCGACAGGAAATAGGCTGTTCATTTTTTACTTATATATTTCCTTGAAACTATTTCATGACTCTCTTGTTGAGACCATTATAATTATTAATAAAATAAACTCATCAATATGGTGAAGTATGGTACCTTGCTGACCTCATTATATTAACCCTTTCTAGAGCTGTCCATTCACAAGTCTGACTGGAACAGTATTTGCTCACATCCCCTTTTGTCCTTAATTGTTACATTTTACACCATAACACACCATTTTCCTAAATTAGTGTGGTAGAGAAAAAGACCATCAATTCTTCCATCTCTGCCTGATATCCCTTTTCAGGATGAAGTTCCAACTTCAAACATGGGGCAAAATATCTCCTTATCCATTCCTTGAATCTAAGGTTGACCATGTAACTTGTTTTGGTCAATGAGACATTAGCAAAAGTGACACAAGGACAGATACAGAAAGTACTTTTTGTATTGGAGCCTGTACCATCTTGCTGTTTTTGGGATCCCTTCTGTCAATGTATGAATTAACCTGTGTTAACCCCCTTTAAAGAGGAGGAAGCAGATTAGGAGAAAAGTTCAGCCATTCCAGCTGCGGTCACAGATGTAACATTAAGCCCAGCTGACTTCATGCAAAGCAGAGATAAACTATCCTAGTTGAACCGTGCCCAAACTGGCAACCCCACAGAACTGAGAAAATGAAGGATTATTATATTTGGGGGGTTAGTTTAAGTAGCAACTAGACTAAATGATGCAGTTAGTCTGGTTTAGTAAGGGTTAAGGACCTGACATGACAGGGTGGGAAGCATCTATACACAAGCCAGTGGTGTAACATATGCGGTCTGGCCTCCACAAAACAAGTTGAATTCAGCAAATTCCTCTTGTGAATTTGAACAGTCACAAAAGGGAGTTCCAGGCTGTGGTGAATAATATAGCTGAAAGATAATCTACCACTAACTTTGACTACAGTGGCCAATATGTGGACCTTTGTAAAGGAGAGTAAAAAGGTTTACCAAAGAGAGAAGAACACAACAGATGTATAGAGAGATGAAAAAGTCCTACTGAGTACTGAATAAGAAAATGTGTGACAACTGAGACTGAGAGACGAGAGAGAGAGAGAGAGAGAGTGACCTTAAGTTCTAATAGATATCTAGGCCTCAGTTCCACATTACAGTTTGGTTCCTGTGCATGGATTTCTATAAGATTCTATTAAGGGTTCTTAGCTTGTAAGTTTCAAAAAACAAATACCCATGAATGTTTGATCACGTAAGGGTGGAGGTTGCTTTGTGCAATCCAAATAGTCAACTAAGATAAATAATTACATAAGTAAAAGATAACATACAAGAAAAAATTTTGAAAATGGGAATAGAATGAAAAAATTATTATAGTGTCTTTTATTATTTTTCTTATCTATATTAAGATCAATTATTATTTTGAAGTACAGCATTTCCTTGTTTAAAATTAGGTAGGAATAAAACTGGATAAATTTAATCAACAAATTAATAGTTGAACATTACACTTTACAAGGCACGGCTAATCTGTAGATTAGTTAATGATATTGAATCAATGTTAATTTCATGATTTTGATGAATGTACTGTAGTTATGTAGATTGTTCAAATCTGGGGAATGTGGAAAAAGGGCACATAGGAATTCTATGTGCTATTTTTAGAACTCTGTCTAAATTGAAAATTATTTCAAAATTAAGATGTTAAAAATATACAAGTGGCTGGACTAAGAACATTTATTTATCTTTCTTTCCCACTGAAATCCCACTGAAATGATAAAAACTGGGTGAGGCAAAGAGTGTTTCCATTCACACACTAAAATAAAATGATGGATGCCAACAGCTAAAAGATTTGAGAATTTTGCGGATAAAAGGAAGCAGGTGGGGTCATTTGTCTGAGGAACCAGAGTTGAGAAAATTTCCACCCCAAACAGGAGAATGAGGGTTCTGCTGCACAGGGAAGAGCTATTATTCCCAACAGATCTCTAGAGACTCTCCAAAACTAGCACCAATAAGTTCAGATACATGTCATGAAGCAGTAATCATGTCAATTCATTAATCAGGGCTTCCCAAACATTTCCACTTCCCAGAATATATAGACAATGATTATATTGATGTGGAATGGTGAAATGACAAAATGAAAAGTATGCTTCAGGTAGATTTATGTGACAGAAGTTTGTAGAACGTATTCAGAGTGGAAACATCTATAGATAAGTAGAGTGTTTTATGTGGGGTTACAATCATGCTGTGCCAATGATGCTGTGCTGATTTTGACTTTCTGAGACACTGATGAATTTTGAAGCCAGGTCTTGGAACATCAGGAGAGAATGTCAAGGTTAAATGAAATGTCTACCAAGGACCATGCATCATGTGCTTACCATTTTTGGCCTAGGCGTTGGGCAGTAAGAATTTGAAGTAGGTGAGATCAGTGAAACTATGAAGCAGATAAGAATTAAGACTACTAATACAATTAATAATAAAATGTTAACATTCTGGAAACCAGTTACAGATGTCAATTTTCATTTCTCATTTTGGTCTGCTAACAACTGAGACTTGGAGGTAAAGGACAATCAAGAATCAAAGATAATGGAGATTTTGACATAGGTGGCAAAATTAACTAATTGATGAATCGAGAGATGATGAGTTAATTTTTGTTGTTTACTTTGAAGGAAAGGGAGAACAGATGGGAAAAAGAGGAAGAGGGATTTTGAAGCAAGATGGATATATTCTGATGATCACTTCCAGTACGTAGTTGGACATATGGGATGGGTTCTTTGGAAGAGAGACCAGTGAAGGAAATGCAGGGCCATTGCAAAAGTTGTAAAAGCACACACTTGTGGGAGGGAAAAGGAAAGGGGAGACAACCAACACTGGAAGATGAGAAAGGAGAAGAGCAATGACATAGACATTACTGAAGAATGATGGACCAACTGTAGCAAATGTAGACACTTATACCCAATACCAACCTCCTTACTTTTTCTTTATTGCTATATCACAATGCATCAGAAGTCATTATGGAAGTAAAAATAAGAAGAGAAAAATTATTTTAATGCTTATTTACTGCCAATATTTCAACTATGTCCCTTTTGTGCAAATGACAAAATCCAAATAGCAGTTACCATGTTCTAAAATGTTTCCTTAACTGAATATTTTCAGTTTATTTGTATTTGTCAAATTCTAATTCAGTTGCCTTTATTTTGTTCTGATAATTGTTTCAAACGGCATTCACATGAATGACTATAAACACAAATTTTTTTTAATATGGCTCTTCATTTTTACTTGAACTTGACCTAAGAAAACTGATAATGAAGCAGCTCCTGTCTTCTGGGTTACAGGTTTTAAATCAAATCAATCTGACAAGGGGTGATTACAAGTCATCACTGGGCTCCTTCTGTGCTCAGATGTCTGTGTTAATGTGTTGGTGGTGGTGGATCATGTTTTTGGAAAGAAGAGTCCATATCATTAAAACCCCTACCTCAAATACAACCAGTTAGTATCATGAAAAAACTCTGAACAACTATTCCCATTATTCTCTGCTGGTAAGGAAAGTTCTCTGTCACTCTGTGAGTATGTGACATATTAGGTACTACATGCCTGTACTGGATTTAAATTAAGATTTCTGTCCACATGATTCTCTCTGCTCATTTTTAACTGGCTGTTGTGTCTCTTCAAATAAAATTCAAATTGTGACCTGAAAAAATCCTAGACACTTGCCATCCTATAGGATTCTGTGATGACTATCTGAGAGGTACCTAATAGTCTGTACATTTCTGATTCATGAAAAGCTTTTGAAGATTTCCAAAAATAAATGGCAAGTGAAAATGTTTCATCACACACATACACACACATTTCACACACACATGTCAATGTCAAACTGATACAATTGAACTCTATTTAAAGTCTTTGTATTTAGCTTATCTGTGCAAGCTTATAAAAGATTCCTAAAAATCCTCCCAGCCAAGTGCCTATCTATAGTTCAAAACCAAAAGACTTATAGAGAATATAGACTGGATTTAAAAATACATTGCCTTTGATGTAGTATGAGGTTTATTCTGAAGCACTTTATCAGTTTACTAACCCTGTTTCTTCAAATTCTCCAAAACACAATGTGTAACACTTAATTGTATGTCAAGGGGAATATCGCTTATAGTTTGTAAGTCAAATAAGGATTCCCCACCTTTTCATGTGGAGGATTAATTTTCACTTTACTAACTCCTGTATATAGTAGAAAGTAGAACAGATCCAGAAAGCAAGTCAGGAGTAAACTGGGACATTACTTCCAACTCTTCACTGCCTTTTTGTAATAGAATTATCTACCTACACCTTTGCCATATGATTTTGAGGTGCTCCTACTGGAATAGGCAGAGTATATATATCTTCAACACATTTGCTTTAGACATTGCTATGAGTTCCTTTGGAAAATGGAACATGGATGGAAGTGACACTGTGACTACTACAAGCTGAGCTTTTCAGAGGTGTTCAACATTTCTGCCAACTCTCCTAGAGCTTCCACCCCTTTGCAAAGTGAAGAACATATTCTAGACAGCTATTGATCCTTCAGGATGGATTCCCCCAAATTAATACATATGGAATAAGCTTGAATCTAACCCAAAACCTGGAATCCAGTAGAGCTCAGTAGAGCTCAGGCAAGAATAGAAAAAAAAAGATCAGGTAAAACACAGCCAAACTGTAGATCCCTGACCATGAAATAATTGACTAGTATCGCAAACTTTGAGCTTTCAGGTTGTTATGCACTATTATCACTGTAGCCTGTTTAGTCAAATCCTGTGGCAGGGTGTCATTGTCAGCTGCTTGCCTTTCTCCTGGAAATTTTAGCAGATGATAGAAAATGACAGGAGTGAGGTGCCAATACATCAGGTCTATGCAATCCAACAAACTCCTAATAACCACCAACTGTCTATAGGATTAGATTCTTCAGCAACTAGAGACCCAGATCTATGGACTCGGTTGAACACCATCAACAGTAAATAATCATCACTTGCAGATGATTACACACTATTAAACAAACCAAACCAGGTCAAATAAGAAGTCTTGGCAAATATCAAAAATAAATTGAACTAAATAAACCTGAAAACACAATACATCAACATTTATGGATGAAGCCAAATAAGCACTAAGAGGAAATTTGAAAGCACTAAATGCATGCTGAGAAAAGAGGAGATATTCCAAATTAATAATCTAAACTCTGATCTCAAGAATCTAGAAGATCAAAATGAACCTAAAGCAAGCTGAATGAAAGAAACAAAGACAAGAGCAGAAATCAATGAAATTGAAGCAGAAAAGCAATGGAAAAAATCAATGAAATAGCGAGCTTGAGGGGTAACAAGTCTTAGCTATGACAATATTTTGTGGTACTCCAAAGGGCCATATCTTATTTGATAAAATGGATCATAATACAGACAGTCTTAGCTGTTTTTCTAAGTAAATATCTATCATATTTTACAACTCAAAGAGCCACAGTACATAAACAGATATACTGTATATCCAGGCTTTAGAATCTCATGGTTAGGATAAGTAGGAAAAGAGTATCTAAAAAGGCTCCTTAAGGGAGCAATACTGAGTTTTAAAGGTTGAGACGCACTGCTTTTACTCAATGGTTTTCAGTGTTTCCACTTTCTACAAGTGCATTTTTGTTTAATCCTACACATACACACATACATAAATACACAGCTATTTTCACTTTGAGAAACAAAGCTTTCTTCATTTTGAGGGAAAAAAGGCTTATTAATACATTTTAAGAATATTTCCATCATGAATGATAAAGGCAGACAAAATTATGTGGTATGGCTTAAAAGGGTAAAGACATAGTGATTGCAGTTAGATAAGGCACTGCTATGTCATAGAATATTCATTAAAACCCTTTAAAAATCTATTTATATTGATCCAGATTCTGTTACACTATTGTAAACTTGAGGTCTAATAATATCAAAGAAAAATTGCCCCAGACAGAATTACACAGACAAGGAAAACTTTACAGAAGTCTATTGTAACAGTAGAGAGAGAGAGAACTCAGCTCCCCTAAAAGAAAAGGTAAGAGGAGTATGAAGCATTGGGATGAACTGGTAGCAAAGTACTGGAGGACTTTGGGGCAAAGGGTTGGTCAGTGTGATTAGGCCATCTGTGTTTGCTTTCACTTATCTATCAGTTAGGCTCCCACCCTCCCATAGAGACTAGGACTTGGGGGTCCTATCTCCATGGATGATTACATTCAAACAGAAGGCTCTCAGGTCTTTGAGAGACATCCCAGGGAGGGGAAATTGGCAAGGACTTGGAAGATAATTTACATCTCAAAGGTGCATGAAAGAATTTACAATTTCAAGTTTTCTAAAGTAAGTGCTCTAAAAACAGAGAGGTTAAGGGCCTATAGTGAGGACAAAATGTATCTAAAGTTAGTCAAGTCAGGGTCTTGGTCATCAAGCACTTTAGAAACTTTCATTTACGAGGCCTCTAAGTTATCTTGAGGTTTACTAAAACAATTTTTTATTGTTATCCTACAGCTAGCAATGCAACACCTCAGAGTGACTCCAAAAAAAGAGGAGTGAAGCTCTCATCTGATATTAAAAAAGCTGATTTGTAAACATTTCCTATAATTTTTAAAGAATGACACATGGCACTGGTGAATTAAAAATTGAAGTGAAATATTTTGAACCTTTAAAAAATAGCATTCTGTGTGCATTTAAGGGGACGCCTTCTAATTCCCACTAATGATGATCTAGTGTGGTGGTATTAAGCATGATGTTCCTTATTAAGAAGACTTAACTTTTTAAATTTACCTACCAAACCCTTAGCTATTCTTTCTAATTATGACAAAAAGAGCAGCAGAAGGGATATAATACTGGCAAAAGAGAGAAAAATAACAGAGAATTTTAGTGTTTAAGAGAATTTCTCCTATTAATTACCAAATGTGGGGTATTATAATTTTATCAATGCTTTAGACATATGCTTAGATGATGGGATCCAAAATATCCAGAATAAAGGGATTATATATTTTCTTGATTGCAAGTGAATAACTGAATAAATGCATATGCCAATAACGATAGTCTAGTGTGTTCACTACGGAAAACCTTGAGGGAATGTGAAGTACTTTTTAACAAGTGTGTTGCAGCAAAAAAAAAAAATTATTGGACACAATAACTATAAGCATATCTGGAAGAATCTTGGAGTTCTATCTAGTTCTTAGCTCATTACAGCTATTTATTTTCAATATTCAGTATGCTTTTTTATTAACATGGTCTTAAATTACAAAAAGGAAAATGCAAATATTTTGAAGTAACATTTACTGGGGCGGAGCACATTCAAGCCAGACACTGCAGACTGTAAAATCTGAATACTCAAATGCAAGATCGCTGAAAACAGCATTTGGAGGCTTCAGGACAGTTATTATGGCAGGCTCTGCTGCCGATGTGATCTGGAAGGCCATAGAAAAACTACATTGTGTTACATTGTAAGACTGCATCATAATTAAGTGCTACTGCTATGTTTGTGGCTTCCAGAAAGGTTATTAACAGCACTCTGTCAGATAATTAGAAGCATGGATCATCCAGATATTTCTTTTAATTTGCTAAAAATTCACACCCCAGTATAATTGTTCTAGTCTCTTTGAATTTGAGGGGTGGCTTTTTTAGTAATTTACGTATATTTAGAAATTTAGTAATTTATGTGTATTTAGTAATTTAGAAATTTATGTGTAACATCTTTGTTAATAGACAAATATACACATTTACTAAGAGTTTCTCTCTGATCACTTTCACACCTTAGCCATCAAGAAATGAAAATACAGATTATATATACACACATACACATGAAATGCATACATGAAACATATACATATATTTGCATATACATTTTGCATATCATGTGTATATAGACCACATCATATGTGTGTGTGTGTGTGTGCATGTGTGTGTACACAGAGGAGAGCATGTATGCTTTATAGGTCACATCATATAGTTTACATAGAAATCCAGACTAATCAACCCTCCTTATATTGTGCCTTTGGACAATAAAGAAACTTAAAGCCTAACAAAGATTTGCATGTACTAATAGAAAAGTCACCCTGTAACCACAGGTGTCTGAGGTTTCTAAGGATGCATTTTCTCCCAGAAATGATGTTTTACTTGATGGTTTTGTCCTCTACACATTTAACTCTAATGAAGAAAAAGAAGAGTACCCGTACTACTAAAAGGCTGTCTACCAGTAGGAAAATAATTATCTGATAAAATGTTTTTACCAACTTCCTCCTTGGCTGCCGTGTCTGGCTCCCTAAGATTCTGTTTACTTGTAGTATTTGAGACAAGGGCTGGGGTATGTGTGGTAAGAGGACCACAGGGAGTTTGTGTTATTCTCATATTTTCATTTTCACAATCCATGCAACTATAAACATCTGGCACAAAATGGCTATGCTTCATGTCTTCTATTCCCCAAGCCCTAGGCATGTATGCATTTAAAAATATACTTGTACATTTAAAACAAGATTAAGTCTCTACTTAGATGTTAAAGGACAAGACTTGATGTAAACAAATGACTGATATAAGGTTTGTTTCCCTTTCTGAGGACCATCCAGACAGTAACTTTCTGAGCATTACAACATTAACGTGGGGCATAAGAATGTGTTTGGGATTCTTTGATAAACAGTTTGATGGGGTCCAAGGAGGTAAGACTAGGAGAAAGAAGAAAGCAACTCAACTGATGACTGAAATAAGAGAACAGAGTTACATTTTTCTTCATCTTTCAACCTTGGTCTCCTTTGTTTTCATTTTCAGAAGTGTAATATAGAAAATGCCTTCAGGGTTGACTCCAGGAGTGGAAGGAACAGAGGACAAAAGAGGGGTTGGGGGAAAATTCCATATACCACTGAACTTTGGAGCAAAGAAACAGAAAGAACAAATGGAAGTACCAAGCTACTGAAAGTGGGAGGGCAGTTAAGGTTCTTCTCAAATGGGTATTTGTAAGCACTGCTTGTATTCCAAAATGAAATTGTTGTGTTGTGACGGTTCTATTGCTGTTTAAATTCATTCAGTAGCTGTTAATAGAGGACCCACTGTATGTCAGGCTTTGAGGGTCCTCTCCTCAGGTTGGGGGAAGCAGAGAGACTCTAAATCCTTGCAACTCAGTGTCTTGCTCATTGGCATCATCTTGGCGCAGAATCTGCATTTTTACAAGATCTCCATGTAATTTCCTAGGCACAATGAAGTTTGAAAAACACAACTTTAAATATATGACTATAAAAGTGTATGAAACAGATGTGCCTTAACACTATGAGAACAAAAAAGGGGAAGCCAATTAATTTGAGGGCTAAGGAAGACTTCACCTTGGAGCTATAAATTAGACCTGAAGAATGCACTGGACTTAATCAAATGAATGTATATGGTGAGGTAGGATAATGATGTGGGCAGAAGCAATACTACTTGGTATATGCTCAAGAAAAGTTGTTTAGCTGGGAGTTAAAGTGTAATAAGGAAAACAGAAGATGATGGTAGGAGGTGTGAGTCATGTAACTCCAGGGGGAAAATATTTTCCCAGCCCAGAACAAACCACCTTTGAAAGTGAAATCAATCAAAGGGAGAAATAAAGTGGGAGAAACTTGTTTATTGCTTACAAGCAGTTGTCCACGTCTGCTTGCCTGTGTCTCTCACTACCTGGCTGCAAAAAGGAACCCCACCCAACCTCTCCAGTCTAGATATGCCCTAACTCTCCCTTGTAATCACCTATTGATATGGACATGGACTACTTCTCTCCACCTTTTGGAAACACCTGCTGATACGGAGCTGCACTAAGGCCAGGCAAGAGATTCTGGAAACATTGCAATTCTACCCACAGTGGGGACTAATGATTAATGGTTTGATAAAGCAGCTAAGGATTTGGGACTTCACCCTTTGGGTAATGTGGAGCGAATCACTGATGGTTTCTAAGCACTGTTTTTCACAATGTGGGGAATGTACTGAGGCAGGCAAGGTGGCAGCAGAAAGATGTCCTAGTCTTAGCAAAGAGGACACAATTTCTTCAGGCCTGGGATTGTATAAAATTGTATCTTAGTTCTTGCTTTGTTTCAAAGGTACAGAAGAAATCCGCATAGTACTTAAACCATCTTAGACTGCTTTTAGTCCTTTTATGTTCTAGAATGGAAGGATTTTTTTCCAGCAAAACAAAAATCAGAGTTCATTTGTGAGATCACTTTTCTAGTCAGCACAGGCTGGCGAGAGAAGCCACTGTTTGTCCTTCTCTTCTCAGCTTCAAGGCAGCAACAGAGCAAAGTCACTATACAGAGGACACAGTAGAACTTCTAGATGAACCTAGTTTAACCCTTTATATTTAAAATATTTTAAGAGCAGTTTCAATACAAATTTTATAATATCCTGTGCAATCCCTGCTGCAACCCTTTAAACTCTGTCTGATTTATCTACAAACACATACTTAATAGAGCATAAAGTCATAAACTCCAACGACTGTTTAAAGCCTTTGCTAAGGAAAATGAGCACTACTGTCAACACCCAGACAATCCCAAACTTGCAGGCTTTAAAATAACTTTTACATCAACCTAGGTTTAGACTACTGGCTTGTTACCCCTGCCCTCAGTCCTCGCTCTGGACTCTCTACACTTAATGGTGATGGAAAGCACCTTGCTTTTTGTACCTTAGCCCTTCTCATTACTTCTGTGTTGACCTGTTTGATCTCCGATTACAGTTCAAACCCATCAACACATTTATTTCAAAGAGGAAATTTCCAGCTTAGCTCAGACTCCATGGAGCCCAACTACCATAATAAGCAATTAAGTCAAGACAATATTAGCATCTCCATGTTCCATACGAATACGAAATATGAGTAAATGTCTCTTAACATTTTAGTGATCCTAATTTTTTCACACCAGGACAATGATATGCAAATTCTTTACTTTTTATTAACAACTATATTTTATAAGAGCAGTTTTAGGTTCAGAGTGGATTGAAGGGAAGGTACAGAGATTTCCCAAATACTTCCTCCCCCCACACATGCACAGCCTCCCCCATTACCAACATCCTACACCAGAGGGTTAAATTTGCTAGAAATGATAAACCTACATCAACACATTATAATCATCCAAAGTCCATAATTTATGTTAGGGTCACTCCTGGTGTTATACATTCTGTGGCTTTGGACCAATGTGTAATATAGTATCATACATATATATATACTGCCCTAAAAATCCTGTGCTCTGTCCATTCACCTCTTCCTCTCTCACTGATTTTACTGTCTCCATAGTTTTACCTTTCCCAGAATGTCATATAGTTGGAATCATACAGTATGGAGCCTTTTCACACTGGGTTCTTTCACTTAATAAGATGTATTTAAGTTTCTTCCATGTCTTTCATCGGCTTAATGACTCATTTCTCTTTAGCACTGAATAATATTTCATTCTCTGGATATATCACTGTTTATTTATCCATTCACCTACTATAGGATATCTTGGTTACTTCCAGGTTTTGGCAATTATGATTAAAGCTGCTAGAAGATCTGGGCACAAGTTTTTATGTGGACAAAAGTTCTCAACTCCATTGGGTACATACCAAGGAGAGTGATTGCTGGATCATATGGTAAGAGTAATGTTTAGCTTTGTAAGAAACTACCAACTGTCTTCCAAAGTGACTGCACCATTTCGCTTTTCCTCTAGCATGGAAAGAGAGTGCTTGTTGCTCCACATCTTTGTCAGCATTTGTTGTTAGTATTCCGGATTTTGGCCATTCTGGTAAGTTGTAAGCACTTTCACACTATTGTTTTAATGACATATGATGTGATGCATCTTTTCATATGGTTATTTATATATGTTCTCTGGTGAGGGGTCTGTCAAGGTCTTTGGCCCACTTTTTAATCTTGTTATTTTCTTATTGTTGAGTTTTTAAGAGTTCTTTGTACATTTTAGATAACATTTCTTTATCAGATATGCCTTTTATAAATATTGTCTTCCAGTCTGTGACTTGTCTTCTTATCCTCTTGACATTGTCTTTCTCAGATGATAAATTAAAAAAAAAATTACATGTAAAGTGAAATGCAAATCAAAAGCACGATGAGATATCACCTCATGCCAGTTAGGATGGCCACTATCCAAAAGACAAGAAACAAGTGTTGGTGAGGATGTGGAGAAATGGAAACCCTCCTACACTGTTGATGGGAATGTAACTTGGAGCAGCCACTGTGGAAAGCAGTATAGAGGTTCCTCAAAAAAACTAAAAATAGAAATACCATATGACCCAATAATTCCATGTCTAGCAATTTACCTGAAGAAAACAAAATCCCTCATTTGAAAACATCTATGCCCCATGTTTATGCTGCACTATTTGCAATAGCTAAGATATGGAAGGAACCTAAGTGTCCATCAGTAGATGAATGGATAAAGAAGATGTGGTACATGAACACAATGGAATATTATTCAGCCGTAAAAAGAAAAGAAATCCTGCCATTTGCAACAACATGGACAGATATACAGGATATTGTGCTCAGTGAAATAAGCCAGGCATTATTTCAAGAAACACAAATACCATATGATTTCACTTACTGTGGTGTGAGTAAAATTGCAATATTTCCAGAATCTCTTGCCTGGCTTTAGTGGGTCTCCACATCAATAGGTGTTTCCAAGGGGTGGAGAGAAGTAGTCCATCTCCATATCAATAGGTAATTACAAGGGAGAGTGAGGGCATATCTAGACTGGAGAGGTTGGGTGGGGTCCCTGGGTCATGAGAGACATGGTTGCAGAAGTGCATGACTGCTTGTAAGCAATAAATGGGTTTCTCCCACTTTATTTCTCCCTGACTGATTTCAGTTTCAAAGGTAATTTGCCACAGGCTGGGAACTTATTTTCTCCCCAGAGTTACATTGGAATATGAAAACAAAGCAAAACAGAAGGAATAAAGCAGCAGTAGACTCATAGACACTGAGAAGTGACTAGTGGTTACCAAGAGGGAGGGGCTGAAGCAGGTGGGGGGAGGGGAGGGGATAAAGGGGTAGAGTAATTTGCAATCACAATATAAGCTGGTCACGGAGATGGTAGCACAGCATGGAGAATATAGTCAATGGTTCTGTAACATCCTTCTACATTGATAGATAGTAACTTCATTAGAAGGGGTGAGGATTTAATAATAAGGGTAACTGTTGAACCAGTGTGTTGTACATTTGGAACCAAGATTGTATATCAGTGATACTTCAATAAAAAAATTACATGTAAAAAAGTGAATTCATTTCAGAGTAAATTACTGCTCATTTCTCACTCACAAAAGCATGTAAGGAGAGTCTGCCTCCTTAGTGATCAGCTTCCCTACCATGATGTGATTAGAGACCTGGGCTCTTTCCCTCAACTCAGACATTAGCATTCTCTGTATCCAGTGTTTCATGGGGCAAAGAAGACTGGCAGAAAAATACTACTCATTTCCTCACTACTTCCACTCAGAAGTGATCACTTCTCCTTTCCCTTGCATTCACTGGTGAGAACCAATCATGTGGCTAGAAGCAAGAGAGGCTGGGAGATAAAGTTCCTGGCTGAGCAGCTACTTCCCATTAACAGCTTTATACCTACAGAAAGAGGACTCTGCTCTGCCACATCCACCCACTAAGGAAATAGTTGGCAAAGTACTAAAACACATCTGAAAATATATCTCAGACTCCAACTGAGGGTTACCTCATGTGTTTACGCCACGGAGCTTCACCTGTATCAATAACTATGACTCCAAACACTGCAGTGAAATGGAAGACTTGCCCATTACTAGAGGGAAATGGTTGAAATACTCATACTCTGTCATTATGTTCTAGACCCTGAACGGTATAACCAGAAAAAAGTAGCACAAATCAAAAACAAATTTTCACAGTAAATTTGATTGGAATCAAGGACCAGTGATTATTTGAATGACAAGAAAAATATATCATTACAGATGTTCCTAAATTAAAGAAACAAAAACTTATGTTAGGAGGATACCTATCAGTTAGAAATATAGGGTCCAAGCTGAACTTCTCTGAGGTAGGAACATTCTGCCAAAAACAAATTTATATTTTGGAAATTAATTGTATTACACACACACACACACACACACACACACGTCTCTCTGGTTCTTACCCTCTCTACAAAATCACCGTTTCTTAACATTTTTGTTATCTTTACAGTGTTTTGTCCTTTGTACACTTTATATTCTTCATATGTTGTCATCTTGGAAAGCCAGCCTAACAGATCAAGTCATTTGCTGAGAATTGCTGAGAGGAAAGACAAAAGAAATGTGTCCTTGATACTGTGACTTTAGCTGCTGAATTACCAACCCTGGGTCTGTCCTTCCTCTGGAATTCTTGTTACAAAACGTAACCTGTGTCTTTGTTATTTAAATCATTAGTTATTTGCAGTCAAAAAAGAAAATCTTAATTAACACACTGCCCTTCAAATAGGTTCATCCTGAAATACCTCAAAATTGAAATCTTCCAAACAAAAACTCAGTCCACACTCCATCAACACTTACATGTAATTAATCATCTACTTCTTTGTCTTACCACCTGTGCATATCTCAAATCTATTACCTCTTCTTCATACTCACTGTCTTACTTTTGTTTCAGTCTCTTGTTTGCCATCAAGTGCTTCTCTAACTATCTGAAGTAAGGAACAACTTTACTATATTTCCAATCTATACTTTGAATAGCACCAGTGCAGAAAGTATTATAACTTATTAACTTCATTTTAAATAATAAATGCAGATCTTATACCTATAGGGCACATTCATTTATACACTTACATATTGTAAGTAGCTTGTATAAGTATACAATTGTTGCTCTGAGTATAATTCTATTGCTTATAAAATGTTCATCAATAATTGTGTTAATTAAAAAAAAGAAACACATGAAAAGGCAGGTCAACACTACTGAGCTTATTTAACTCAAAAAGAAATTAGATTAACATAAAATGATCTGATTATATGCCCCAAATGGAAAACATCATCAAAGCTATTTCCTGTACTCAGCTTTTTTGCTTTAATCTAATTTAAGCAATGTCATAACCAACCAGTTAATAGTAAATGGCTTACTACCTCTTTGCTGCCTCCATAACATATTATTTTAATATTAGTGGTTATTTTTCATATCTCTGCTACTTGATATTTGGTGATGACAAGTGTTATCAATTTCATTATTCTGAGAGGGTTATATAATTAATTAGCTCCGTAGTTCCATAGCAACAATATCTAATTAGAAACATTCTGTTTTCAGATTATATTTTAAATCAGGGAATTATAAAGTTGATGTATAAAAGAAACATGAAATGTTCATGATATCCAGTAGCCCTAATTTCCCTTAAAAAGTTTAAAATGCAGTTTTACTTTTTAAAAAAAGGACATGTTTCATTATCCTTCTTTCTTTAATTTGACAGAGCAAACTTCAGTTTTAAAAAAAAGCCCAACATATGTTTTATGATCCTGATATATTGTAAGCCAAACATTTGAAACAAATATTAGAAATCATAAGACTCAGAAGGCAGAGAACAGAAACAGGATCATTTATATACATGTTGAAAGTATGTGTCAAGGTTTAGTTATTAAAGCAAATGTGTTATTCAAGATACAGCAATATGGAAACAGCATAAGTATTCAATTGAACATTAATAAGTGCTCATTAGAAGTTCCAAACTTTCTTTTGTTGACACCAGAACACAGCAGTGACTGTAGACAATACTTCTATATTTAAAATAATACCCCTAAAATGTTAATTTATATATTTTTTAATTCCCTGGTAAACACATTATACTGTATCATTTGAAACAAAGCCTATGATAACGAATCTTTGGTACTGCTTATATTCCAGGAACTTCTGGTTAATACGTTGGAGTAGACCCAATGCTAAATCCAACAGATGATTAAGAAATATATAGTAAGTTCTTCTTGTTAAGGCATACAGTAACATCTTACATAGAATTCAGAAAATGTCTTTAATTTGCATATGGATGTTGAACTGTCCATTTACAATTCTTTGGAATTTTTAGGCTCTCCAGATGGAACAACAGATGCTTACACAATGACTAAAAGCTTTGGTCGAACATTTTAAGAAATGAAAACATGAAATACTCTTATGAAGCAAAAGCCATATATTTTGACATGAAAAAACCCATCTCCATCCCATGCAGTTTTCTCAGAGGCAGTTTTAAAAATTCTTCTAAATGCATATTACACAATGTCCACATCAATTGCAAGTTAAGAGTTAGTTGTTGAGTTCATCAACAAGAAAGAGCTTTCAATATTACGGGAATGACAAATGAAAACCCTGGAATACATTTAGTGTAAAAATAATAAAAAGCTCTTAGCCTTTTCAAAATAACATCCACTATTTAAAGCCTTAATGTGTAATTATTAAATTGTCACATCAAAACCTAATCTTTTGATTTTCTTAATTGCTTCCTTTTTTAAACTATAACATATCTTTGAAAAGTAGGAGTAATCAAAATTTTAATGTACTGAGAAATCACTAGAGTGCTGGCGACCTTCCTCCAGCTTGTCTATGCTTAAAAATACCTCAGATGGGACTCTCTCACATTTAAAAAACCTCTAAAGACAGCCTGAGCAATCTCTCCCAGTATTAAGCAATGAGTTTTTCAGGAACCATTGTTAAATGCTAAACTCACAGAGCTATAAATTTAATCTCCTCAACTGATAAGAAAAAAGAGATCTGGAGAAAGTAAATAGGCTACCCATGTACACAGTAGACAATTAAAAAAAACGCCTATTACTTGTTCTGTTTTTCATACAGTGACTACTAGTTGCTCTTCCATTATTCTTAATTCTCCCAATTCTTAACATCTTTTTATATCGTATCATAGTTTTAAAAATAATCCAAATATTAATATTCTCAGTCCCGTTAACCTTTCCTATTTTCTAATCATTTCCATCTCTAATCATTAGTGTTCTTTTATCCATAGTTCTCTACAAGTTCTTATTATCCTTCTTAATTTGGTGTCTAGGAAAGAAGAAATAAGAACCTGTGACACCATTTAAGAATAATGCACAAAGTGAATATGATAGGAAATTGGCTGGTGGTTTTAATTTTTTCCATAGTACTGTATACATTAAGCTGACAGAGTTCAGTTTATTAACAAAAGTCATGAAATAGCAACATAATCATACTTCTTTTTCAATAATTCATTTATTGACTCTATGTATTATTTTTCATTTTGAAGAATAAGATAATAGGAATTTATTTAAACTAATATGGGGAAATATAATAACATTAAGCTCAGTAGGAACCTACTGCTTAAACAAGTCCAATTGGTTTTATTTATACCAAGTAATACATTTCTTTCCACTAAGTAACAACAATAAAATTAGGATTATAAGTGTTGTATAGGAAATAGATTTTATAATTCTCTAAAAAATATGTATGTATATATACACATACATATGCGTGTATGAATATATAGGTGTTATCACACTAAAACATCTAATTAATTTACTGAAGAGCTAGGAAATTTATCTCACCCAGTATCACATAAGTTTTCAAAGGTTTTATTGCCGACATTACATACTAAGTTTAGTCTTATATTTTAAAGAGTTTATGTGGAGAAAGGGACTAAATGCAATTTAGCATTGAGGTTACAGCCATCTTTATTCATAGTGCCCAAAGACTTAATTGCTGTAAATATATTGGAATCTTCCTTCAAGACTCTAGATCCTATTATATTTTATTCTTAGAAGTTTTATTTTCAGACGTGCAGTCACCTGTCCTTATCAGGCACAACGTATCATCCTAGAGTTCATTGGCAATCTCTGATCTGATGAGACAGAGGTTGGAGAACACTGGGCAGTAGAGGTTTCTTCAGCTTTTCCTACTAAACCTCCACACCAGAGCTTCTGGACTGAAATAAGTGCCGTGCTGGGTTCTCAGTCAATTTTGCTGATGTTGTAGCTAAAAGGAGTTAATACAAAGTTGACATAATGGCTTGAGATTCCTAGGTTTTATGGAAAAATTAATGCCTGTCAAACTGGAGACCCAACATAAAGCAGTGATAGGATGCTCTCTAAAAAAAAACTAATGATATAATTTTTAAAAATGCACTCCAAAATGCTAAGAATGACCACTTACTTTTAAGGGGACTGATTTTGTGGTAAAGTATACATGACACAAAATCTACTACTTTACCATTTTTAACTGTACAATTTGGTGTTATTTAGTACATTCACAATGTTGTGCAACCATCACTACTATCCATTTCCAAAACTTTCTCTTCATCCCAAGCTGAAACTCTGTACCCATTAAACAATAACTTCCTCTCTCCCCTCCCCTAGCCCTTGTAACCTTTATTCTACTTTCTGTCTCTATGAATTTGCTTATTCTAGGAACCTCACATAAATGGAATAGTACTCAAGTGCTTTTTTGAAATGTGACCCACAAGAGAAAACCAGTTTTGTAAAAAAAGAAGTGAAGTCAATAAGTCAGTAAGTTTTATACATACAAACATGTACATATAAACATATAATACAGATCAAAAGCTGAAATGCAAGAAATGCATATATTCATTATTATTACCACTTACAGACATTGGACTTCACTTATTAATAGATTGTATAGAAGTAAGATTTTTTTGAGATTTATCCACACATATTAACTATTACATAGTGATCAATGAGTATTAATCAATGACTTGTATTGATGATCATCAGTGTCATTTCAAAGACTGGGTTTAGATTCTAAATATTAACATTTCATTAATTAGAGCATACCAAGGTAATGAAGCACAGATTAGACCAAATCATAATAGTAGATACTTTCATTTGTACATTTCTTTATAGTCTGCTTTCATGTGCCTGAGCTAATTTGATTCTCATCATAGCATTGTGAGTATGTATTCACATTCCCAACATTAAGACAACACTTAATGAAGCCAGGTGATTTGGACAAGGTCTTTTAGCTCAGGCATGGCAGAGCCACCAATCACACCACACCCAAGTCTCCATGTCCTGTGCCTTTCCCTTAACCTTTTCGAGACTGATACTACATTCACTTTCTAGGACCGCACTGCCTAGTCAAAATATAAGGCATGTCACATAATAAAGTTTAAAATGTCCTAGTAGCACATTGCAAGAAGTGAAAAGAAACAGATAAAATTAATTCAATAATATATTTTATTTAATTAAATATCAGTTCAACATCTAATCAATATAAAAATTACAAAGGAGGTACTTTGCATTTTTTATTCTAGTCTTTGAAATCTAGTGTGCATTTCATAGCTACAGCACATTTCACTCTGACAGTTCAGTCAGATTTCAAGTGCTCAATAGGAACATGTTGCTAATGTCTACCATACTGGACAGAACAGTTCCAGACATTCATCCTTTTCTCTGACTAACTAGACTACTCTTTCCAAGAGTATTCAGTGGACAGCTCTTGCATTCTCACCACTGAGTTGGTTGGAATGAGGATAAGAGAACTGGAAGCAGTAGAATGCAAATCAAAGAAAAGAACTTCATTAAAAATGGTGATGATGATTTGTATTTAAAATTATACATTCATATCCACAATGTCCTTTGAGTTTCCTCCTTGGTAAAATGGAGGTGATAATGCCTATAAATCATGTTGTGCAATGCCTTTCTGTATGGTTAGCAGTCAAAGGAAAAGTAGCTGTTTCTCTAACAGTAAGGTAGGTGTGAATTTGGTGAGTGGTCTGCAAGGTTAGAAGCAAGCCAGCTCTAACAACTGGGTCAGGCAAGAAGGATGACTGGTGACAGCAAGCCTGTATCATTTCTAAAAGGCAAGCAGTCCATGGGAATGCACTGGAAGGGTTATAATGAAAATGTTCTAGTATGTTTCAAATGCAATGTTGTCAAAGGCAGCAAGAAATTAAAGGCTAGCTCTTGCTGATGAGCTGTCAGGCAACAACAGAACACCAAAAAGACCAAAAAATTCAATCAAATCAAAAGGCATATAGGTCTGGGGTAGAGAGTACTGGCTGCCAATGTGCTCTTCTTCATATGTAAGCTCTCACACAGCACTGAAAATAGCAGCATTCTTTTAGGTTGTTGAAATGTCATTCATCATTTTAAGCATAGCTATTTTATAGCCTTTATCTAATGGATTCTAATACCTGCCATTCTTAGGAGCGTAATGTAAGTTGCTTTGTTTTGTTTACTGCTAATTTGACCCAAGCCCAGAAGAGGCCCTGGTAGGAGGCCAGTCATTTCCCTTTCTAGAACAGCCAATTAATGTACCCCAACAATTTCCCTTATTGGGCTCTCACATTCAGGGGCCACTACTCACACGCTAATCATCCTGAAAGCCAGGCACCAGGCACGAGGGACAACTCCTATGCCCTTGAGCTCATGAAATCAATCAAATTAGCCAATCTGCAGGGAGTCCTCAAAGCTAAGGTAACCCCACTCCACCCTACAGCTCCAGTTTGCTGGTACCCTGTCCCTGGGTAGAGCCCTCCATGTGCCCCTTCCTGGCAGCTGCAAGTAACAAAGAGTTTTGCCTTTCACCCATCCCAGTGGCACTACTTTGTGTCCTGCCATCATAAGGATCTACATCTCATAAGGCATGGGTCCTAGTCTACTCTGTATTTTGTCCCCAGATACTATTTTTGTGACAAATCATGTCCTTTTTCGTCTTGCAATTTTCAGTGGGCTTTCACCTATGGGAATCTTGTGCAGCACATGTTGAGGTTGTGGCCTATAAGGTTTATTTTATACTGCCCCTGGAAACTACCAGCCTAACACCAATTTTGGGTTTTTTTTTGTTTTTTTTTTTTACTCAAGGGATTTCGGGCCACATGGGTGGTATAAATTCAAACACTAAAACCCACAAGTCTATGGATTAATAGGATACTTTTTGTTGTTGTTTTAAATAAATGAAGAGCTCATATATCAGGGCAAGCAAAGTGGACTGTCTTCTTCCTGTTCAGGGGTCCTATTTTTTCCTTTTCACTTTCATTGTTGCCCTTTTAGAATCCTTGGTTTATATGAGAACTTCAGTTCCACCCCTCACCCTTTGTGAGTCCAAGGGTCTCACCTCCCTTTGGAACCTGAGCCTTTCGTTGCCGATAAAACCCCAGTACTCCTCTGCCCCCGAACCCCACTCCACAGAGGCCTCAGAGTCATTATCTTTTAACTGCTACAGTTTTTAGTTCCTTCCTTCGTTTTGGCCCCTGAGATAACTTTTTTTAACTTTCATGCAAGCCCAGCTAATCATTTAAAAGGCCCAGCTATTCTATTTCATCTGGCATTTCTAGGTGTTTCAAAGCAGGGAAGTGGGAGTATATAATCAACCACATTTTTAGAAATGGATACCCACTGTTTTACAGATACAAAGGATCATATGAAATAGGTAATGAAAAAATTGATTATTTTCAAGTGCAGTTTATGAAATCTAGAAGAATACCAGATACCAACCACTTGAAAAATTTGAAAGGATAAGTAAACGGAGGTTACGTGGATTAAATGAGTCATTATAAACAAGAAGTTAGAAAAGATCCAAGATAAATACTAACTAAAGGCAAAGAATAAAACACCTAGTATATAAAGAATGGAGGAGGAAGAATAAGAAGGGAGAGAAATAAAGAAACATCAGACAGTGTTTACAATTACTTAACAAGAAAGTTAAGTTAGATTGTTAGATAGTAAAGAGGCAACCTTGAACCTTTGGTAACCATGAATCTAAAGCCAGCAATGGCAATAAGTACATATCTATCAATAATCACCCTAAATGTAAATGGACTGAATGCACCAATCAAAAGACACAGAGTAACAGAATGGATAAAAAAGCAAGACCCATCTATATGCTGCTTACAAGAGACTCACCTCAAACCCAAAGATATAAACAGACTAAAAGTGAAGGGATGGAAAAAGATATTTCATGCAAACAACAAGGAGAAAAAAGCAGGTGTTGCAGTACTTGTATCAGACAAAATAGACTTCAAAACGAACAAAGTAGCAAGAGATAAAGAAGGACATTACATAATGATAAAGGGGCCAGTCCAACAAGAAGACATAAATAAGCATTATAAATATATGTGCACCCAACACAGGAGCGCCAGCATATGTGAAACAAATACTAACAGAATTAAAGGAGGAAATAGACAGCAATGCATTCATTTTAGGAGACTTCAACACACCACTCACTCCAAAGGAGAGATCAACCAGACAGAAAACAAGTAAGACACAGAGGCACTGAACAACACACTAGAACAGATGGACCTAACAGACATCTACAGAACTCTACACCCAAAAGCAACAGGATACACATTCTTCTCAAGTGCACATGGAACATTTTCCAGAATAGACCACATACTAGGCCACAAAAAGAACCTCAGTAATTTCAAAAATACTGAAATCCTACTAACCAACTTCTCAGATCACAAAGGTATAAAACTAGAAATAACCTTTAGAAAGAAATCAAAAAGGCTCACAAATACATGGAGACTTAACAACACTCTCCTAATTAATCAGTGGGTTAATGACCAAATCAAAACAGAAATCAAAGAATATATGGAGACTAATGACAACAACAACACAAAGCCACAACTTCTGTGGGACGCAGCAAAGGCAGTTCTAAGAGGAAAGCATATTGCAATCCAGGCCTATTTAAAGAAGGAAGAACATTCCCAAATGAATAGTCTAAAGACACAATTACTGAAATTGGAAAAAGAAGAACAAATGAGGCCCAGAGTCACCAGAAGGAGGGACATAATAAAGATTAGAGAAGAAATAAATAAAATTGAGAAGAATAAAACAATAGAAAAAATCAATGAAACCAAGAGCTGGTTCTTTGAAAAAATAAACAAAATAGATAAAACCCTAGCCAGACTTATTAAGAGAAAAAGAGAATCTACACACATAAACAGAAAGGAAAACAGAAAGGAAAAATCACGACGGACCCCACAGAAATACAAAGACTTATAAGAGAATATTATGAGAATCTATATGCTAACAATCTGGAAAACATAAAAGAAATAGACTTCTTAGAAAAATACAACCTTCTAAGACTGACCAAGCAAGAAACAGAAAAACTAAACAGACCAATCACCAGCAACGAAATTGAATCGGTAATCAAAAAACTACCCAAGAAAAAAACCCCTGGACCTGATGGATTCACCTCTGAATTCTACCAGACATATAGAGAAGAAATAACACCCATTCTCCTTAAAGTTTTCCAAAAAATAGAAGAGGAGGGAATACTTCCAAACTCGTTCTATGAAGCAAGCATCACTCTAATACCAAAACCAGGCAAAGACCTCACCAAAAAAGAAAATTACAGACCAATATCCCTGATGAACGTAGATGCAAAAATACTCAACAAAATATTAGCAAACCGAATTCAAAAATACATCAAGAGGATCATACACCATGATCAAGTGGGATTCATCCCAGGGATGCAAGGATGGTACAACATTCGAAAATCCATCAACATCATCCACCACATCAAGAAAAAGAAGAACAAAAACCACATGATCATCTCCATAGATGCTGAAAAAGCATTCGACAAAATTCAGCATCCATTTATGATTAAAACTCTCAACAAAATGGGTATAGACGGCAAGTACCTCAACATCACAAAGGCTGTATATGACAAACACACAGCTAACATCATACTTAACAGCGAGAAGCTGAAAGCTTTTCATCTAAGATTGGAAACAGGACAGGGATGCCCACTCTCTCCAGTGTTATTCAACATACTACTGGAGGTCCTAGCCACGGCAATCAGACAAAACAAAGACATACAAGGCATTCAGATTGGTAAAGAAGTCAAATTGTCACTATCTGCAGATGACATGATACTGTACATAAAAAACCCTAAAGACTCCACTCCAAAGCTACTAGAACTAATATCTGAATTCAGCAAAGTCGCAGGATACAAAATTAACACACAGAAATCTGTTGCTTTCCTATACACTAACGATGAACTAACAGAAAGAGAAATCAGAAAAAAAAATTCCATTCACAACGGCATCAAAAAGAATTAAGTACCTAGGAATAAACCTAACGAAGGAAGTGAAAGACCTGTACTCTGAAAACTACAAGACACTCCTAAGAGAAATTAAAGAGGACACTAACAAATGGAAATGCATCCCATGCTCTTGGCTAGGAAGAATAAATATTGTCAAAATGGCTATACTACCTAAAGCAATCTACAGATTCAATGCAATCCCTATGAAACTACCAACAGCTTTCTTCAATGAACTGGAACAAATAATTCTAAAATTCATATGGAACCACAAAAGACCCCGAATAGCCAAAGCAATCCTGAGAAGGAGGAATAAAACAGGGGGAATTACACTCCCTGACTTCAAGCTCTACTACAAAGCCACAGTAATCAAGACAATTTGGTATTGGCACAAAAACAGACTCACAGACCAGTGGAACAGAATAGAAAATCCAAACATTAACCCAAACATATACAGTCAATTAATATTTGATAAAGGAGCCTTGGATATACAATGGGGAGATGGCAGCCTCTTCAGCAGCTGGTGTTGGAATAACTGGACAGCTACATGTAAGAGAATGAAACTGGACTACTGTCTAGCCCCACACACAAAGGTAAACTCAAGGTGGATCAAAGACCTCAATGCAAGTCATGAAACCATAAAACTCTTAGAAAAAAACATAGGGAAAAATCTCTTTGACATAAACATGAGCAACTTCTTCATGAACATATCTACCCAGGCAAGGGAAACAAAAGCAAAAATGAACAAGTGGGACTATATCAAGCTGAAAAGCTTCTGTACAGCAAAGGACACCATCAGTAGAACAAAAAGACATACTACAGTATGGAAGAATATATTCATAAAAAACGTATCTGATAAAGGGTTGACATCCAAAATATATAAAGAACTCATGCACCTTAACAAACAGAAAGCAAATAATCCAATTAAGAAATGGGCAGAGGACACGAATAGACACTTCTCCAAAGAAGAAGTTCAGATGGCCAACAGGCACATGAAAAGATGCTCCACATCGCTAATCATCAGAGAAATGCAGATTAAAACCACAATGAGATATCACCTCACACCAGTGAGGATGGCCAACATCCAAAACACAAACAACAACAAATGTTGGCGAGGATGTGGAGAAAAGGGAACCCTCCTACACTGCTGGTGGGACTGCAAATTAGTTCAACCATTGTGGAAAGCAGTATGGAGGTTCCTCAAAAAACTCAAAATTGAAATACCATTTGACCCAGGAATTCCACTCCTAGGAATTTACCCTAAGAATGCAGCAGCCCAATTTGAAAAAAACAGATGCACCCCTATGTTTATTGCAGCACTATTTACAATAGCCAAGAAATGAAAGCAACCTAAGTGTCCATCAGTAGATGAATGGATAAAGAAGATGTGGTACATATACACAATGGAATATTATTCAGCCATAAGAAGAAAACAAATCCTACCATTTGCAACAACATGGATGGAGCTAGAGGGTATTATGCTCAGTGAAATAAGCCAAGCCAAAAAAGACAAGTATCAAATGATTTTACTCATATGTGGAGTATAAGAACAAAGAAAAAATACTGAAGGAAAAAAACAGCAGAAGACTCATAGAACCCAAGAATGGACTAATAGCTACCAAAGGGAAAGGGACTCGGGAAAATGGGTGGGAAGGGAGGGATGAGAGGGAAAAAGGGGCATTGCGATTAGCAGACGTAATGTTGGGGGGGCACGGGGAGAGCTGTACAACTCAGAGAAGACAAGCAGTGATTCTATAGCATCTCACTATGCTGTTGTACAGTGACTGTAGTGTTGTTGGTGTGGGGGACCTGATGAAGGGGTAGTTTAATGGCCATAATATTGCACATGTAATTGTAGACTAATGATACCAAAATAAATTATATTAAAAAAAAAAAGAAAAGATCCTAGAACATAGTGAATAGTGAGTATTAATTACTCTCATTACTAATGGTTATTATTGCTTAGATTGATGGAAATCATCCAAATGAATAATGCCTTGTTTCCCCATGGCCAGAAATGGCACATCCCAACTTTGCTATTGATATAGTCTAAAATGTGTACATTTTCTCTTTAAGGGTAAAACCAACATGCTTTTTATTCAAAGTTATCCCACCTTGACATTGTTGGTTTGATTAATATATTTTGGACAACTCATCCAGTATATTGAGAGATTAAATAATAAATTCAAGTAATAAGTGTCAGGAGATTTATCATTAGAAATTGCTCATAAGAGAGGTCTTTTGCCCTATGGATTAAATGCTAAATCAGGGTTAGATGGTGAAGGTGATTAAACTCAGTTTCTGTATACTGATCTGCTTTACTCTCTTTTAATTCAAAAGTTTAAATTATCTAAATGATCTCTGAGTTGCAGAATATGACAGATATTTACTTATAAAACAGTTTTATATATTTACTTATTTTATATATTTACTTATAACACTGTCTATAATACACTCAATTTTATCAAACATAATGCATGTGATGGTTGTGGGTACTGATTGTAGCACATTATTAAACACACAAAGTAAAGTCTGGGAAGATATGCAGCTGTTAACAATTTCATTAATTCCTATTAGTAAAAGCACACTTGAATGTATGAAATACATCAACACAAATAGTTTTATGAGGAGGAGATAAAAGGTACCAGTTGTGAAAGAAATAGAGAAAAAATAAAAATAATCACTCCACCCCCAGGCTAGACTACAAATACACAATTTAATTATATCAGTGGCAGAAGAAATAAAGTTCTCATAGTAAAATGTGTTTCAGTTGAACTTAAAAGATAAATCATTCATAGTGATTAGCAGAGCTAATGTGAAAAGTACAGTGCTTTGCTATTAATTATCCAGTGGAGTAAATCATAAACTGAAGTTCAGGAAATTAAATTTTATTCCTAAATTTGTCACTATGATGTTTTGTGACCTTGATAAAGCCACTTAACCTTTCTTTGCCTCAGCTTCTTCATCCATAAAAAGACGAGGAAGATGTACTTTTTAAGAGCATAAATTCACCCTATGGTTGATTGGAAAGTAGTTTAATATATTGCTACATTAACTCTGTTAAAAATGTTATATCAAGATGAAAATGTGACTAAACCATCACATCCTTGCAGCAATCACCTAATTCCTTTTGCTGTATTTATGTAGGTTTTCCCTTCCTTGCTTCTTCAATGTTCTTGTTGACTTTTACATTTTACTGGGAAAATTTTTTCCTGATATAATATTTTCACAATCCATTTTCTTACCATTATTTCAGTCTATGATCTAACCCTAGAAATTAAATGGCTTTTCAACTGGTCTGCATCATGTCAAAATGTTACGATGGAAATATGGTGTTATTTTGTTTTTAATCTTTCTTTTTAAAATTATAGAAAAGTGTTCTATCCACAAGAAAATATAAGCATTAAACAGAGGAAAGTATCATATAATTTAATCAACACTTCTGGAAAAAAATCTATAGTGTATTTTTTTTCCTTAGACCTAACAAATCCAAAAATATATACCATAATAAACGTTTGCAATTTTTTTGTTTTTTAAATAGTATTATGAGAAGAGCCAAGCTGGTCTAATTCATTTTGGAATGACTAGGTCTCTTATGGACCACCTCTGGACATGACATTTTCCCCATACCCTCATGCCCACAAATAATCTGGCAGAGGATTAGGGTTAAAGCTATAGGTTGGATGTGACTTAGAGTATAGTGTAAGGAATCCTAGGACATGGCAATTTATATCAAAATACACTTAAATATTTTCACATTTTTACTTAGCAATATTGAAGTACAGAAATTTGTTATATGATGCACAACAGAATTTTATCAATATCAAACCATATTTTATAATCTTTAATAAGTAATATTTAGAAGTAGTGGAAACGCTGCTGCATATAGTCCCTAGAACATTCTGTGCCTTTATTTGGCACCTAACTTCCCTTTGTTGTATCACTGCCTTCCTCCTCTCAGTCCATTCGGTTGGCGTAGGCCCATGACCCAAAGCAGCCAAAACAGTATCTGGTAAATTCGAAAATATACATGCTCTGAATAAGCAAACCCACTAGTAGGTAAAAACCCTATATAAATGCCTACTTACATGTACAATGAAAAATGTGTGTGTTTGTGTATATATGTGGTTATAAGATGGTTAATGGCATATTACTTATATTAGTGAAAGTTCAAAACAACCCCAACTGTTGTTTATACTAGCTAATAGTGCATGCCTAAGCAATATAGCTAAAATTTTGTCTGTTTTTGATACTACTAAATGTAGACCTACACATTATGCATTCTATTGTGTCTGGCTACTTCAACTCCAAATTTTGTTTTAAAAATTCATCCATGTTATTCCATTTGTCAGCTGTTTATTCATTACTTTCATGTTATGTTATTGTCCTATATAAATACTTCATGGTTGTTTTGTTAGCTATCTTTTACTACAAAATAACAGATCATTCAGCCCAACATCTAGAAATCTTCTCAATTGGCTGCCCTCGGGATTCAGAAACTGGGATTATATACTGCTCCTATAATAAATCTTTGTTTTTCTTATGTTTCCATAGAAATTCATCTTAGTAAATATCTGACCACTTGCACCAAAGGCCTAACCTTGAGAATCCCTGTACAACACTGCCTCCTGAAATGAGACTGTGGGTAAAATTGCAATATTTCCAGGATCTTCTGTCTGGCCTTACTGCATCTCCATATCAATAGGTGTTTCCAAGGGGTGGAGAGAAGTAGTCCATTTCTATATCAATAGGTGATTACAAGGGTGAGTGAGGGCATATCTGGACCAGAGAGGTTGGGTGGGGCCCCTTTCTGCAGCTGGCTCTCAAGAGACACGGGCAAGCAGAAGTGGATGACTGCTTGTAAGCAATAAACAGGTTTCTCCCACTTTACTTCTCCCTTTGACTGATTTTGGCTTCAAAGGTAATTTGCCCTGGGCTGGGAACATATTTTCCCCCCAGAGACACAACTCTTTAAATGAATTAACCTATTCTCAGGACTAGGACTGGTTACAGAGATACAACTCTTTAAATGAATTAACCTATTCTCAGGACTAGGACTGGTTCATTGAGATAGGAAGCAATCTACCAACTCAGTTTCTGAACTGTGAAACTTCCTGGGGAAGATTCAAAGGTAGGAATTAAGGGGAGCAGAGTATGTCATCTCAAAATACGCCTCTTTGGTATATGGATTATTTTAAGAAACTGCAGACACAGGAGAAGCTCTGAAAACAAAGTAGTAGCTACCCTTTTATAAGGGAAATGTATATTTATAAAGGAAATCTCCATTTGTAAAGGTGTCTCCCTCTCTGTACCAGAAAGAAAAGGTTGACTAAATTTCTAGAAACTCTTACCAATAGAGAAGGCACAGACTTAAACTTACCCTTATTTACCATACTTTTCCTAGTAACCTCCCATAACTGGCCTCCCCACCAAAACAATCTTTTTTTTTTTTTAAGCCAAAGACGATATTTAAGATGGTGGTTTGGGCCATAGTGGGGAAGTATTCAGTTTCCCTGAGTATTTGCCATGAATATGTGAGCTATACATGCTGATAATCTTCTGTTTTTTTGTTTTGTTTTGTTAATCTGCACTTTATTACAGAGGTTCTCAGCCAAGAATTAGGAAGGGTAGAGGGAAAAGTATTTTTCTCCCCTCAAACCTTAATGTATGCAAATCTTTAAAGATATCATTTAGGGATGGAGGAGCCCAGGATGGAATGCAGAATGTGATGAAAACAACCTAACTACATTACACATGAGTGAGATGACCTCACTGAAGGGGGTGGGGGGAAGGTGTTGACCGAAGCAGCTTTGGAAATGAGTGGAGTCTGTAAGACTAAAGACAAAAGGAACTGTATACAAGCACTATACTCTAGTTGATAAAGCTTTTTCTTATAAGAGTACAGGTCAACAATTCTGATTCCATTATACATCTGTATTGGAAGTGAACAATCAAGTAAACAAATGGCAGATAGTGGGAACAAGGTTTCTCACTATTGGACAGAGAGTTTACAGATAAGCAAGGGGGAGAGGCTAGAATGATCCCTATGGTAATGAAATAGGGTTGTAGACATTTGAATGAACTCATGTTTAATATAGACACAGATGGTTTCATAGAGAAATATTCATAGATATTTATATATACCTGGGTTAGTATACACATATTTCCTTGCTCTGTCAACTAAGAGGTTAGAAGCAACTATACTCCAGTAGCAATGAGTACTCACAATGCCCAAATCTTACTTTCTAGAACCATTCTTCAAAATAGGAACAAGAGGTCTTTGGGAGAAATATACAAGATGGTCTTGAAGCACCTTGTAGGGCCTGAAAATAAGGAAGTGTTCAAACACACACACACACACACACACATACACACACAATGATAGGGCTATGTCAAAGGGAAGAAAGAAAGAAACTAAAAGGCTACTGAGGGCCAAAGCTGGAACAATTTGAGCAACAACATAATTAAGGTGATGTTGGAATTACAAACCAAGGCATAAAATGAATACCCGTGAGCCCATACTGACATAGATAAATAACTGAATAAGCAGATAACTGTGGGAAAATAAATATATGTCCCATGCAGAAGAATTCCAAAAATTTATGTAGACACTCTGCCTTCAAAGAGGTGAGGGAATAATTCCTCACTCTTTAAATGCTCACTGCCGGTAGTCACTTCATTCCAAGGAGTACAGTATGGAAAACCAGGGGAAAAGAGTAACTTTATAGTGGCAAAACCTAACAACCACTACCTCAGGTGATGAAGGCCCACATCAACAGTGTAAGTCACCATGATAGTAGGGTATGTTGTGATTTTACCTCTGTGGTCTTCCAAGAATATATAACCCGAGTCGAATCATGAGAAAAACATCAAACAGTTCACAATGGAAGGAACATTCTATAAAATATGTGACCAGAACTCCTTAAAACTGTCAAGATCATCAAAAACAAGGAAAGTCAGAAATAGTCACAGCCAAAAGGAGACTAAGGAGACATGACAATTAAATGTAATGTGCTATCCCAGATGGGAGCCTGGAACAGAAAAGGGACATTAGGCAAAAACTAAGGAAATTTGGAAAAGTATGGACTTCAGTTAATAATAATGTATCAATATTAGTTCATTAATGGTAACAAATACACCATGCTAATGTTAGATAATAATAGGGCAACTGAGTGTGGGGTATATGGGATCTCTCTCTACTATCTTTATCATTTTTTCTGTAAAACTGTACTAAAATAAAATGTTTTTATTTAAAAAAAAAACATTGCTCTTGACTCGAAGTAGCTCGTGTTCCTGCAGAAAAACAGGACTGTCAACAAAGAGTTCTATTGCAACATGGTAAGTGTGGCAATAGGGATTCTAAAAGTGTTATGAAGGCATGAAGAACTACCTGCCTCAAAACAGAGGTGACATTTTAGCTGTGCCTTTATGGAACAGTAAGAGTGAGCCCTGGGACAATGCGGAAGACAAAGCATTCCAGAAGGGGCGAACCACGATTACGGGTTTAAGGGGGTATATCTGGAAAAGAACAGTAAAAACTTCAGTGTGGCTGAGGCTTAGAGAAGAGGTTAGAGTCCACAGATGATGCAGACACATCTTAAATTTTTTTAAAAGTGTTTTTCAATATTTAAAGTATACCAAAAGTGCTGAACCGGTTTATTACTTCTTTCACTGTGAACTCTTTCCCTGAACCACTACTTCACTGAAGTAGACACTTACACTTTTAATGAGCAAAGGATCACCCACAAAAGCTTACCATATTGCCTGAACATTTAGCCACTTTATTTATGCAGAAATTTCCTCTCTCTTCACATATAGAATACTTTCTTTTTTATTTTAAGGAAACATTCTAACACACTTCAAAATATTTGTTTATTATTAGCTAAGACAGATTCCATAAAAACTACATGGGTGGACCTAGGAGGTATTTTGCTCAGTGAAATAAGCTAGGTGAAGAAAGACAAATACCATATGATTTCACTTATATGTGCAACTTAAACACAAAACAAAACAAAATCAACAAAACAGAAACAGACTCATAGACACTGAGAAGTGACTGGTGGTTACCATGGGGGAGGGGTTGGGATGGGTGGGTGAAATACGTGATGAGGATAAAGAGGCACAAAAACCTCAATCATCATATAAATTAGTCACGGGGATGAAAGCACAGCAGAGAGAATATAGTCAATAGTTTTGTAACATCTTTTTATGTTGACAGATAGTAACTACACTAGTTGGAGTGAGGATTTAATAATGTACATAACTGTCCAATCACTATGTTGTATATTGAAACCAATATAATATTGTATATCAACTATACATCAATAAAAAAATGATACCATGCTGTCTATAATTTTTACATTAAGTAAAATATGATATGATGTCCAGAAAACCACGATACAAAACAGTGATTAATTATAATCCAGAGAACTGCCCACCTTTGTTGCTTCACTGAGAGATATAATTTTGGTTCTAAGAATTGTTCTTTAACTGGCCATAGTCAAAGTCAATGTGCTACAGTGCTATCATTTAAAGCAATGTTATGTATAAATATATTTTGTCAATAGACTTGTTAATACCTAAAGTGCATTTTAATACATGTAATTTTTAATTCTAGGACATGTACTCTCCCATTCACCCAAAATTTTGTATATAGTCAAACTCAGATTTATAACTTATTTGCCCAAATCAATGTCACAGGTAAGGCTATTTACATTAGAAGTATTCATGATAATCATTTGAATTAAAATTTCATTAAACCTTTCACTAACTTCCTCTTGGATATTAAGAAATAACTATTCCCCCTTTTCATCTAAAGAAAAGGCGATATTTTTGGAGAAATGAAGTTAGGAAGATATAGTAGCCCTGGGAAGCATTTAGTAGAAAGCGATTCTATTATTGGTTATGCAAAATAGCCTCACTTAAATTGTTTTACCATTTGGGACACATTTCTTAATCTCCAGTGAGATTGTTTTCCAATCGCCTCTTACTAGATAATGGCTTAGTATCTTAGTATTTGTAGAAAGGGGAAAGATTTGCTTACCAAGGATTAGTTCTACCTTTCAAAGAAAAACGGCCAGAAGTA
This sequence comes from Smutsia gigantea, assembly GCA_032199065.1. NCBI lineage: Eukaryota > Metazoa > Chordata > Mammalia > Pholidota > Manidae > Smutsia > Smutsia gigantea. Next base: position 1,898 of record JAVSCE010016384.1, on the reverse strand, counting down.
CATTCTATTTTCTTTTTAAAATAGATGATTTTCAATATATTTTGAAACTTCTTTCTCTCAGTCCCCACTCCTTGGAAAAACTACTTTGGTGCAGACCGAGAGCAAAAAAACAGTAATAAAAAATTGTTGTAAACAAAACCCACGCATACAGTTATATTTTTCACTGTTCCATGAAGTAGTAGGGAGGTAAAGTGGTAAGGTGTTCATTTTAACTTTATATGCAGAGACCTATATTACACACAGAAAAACTGAAAACTAAAGTAGTGTAAATATACACATGCATACCATAGGTGCATAGTATAAGACAGAAGGTGCGCTTACTATTCAATGTATCATGTATTGCAAGTGTCAGTTATGAACTGGGTCTAATATTGTCAAAGGCATTATTTTACCAAAGAGTACATTATTTTTCTTTCAATTAGAAAAATTGCTGCTCCCCAAATGAATTTCATGAAATCCGATTTCGTTTTTAAGTCAAAATATATCATAACGTCGAGATTTGAAAGAAAGATGACTACTATAAGGGTGACTACCACAAAATACTTCTTCTATACAAGGAAACTATTTTAAATGAATCAGTGAACCAATGACCATCTCTTTAAAGGATTTTATATCCTGTTTAAACTCTTTTCTATATGTTTCCTAAGTATGATTTCTACAAAAAAGTCACTGAGAAGACTCTCAATAAGATAAGAATAATGTCTTTAATCTCCTAATTTTGCTCTTGCTTTTTTCCCCCTTTTTTCTCTTGGAACCACTTTCAGAGAAGGATGCAATAAAGTAAAAAAAGCTATGAATATAAGATTTTGCATGACAGAAAAATGACAAAAATAACACAATTAGGATATAGTTCTGTATTTTGCAAATTGATTTCATATATATTACCTTACCTCATTTGATCCTTGCACAAACTCAAGAAGTAAACAAGGCAAATTTTATCACTGCCATTTTATACAAAAGGAAACTGATATCTTGAAGGTCGTGGTGATTCAAGTAAGGTCAAGTGACAAATGAGCTGTAGATTCATGATTATAGACAGTGCTCTGAATCTTGTTTTCATGACCTTCTATCTTAGCAACCAGATATGGGAATGATTCCATGAACTGCATATCACATAATTATTCAATCATTGCACCTGAAATTATGCTATTTTTCAAATCCATGAAAATACGTATGTATGTCAGATTCACAGAGTGATAAGTGAATAAAATAGTAATTTTTCTAATTTCAAGCAAGTCAGAAAGGCAGAGGTAAATTTCATATATTCCATTTCAACACTCTAGAAAATGTTGCCAAGAATGATACCACTTCAAAATATAAGCATATTTTTCTGAAACTGTAAACTCATTATTTCAAGTAGTTTCAAAAGCTAACATTTCTATAATTCCCTAAGCATATTTTCTTTAACCTTTCAAATGCATTTCAGTTCATGACTTAAAAGCAAGGAGAACTACATTTGACCTATAGGTATCCACTTAGCATTTGGTGAAGTACCTCTTTCATTGTACAGATTTGAAAACATCATCATGCAGCACAAAAACCAAACTTAAAATGTAGTTTCAATACTTGCAAATGAAAAACTGAAGACTGGTTACCTGTAACAGTTAATTCAGTTGTTCTTCTCACAACAAAGCCTCCATATTTTAATTCACAGGTGTAATTTCCAATGTCATCTTCTCTGACTTCTCTTATAAGCAGGGTATCTCTTTTGAATACAATACTTGGCCTCCATGTTTTCATCCTACATTCCTACATGAGGAACATAAAATCTTTGTAGTATATATAGCAACTGAAAAATAGAGAAAAGTATGTTAAATAACTAAACCAAAAGCTTCTAAAGTTATATAATAAGTGGACTGAGGACTTTGTAATTAAGGTTAGGGATTTTTCATACTTCC
>JAVSCE010016383.1:0-46409 GCA_032199065.1 Smutsia gigantea | reverse complement strand
ATTAAATTGTTGAATGTAGTAGTTTCTGATATAATGCAGTGTTCTTGCACACAGACCTATGTATTCTTATCTTTCTAAGTATTATCTGTTGAATGTTTTAAGCTCTCAGGAAACTGTGGGATGGTGAGTTGTATTTACTAAAAGTCCATGAACTCTTGATCTTAGAAAATGGAAATTGGAGATAGGAAAATAAACTTACAAATGCTTTGAACCCTGAGAAAATCTTGCTGTGAGTTAAGATAAGGATGGATAATGGTGAGGAGAGATTTGACAGTTCCAGAAAACAAATTTTGAGGATACCAATGGCAAGAGTGAATTTCATAGTCTTTTTTGGCCACCATGAATTTTGTTTCCTAAATTGGTCTCCTTAACAGTTAGATATACATGTCATCATTCTTATTTTTATTGCCATTCATATATGTGCCCCTTATTAAGAATTCTAGGGTGTTAAAGCATTTTTTTTCATACATTTTGGGTTACATATTCCATGTGATTGGCTATTTTCCAATGACTTCTTTGTACAATTTTTGAAAAGGTCTTCACCTTGGATACTGATGATTTCTCTTCCATATATCGAAGCTTACAGCCTATATCTCCCTCTCCATTGAAATCAAGTATTGGTCAACAGTCACTTGAAGTCATAGCTAAAAGAATTTTAGATGCTATCATTAGCATAAAGCTCATGTGATATACGTTATCATTCTTTAAGGTGGAATGCCTACAGTATTAATGCTGCAAAAAAATTAATGGAAAAATATTTGTAAGTATATGATCTTTGTGTAGTTGATTTCCATATCTGCATTTAAAACAGTGTGGCTTAATTAAAATTTTACTTTTGACAAATTTCTAAGTTAACTTTGCTGCTCTTTAAAGGACTTTCATTTAGGGAGAAAAAGGGTGCTTAACTAACTTTTTACTTAGAGATATTTGTTAACAAGTCATCCTAGGGCCAGCCCCTGGCTATTTTGAATTGTTTTTTTCAGTAATCTAAAGTAACTGGTTTACTGCTTTTAAAAAGGTAATCGTTTCAGGGAATTAAGTTGGATGGCTTTATTTGTAAATGAAATACTGTGATGAACCAATTATTTTAATTTTATTATTAATTGTGGTAAAACACACATCAATTATTTTAATATATGAATGTATCTATTAAGCCTAAGAAATTTAATACCATGTATTTTTAAATGAGGTACTCCCCCTGGGACCCCTCAAACATACACAGGGTCCCATCCATAGCTGATATGGGGTGCTGGGAAATACTGGCCCATGTGAAAATTAAGCCACCAAAGTGTGCCAGTAACTCTGATCCTTGTCTTGGTAAGGCTTCTGGGGTTATTACTCATGCCTCCCTGCACCAAATGCCTACTTCATTATGCTTCTATTGGGTCAAAGAGAACATGCTAATTCTACTTATTTCATTGCAGCTGATATAATAAATTGCAAAGTAGAAATTAAGATCCTACCGATTTCAAAACATTGCTAAGGTTGGAATGGAAACATAAATCGGTAGGTACTCACATGCTCAGAAATGTTCAGCTTCAGAAAATTGGAATAATATCCATTTCAGGACGCTCAGTTACCAGTGGGCAAGGTAACATTGGAACATAGGATTCCTGACTGCCCTGAGCTCTGTAGTTTTATTTTGATCATCTTTATGTCATTAATAAAATAATAAACATTAAAAAGATAATAAACACAAAAAGGTGGTGTATCTCTAGAGAGCCTGTAGTATTTTGTATTAAACTCTTCAGTAAAATTGACTAGAATTTTATCTCTGTTAATTGGAAAGGACAAACTATAACCTATCAGAAAAGTCTCCTGTCAAGTTAATATCAAGTTCTGGAATGAAGATAATATTTGGTTTGGCCAAGGTTGGGTTGCCTAGTTCAAGCATTCTGCTTTGTTGTAGCTGTTAAAAAGTAAGTGGTGTGCTATTTTTTAAATAAATAGGAGATGGCTCAAGATTGTGGTGTGAGTAGGGTGGCAGAAATCTCCTCCCAAAACCATATATATTTTTGAAAATACAACAAATAAAATTATTCCTAAAAGAAAGACCAGAAGATATAGTACATCAGCCAGGCTACATCTACATCTGCGAGAACTCAGCATCTCCCGAAAAGGGTAAGATACAAAGCTGTGACCCGGTGGGACCGAGCACTCCCCCACCCCAGTGCACCAGTGGAAGGAAAAGAATCAGAGTGGGGAGGGAGTGGAAGCACAGGATGCTTAATAACCAGCCCTACTAATCTGCACCGCGAGCACAGACACACATTGCATGGTGTACTGGATATTAGAGAAACAGAAAAGTAAAATCCGAGATGGAGACTGTGAGTGGGTCACCACAGCTGGCTCCCCTGGGACAAAAGAAAAGCGGGCACTTTTTTAAAGTCTTAAAGGGAAAAGGGCTTACCAGGTGGACAAAATTGTTCCGGCACACTCGGCCCAGCAGGCTGTGAATCTTAAGGAACTTCAGGAGGCCTAACCCCCTAGGGGGCAACGCAGCTCTGAAGCCCCTCACGGAAATAAGCAGCCTGCCATTCATTCCCCCCAGCCTGGCTGCAAGCAAACAGGCTGACCCACCACAGCTGCAGAGCAGCCAGGGAACAGCCCTGCTCACAGCAACCACACAGACACTTCTCCCAGCGTGCAGCTAACCAGGACAGACCCAGAGGGCTGCCGCCAGCATGCAGCTGCCCGGCACAGACAGAGGAAGCTGGTGCAAGGTTCTCACAGGAGAACACACCCGGCACGCCTGTGAATGCCCACAGTGCCCTAGACTATCCCGAGGGCCGCCCGGTCCACAGCAGCTCAGGAGATAATCCTAGAGACTGCTCCCAGTGTGCGGGTAACTGGCACAGGCAGCGGAGAAGGGCAAGGCAACCAACAAGCATGAAGGGACTTTGTTCTCCCAGCTGACACACAAGCCACCTGCTGGCAATCACTTCTATAACCATGAAAAGGCAGAAGAATCTGGTCTATTCAAAAATCATTCAGACAACCCCAGAGAGAGGGCCTGGTGAGAGAGATATAACCAGTCTTCCTGAAAAAGAATTCAAAATAAAAGTCATAACCATGCTGATGGACCTGCAGAAAAATATGCAAGAGATAAGGATGAGTCTGGAGGGAGATAACAGAAATGAAACAATCCATAGAAGGACTTAAGAGCAGATTGGATGAGGTGCAAGAGACTGTTAATGGAATACAAATCAGAGAACAGGAATACAGAGAAGCTGAGGCAGAGAGAGATAAAAGGACCTCTAGGAATGAAAGAATATTAAGAGAACTGTGTGACCAATCCAAATGGAACAATATTTGCATATGGGGGTACCAGAACAAGAAGAGAGAGTAAAAGGGATAGAAAGTGTCTTTGAAGAAATAATTGCTGAAAACTTCCCCAATCTGGGGAAGGAAATAGCCTCTCAGACCATGGAAGCCCGCAGATCTCCCAAAACAAGGGACTCAAGGAGGACAACACCAAGACATGTAATAATTAAAATGGCAAAGAGCAAAGACAACGATAGGATATTACAGGCAGTCAGAGAGAGAAAAAAGATCACCTACAAAGGATAATCCATCAGGCTATCATCAGACTTCTCAAAAGAAACCTTATAGGCCAGAAGAGAATGGCATGATATATTTAATGCAATGAAACAGAAGGGCCTTGAACCAAGAATATTATATCCAGCAAGATTATCATTTAAATTTGAAGGAGGGATTAAACAATTTCCAGATAAGCAAAAGTTGATGGAATTTGCCTCCCACAAACCAGCTCTACAGGATATTTTAAAGGGACTGCTCTAAGTGTAAGTACTCCTAAAACTAAATAGACGTCACCAGAGAAAATAAAATCTCAGCAAAAAAGCAGAACAACCAAATCCAAACTAAAGGCAAAAAATAAAATCAACTATCCACAAAAACAGTCAAAGGAAACACAAAAGAGTACAGAATAAAACACCTAACATATAAAGAATGGAGGAGGAAGAATAAGGAGGGAGAAAAATAAAGAATCATCAGACTGTGTTTATAATAACATAATAAGAGAGTTAAAGTTGGTTAGATAGTAAAGAAGCTGCCCTTGAACCTTTGGTAACCATGAATCCAAAGCCTGCAATGGCAATAAGTACATATCTATCAATAATCACCCTAAATGTAAATGGACTGAATGAACCAATCAAAAGACACCGAGTAATAGAATGGATAAAAAAGCAAGACCCATCTATATGCTGCTTACAAGAGACTCTACTCAAACCCAAGGATATACACAGACTAAAAGGGAAGGGATGGAAAAAGATATTTCATGCAAGCAATAGGGAGAGAAAAGCAGGTGTTGCAGTACTTGTATCAGACAAAATAGGCTTCAAAACAAAGAAAGTCAGAGATAAAGAAGGACATTACATAATGATAAAGGGGGAAGTCCAATAAGAGGATATAACCATTATAAATACATACGCACCCAACACAGGAGCACCGACATATGTGAAACAAATACTAACAGAATTAAAGGGGGAAATAGAAAGCAATGCATTCATTTTGGGAGACTTCAACACACCACTCACTCCAAAGGACAGATCAACCAGAGAGAAAATAAGTAAGGACACAGAGGCACTGAACAACACACTAGAACTAATGGACTTAACAGACTTCTACAGAACTCTAAACCCAAAAGCAGCAGGATACACATTCTTCTCAAGTGCACATGGAACATTTTCCAGAATAGACCACATACTAGGCCACAAAAAGAAACTCAGTAAATTCAAAAAGATTGAAATTCTACCAACCAACTTCTCAGATCACAAAGGTATAAAATAGAAATAAATTGTACAAAGAAAACAAAAAGGCTCACAAACACATGGAGGCTTAACAATATGCTCCTAAATAATCAATGGATGAATGACCAAATTAAAACAGAGATCAAACAATATATGGAAACAAATGACAACAACAGCACAATGCCCCAACTTCTGTGGGACGCAGCAAAGGCAGTTATAAGAGGAAAGTATATAGCAATCCAGGCCTATTTAGAGAAGGGAGAACAATCCCACTATTATTGAAACTGGAAAAAGAAGAACAAATGAGGCCCAAAGTCAGCAGAAGGAGGTAATAATTAATAAAGATAAGAGAAGAAATAAATAAAATTGAGATGAATAAAACAACAGAAAAAATCAATGAAACCAAGACCTGGTTCTTTGAGAAAATAAACAAAATAGATAAACACCTAGCCAAACTTATTAAGAGAAAAAGAGAATATACACACATAAACAGAATCAGAAATGAGAAAGGAAAAATCACAACGGACCCCACAGAAATACAAAGAATTATTAGAGAATACTATGAAAATCTATATGCTAACAAGCTGGATAACCTAGAAGAAATGGGCAACTTTCTAGAAAAATACAACCTTCCAAGACTGACCAAGCAAGAAACAGAAAATATAAACAGACCAATTACCAGCAACGAAATTGAATCGGTAATCAAAAAACTACCTAAGAACAAAACTCCCAGACCAGATGGATTCACTGCTGAATTTTATCAGACATATAGAGAAGACATAATACCCATTCTCCTTAAAGTTTTCCAAAAAAATAGAAGAGGAGAGAATACTTCCAAAGTCATTCTATGAAGTCAGCATCACTCTAATACCAAAACCAGGCAGAGACTCCACCAAAAAAAAAAATTACACACCAATATCCCTGATGAACATAGGATGCAAAAATTCTCAACAAAATATTAGCAAACCAAATTCAAAAATACTTCAAGAGGATCATACACCATGATCAAGTGGATTCATCCTAGGGATGCAAGGATGGTACAACATTCGAAAATCCATCAACATCATCCACCACATCAACAAAAAGAAGAACAAAAACCACATGATCATCTACATAGATGCTGAAAAAGCATTCGACAAAATTCAACATCCATTCATGATAAAAACTCTCAACAAAATGGGTATAGAGGGCAAGTACCTCAACATAATAAAGGCTATATATGACAAACCCACAGCCTACATTATACTTAACAGTGAGAAGTTGAAAACTTTTCACCTAAGGTCAGGAACAAGACAGGGATGCCCACTCTCTCCACTTTTATTCAACATAATGCTGGAGGTCCTAGCCACGGCAGTCAGACAAAACAAAGAAATACAAGCATCCAGATTGGTAAAGAAGAAGTCAAACTGTCACTATTTGCAGATGACATATTGTCCATAAAAAACCCTAAATACTCCACTCCAAAACTACTAGAACTAATATCTGAATTCAGCAAAGTTGCAGGATACAAAATTAATACACAGAAATTTGTTGCTTTCCTATACAGTAGTGATGAACTTGCAGGAAGAGAAATCAGGAAAACAATTCCATTCACAATTGCATCAAAAAGAATGAAATACCTAGGAATAAACCTAACGAAGGAAATGAAAGACCTATACCCTGAAAACTACAAGACACTCTTAAGAGAAATTAAAGAGGACACTAACAAATGGAAACTCATCTGATGCTCTTGGGTAGGAAGAATTAATATTGTCAAAATGGCCATCCTGCATAAAGCAATCTACAGATTCAATGCAATCACTATCAAAATACCAACAGAATTCTTCAATGAACTGGAACAAATAATTCTAAAATTCATATGGAACCACAAAAGACCCCGAATAGCCAAAGGTATCATGAGAAGGAAGAATAAAGCAGGGGGATCTCGCTTCCCAACTTCAAGCTCTACTACAAAGTCACAGTAATCAAGACAATTTGGTACTGGCACAAGAACAGACGCACAGACCAGTGGAACAGAATAGAGAGTCCCGATATTAACCCAAACATACATGATCAATTAATATATGATAAAGGAGCCATGGATATAGAATGGGAAAATGACAGCCTCTTCAACAGCTGGTGTTGGCAAAACTGGACAGCTACATGGAAGAGAATGAAACTGGATCATTGTCTAACCCCATACACAAAAGTAAATTCGAAATGGATCAAATACCTGAATGTAAGTCATGAAACCATAGAACTCTTAAAAGACAACAAAGGTAAAAATGTTATGGACATAAACATGAGCAACTTCTTCATGAACACATCTGCCCAGGGAAGGGAAATAAAAGCAAAAATGAACAAGTGGGACTGTATCAAGCTGAAAAGCTTCTGTACAGCAAAGGGCACCATCAATAGAACAAAAAGACATCCTATGGTCTGGAGAATATATTCATAAATTACATATCCAATATCGGGTTGACATCCAAATTATATAAAGAGCTCATGCATCTCAACAAAAAAAAGCAAATAAGTCAATTAAAAAATGGGCAGAGGAGGACCTGAACAGACACTTCTCCAAAGAAGAAATTCAGATGACCAACAGTCACATGAAAAGATACTCCACAATGCTAATCATTCGAGAAATGCAAATTAAAACCACAATCAGATATCACCTCACACCTGTCAGGATGGCCAACATCCAAAAGACAAGCAAGAACAAATGTTGGTGAGGATGTGGAGAAAAGGGAACCCTCTTGACTGCTGGTGGGAATGTAAATTAGTTCAACCATTGTGGAAAGCAGTATGTAGGTTCCTCATAAAACTCAAAATAGAAATATCATTTGACCCAGGAATCCCACTCCTAGGAATTTACCCTAAGACTACAGCAGCCCAATTTGAAAAAGACATATGCACCCCTATGTTTATCACAGTACTATTTACCATAGCCAAGAAAAGGAAGCAACCTAAGTGTCCATCAGTAGATGAATGGATAAAGAAGAGGTGGTACATGCACACAATGGAATATTATTCAGCCATAAGAAGAAAAAAAATCCTACCATTTGCAGCAACATGGATGGAGCTAGAGGGTATTATGCTCAGTGAAATAGGCCAGGTGGAAAAAGACAAGTACCAAATGATTTCACTCATATGTGGAGTATAAGAACTAAGAAAAAAAAAAACTGAAGGAACAAAACAGCAGCACACTCACAGAACCCAAGAACGGACTAATAGTTCCCAAAGGGAAAGGGGCTGGGGAGGATGGGATAAGAGGGAAAAAGGGGCATTATGATTAGCAGACATAATGTAGGGGGGGGGGGTTGCATGGGGAAGGCAGTATAACACAGAGAAGACAAATAGTGATTCTATAGCATCTTAGTATGCTGATGGACAGTGACTGTAATGGGGTACATGGTGGGGACTTGATAATGGGGGGAGTCTAGTAACCATAATGTTGCTCATGTAATTGTACATTAGTGATACCAAAATTAAATAAATAAATAAAATAGAGAAGAAAATCTCTCAGATAAGAGAGGAAATCCTGATGGAAAAGACATCATATTCCTGTGAAATATAGAAAACATACTTTATGGATTTAGCTCCAATCTTTAAGTTGGAAGGCTTGATCTAGCCGTGGCTTTGCCATAGTTAAAATCTACATGTGTATTGAATACATATCCTCTACGTATGCAAGATCCCAGAGTTGAAATAAAGAATTAGATTTGGCTTTTGTGTTCTTTACCTATCAATCTATGGTCCTTCCATCTACGAAATGACAGAATCCAGTGATTTCTAAACTCTTCCTGCTCTGATATTCTATGGAAAAATTAAGGAATATATCCATTTATTCTTTCTACAGATTATATTTTTATTTAAAACGGAGCTGTCTGTATTGTTGATGAGGTGACCAAGACAGAGAGTGTCTCTGTCCTTACCGAGCTAACATATGAGGAAGGGCAGATGGAGCCTGAAAATGAACAAATGAATAAATAATAAAACATAATTTCAGGCAATAATAATTCAGTGAAGTAATAGTGATGTGATGGTACCTGGGAGAGCTCTATGTATTATCAGAATAGAGCTCAGACGGTAAGGTGATGTTGTTAAGAGTGTGCTTGTGAAATTAGTTTTTATGTGAAATTAAATACGGTTCATAAAATGAATGGTTTGAGACATATTGGGAGACAGATACAAATACTGGGCTCCCAAATAGGATCCAATAGGACAGTCTTCTATGCAGGGAAGTGTAGAATTCAACTGCCCTCTTAACCCCTGTCTCACATGGTGGAAACATCCAAGGTGTAAAAAATAAGCGAGTGCTTATGAGGGAACCTAAAGCTTACATAAAAAATAAGCACCGTCAAGTATCACTACTCAGAGAGAGTCAGTGGGTAGCTGTGGAGAGCACAGGTTATGGAGCCAGAACACCCATCTTCACATTGCAACTCTACCATCTGCTGTGGAGACTTAGGCACTTGGACACTCATTTCCCTGTGCCTCGGTGTCCTCCTCTATAACATGGGATGAAAAAGCAGTTCGTACTCTATGAAGTTGCTGGAGGGTTACTGGGGTAATCTACTATGTTACAGAGCCTAAGTTATTATTACTATCCCATTTTAACATAGCTAATTGTAAGGTGGCCATCATGTAATAAAAACACAACCACTAAATGCGAACTGACTACTAGACAGTGAATCAACATTATAAAAGTTAGCTCTCTTTCCCCCTCCTTCCATCTGTGACCTTTAGTGTTACACAAACAAGTCATATTTTTGAAAGGCTTTATTGGAAGCATATGAGTGGTGCTGGAGAAAACAATGCAGACTTCACCTAGAGGAAAAATTCCCCAATGCACCTCATTGCTTTAGTGGAAAATGCCGTGCTTCCTTCATAGATGTCGGTGGGCTGGGGGATGCATGGATGGTGACGATGGGCTCCACAATGTGAATGAAGCCTAAGTGTTACAGCGTGTTCCCTCAACATTTTCTCAAAATTGTCTGCTGGAACAAAGAGGTTATTTTTTTGTATGATATGTCTGGTAAATTAATTTTGTGTAGTGTAGTTTACTTAAATTATGGAAAAAAGCAGAATGCCAAAAATGGCTATTACTGTAGGCTGTTTCATTTTAGCCCTGAAGTCCCAGGAGTTCCATGAGTGTCAACTTGTTCCCAAAGATCCCACATTTTAAAAAGGGTTCCAGAGTGTCCCCTAAGGGAATTATAAACATGTTCAGCTAAGTGTGTGTTCATGAGCCACAGTGAAACTTCAACCACGTGTACAGTATAGTGATTCATGACTAGTGTATACAGTAATCATTTCACATATGGGTTTTCAGCAAGCATGCTTAAATTCTTTTCAAAGTGGTCTACAGACAGGGCTTATTTACTGCTTCATTCCTAGGTCAGTGACATAGAAATCAGTCCCCTCAAGTTAAAAAATAAACCCTGAATTTTATAAAGCAATACAATGTAGGATATTTTAGTGGTACAAAGTGTGGCTTTACATTTTTTAAAGTTAAAGACCTTTGCTATCCCCTTTACATTTGGGTTAGAAATCCTAAAAATACTGAGAATTGACTTTTGAGTATCCTGAAAAGAGGGCCTGTAAACATCTATTAGCCTTTGGTAGACCAGGGTTTCTTTCTCTTCCTCTTCCTACATTTTAGTATTATTTTCTGAACCTTTTCTCTGATTACTGAAAAGAGAAGGGAGGTAAGAAGAAAGCTGATATAAGAGAGAGGCCTAAGGGGCTATAGTCCATTTATGTTTCTTATAGTTATTTATCTCTTATCTTCACTTAAATAGTTAAAAAAATAAATGGAGCTCATACATGAGCATAAATATATTTAAACATATTATTTTAATTCTTAAAAAATGTTCATTGCAAGGCTATCTTTTGAAAGAAAGGAATATACCTCTTGACCCCATCAGGTTTTCCCCCTGGCTTAGGATATTACCTATGAATTCTTTAAATTTCTCACCAATTATAGCAAACTGTGGCATTACTAAACACAGTTGTTTTTATATTTCTGTGGCGCTTGTATAACCAACCCCGTGAAACCAACTTAAAACAAATGTAAGCAAAACCTTTGATCCTTGGGGAGGACGGATTGGATGCAAGCCATCTCTCTTGGTGAAGCCTCCATAGATTCACCATTCATCAGCTTTGACAGCTTTCTGTGATCTATGGCCGATAATCTCTTCTTAATCTACAAAGTGTAAACTCTTCCAGAACAGCAAATGTGCTGCCCAGGTGTTAAGAAGGTCACCAAACCAGTTCATTTGCTGAGATATTAGAAGACAGCCATCCTGGGGCTATGTGACTCCCCTGAAGTCATTGGGAAAAGATCAGTTCCAGAATATTGACTTAATTAGGATTTTAGTGATAAACAACAAGAAAAAAAAACCTTAAAAATGTAACGACATGTGCGCATTGGGTACCTACATGGACCTTCACAAAAATATTTGGTTTTAAAGAGGACAGAATGGCTCAAGGGGTGACTTTCCGCATCTGGAAATGAAGTTGTATATCTTGGTGTGGTGTGCTGTAAACTAGGCTCAACAGCTCTGCCTTTAGCTAGCTACTTGACCTCGGACAAGTCACATAAACTCTCTGAATTTCAGGCTAATGGGTAAAATGGGAAGATTGACACTTGGTCTACCCCCTTCTTAAAAATCAGTGTGTGATCCCAAGGATAAGGGACATGAGGATAAAAAGCATGGAAGACTACATAAAAGTCAGGAACTTCTGCTTGGAAGTGAAAGCCTATGAATTTTGACAAGACGTGATCAAGCTCTCCTACTTCCAGACATCAGTATTAACCATTCTTGCCCATGGGAGATATTTTGAGGATGAGTTTGTAGGTAACCTACATCTAACACATTAGGAAATGATTATTTATTAGAGGTGGTGACCAAGCAGGTCTACTGTTAGGATGGGAGTGGTATTTTGACCCCTCTTGTTTGGTCATCATTGAGGAGCAAGAGGGGACTATACAAACATCGTAATAGCAACCCACGTATGAGGAGCGAAAAGCACAAACTGCCTGCAATATTGGCAGACTTGGACGTAAATGTCACTGCTTAATAAGTACCACCAAGTATAATATGCTGCACAGAAAAAAGGTATAGTGTTGAGATCAAGGGCTTGAACTCTGGAATGAGAATACCTGTACCAGCTTCATCGTAACTGACTCCGCGATGGTGTTACTGATCTTTCTGGGCCTCGGCTTCTTCATATGTCCAAGTGGGAATAGTGGGACGAAGTATGTGGATACATGCAAAGTGCGTAACACAGTCGCTAGCACACGAGAAAGAGTTGGTCTTTTATTGCTATTATACAGAGTAACAATGTTGGCATTGGTGCCCGAGTTCTGCCCCTTCTTTTCCTTGAGTCTCAGTTTCTGAAAAATGGGACTATGAGTATTTTTCTCTCTTATTACTGAAAGATTTAACGGGATTATGCACCATCAACTGCGCTGTAGCTTCCAGGAACTATCCACATGTTAGGAGATTTTGTTCATTTGTTTTTAACATTCATTGCAGTGAAAGTGCTGACTGGAGTGTAACCCACTTCTCCCCATGTATGTACATCTCACCTGTTTTACACACACACGTGTACACATACCCGCAGGCGCACCCCAGTTGGCTGGCCGCCTCTACAGCAGAGTTCCCGACCTCAGCAGCGTTGTTACCCTGTAGGCGGGATGATTCTTCATTGTGGGTCCTGTGCCGGCCTGGGCTCTGTAGGGTGTTAAGCAGCATGTCTGACCTGTACCACCAGATGCCAGGAGTACCATCTGCCCCCCAGCCTCTGTCATGCTCAGATATTCCCAGATATCCCGTGGGTAACCCCCACCCCCAGATGAGAATCAATCACTGCTCTAAAGCATCGTTCAGATGTTAGCTTAGATGCCACCCCCTCCAGGAAAGGAGTCCTGAGCATTCCGGATGACATACATGGTGCCCTCTATGTGCTCCTGAATGTACACCTCTAGATAACTGTTTACCACATGGTATAACTCCCTATTTGCTTATCTGCCCTGCCCCCCATAGACTGTAAGTTCGCCTTCATCTGGGACTGTGTTTTATTCACCACTGCTTCTCCACCTATCTGTTGAAGGCAGGCAGGCAGGCAGGACAAGTAGATGATCCGGCCATGTCATTTACTAAGAATCTTGAAGGCGTCATTTTGTCTCCCTGGGTCTCTGTTTTTTCATCTGGAAAATGGGACCTTTGTCTTGATATTGTCTAACATCCATTACTTAGCCTCCAGGGCCTGTTGCTGGGGCAAAGATGAATGGGTCACTAGGTTCCTAAGGAGTTTTTGAGTGGAGGCAACACTTACTCCCGGGGAGAGGCCTGACTTCTGCAGGAAACCTGGCCCATTATCATTTATGTGTTCAGCAAACACCTTAACAACCCAGCGTAGAAACCCAAGAGCTTTGGTCCAAAACGGAACAGAACCTGGAACTAGCCCTTGTTTCATAGGGTGCTGAGGGAGAGAGACAGATTTCAGGAGAGAGAACTCCCAGCAGAGCTCAGCTGGAATTGGGTAATTAGTGCTCACCAGCAAAATGCACTGGGCGGGTGGCCTCAGCTGTTCCATGAATCCATGTTTTTGTCAAAACAACAATAAAAAAAAAAAGGGCTGAAGTCCACAGATAACGTCAATGTGATTAGAACATTTCCCCCTAGAGAGAGGGAAGGATAAAGGGTTTCCTCACACAGAGCTGGACATGCCAGAGATTCTCTCCTCAGCCCGTTCTCTCCACCCACCTTTCAGGAGGGCCCTCGGAGGGGGTGAACTTGAGAAAGGCCATGTGGTCTCTCTAGGGAGCTTGGTGCTTGCCATGTCCTAACAATCAGGGGGTACCAAGAGCTTTAACAAATGTCGTAGCATCTCTCCCTAAACCCTCTGTGTTTAAAGGATTTACATGGTCTGATTAATTGATTTCATCTAGTTGAATACAATTACTTCATATGCCACAAGGAAAGAAAAAGCATTACCTTTTAAGCTGACAACATAATCTTAGCATATTTTCAAATAGCTCTTTGAGACTTAAGCATAATTTTAAAAATCATTCTTGTGTATTTGTAACAAGGAAAACATAAGTTAAACTGTTCAAGGAATTCTCAAATAGTTTTTTTGTAATTAGAATCTGATTCTGAATAACTTGGTGACTGAGAATTGTCATAGTCCATCCACCTTTTCTTCTCCACACAGTATGCACTGGGGGTGGGGTTTTGCTAGAAGGATCCTTCACTGATGTCTCTGAGGTTTTCTTCTAAGTCACCCACCCTGGACGTTTTGAAGTTCATATGCAGGCGATGATGATAGCATCCTAATGGCACCTGGCTGACAGCCACTTTAAGAAGCATCCTCATTTCAGAGGCATTAAAATGTGGGGAAAAAAATGCACGGTTTAGAATTGATGAAATAAGTAATTCACACCTTAATGATGAGAAGTATCTTCTTTCTACTTTAAAGGCTTGCAAAAATTCAGGGTGGAAAGTACATAGATTTCAGAGTGAGACAGAGCTGAGTTCATATTCCTCTATCTTCTAGCTTTTTTAATGAAGGCAAGTGATTTAACTCCTTTGAATCTTAGTCTCCTTATCTGTAGGACTTGTCTTAAAGGATTATTGGGGATAATAAATATAAATAAACCTCTTTGCCCTCAGTAGTTGTACAAAAATATATCCTCTTCTTTTTGTGAAATAAGAGCTCAGTTGAAACTGGTGTTTTCTCTGCCTTTGAACATTTTATATGTGATTTTTCCAGATAGAGGCTGCTAACATTGGTAAGGTTGTTATGTCTTAGAAATGAACTGATTACTTTTGAAGATGATGGGCACATTCAGAGAGCTCAATTTTTAATATATTTCACCCAGCAGAGCACCCATCCATGGCTGTGGTGTTATTATTATTATTTTTTTAATTCCTCCTATCAAGATTTTGAATTTTGGCTAAAGTCACATGATGCATTAGAAACAGGGCAAATAATTGCCTTTATTCTTTCTTCTACACTCCTTTTCAGTTCAACCTTCCAACAAATGTTAACTCAGAGATGAAATCCTGGCTTCAAATACAGCTGCCCTGTTAAGCCTGTTAACTATTTTAGACGAACATGTACCTCCCAGTGCAAGAGCTAGTAACACTTATGCTCCAGTACAAGTCTTAAACATTCAAGTCAAGTCAAAGGATTAACATTATCATTCCTGGTGTCAATTGTGTATAAAATGTACAGCAGGTCACAGGAAGTCATCACTTCTCATTTTATGAAACAGAAAAAAATAAGAAGGCAGAAACTAAAAGCAATATATAGCTTCTCCCAGGAGGTGACTGAAGATTGGGAGCTACTGGCTACAGTTTGTTTGTTTTTTCTATTTCTATTGCCTCTTCATCTTGTCAACTCCTGAAGAATCTGGAACATGTAGCTCATTTCCCATAGAGCAAGAAACAGGTTCTGGACCCTTTTCCAAAATGTAACTAAGAGTTCCACTAAATGCCATCTTAGTTTTCCCTTCTGTCTTTTAGAATAGACAAGCTGGGGGATGTCATTGTCATAGTCCCTAACAGCTACTGTTCAAACTGGGAGAATTTTGGAGAAATGGACTTTTATCACTGTTGATAATAATGCACTTACACATGTTACTGTTATAAACTTTTATTATTCCCTTAACAGGCAATGAGCAGTCCTGGAAACAAAAGTTGGGTACAAATTCACTGTCAGGATCCCCCTGTGCCGAGTACGTGCCTGCCATGCATAGGGCATTCTGAAATGTTGTTGACTTTCATAAAAATAAGTAAGAATAGGAGTGAACAAGGAAGAGAAAGGATGTATCAACTGTACTTCAATTAAAAAAAAAGAAAAAGAAGGAAAAAAAAGGATCACTAGGATAGCAAAGTTAAAAATAAAAAAGGAAGAGAGAGGAAATTAGCTACTTAGAGAATACCGTAAGTTCTTTCTGAATCGCACCAGTAAAAGCAACTGTCTTAATCGTATGCATTGTCATCTGTATTTATGGCTAGAAATATGATTTTTGAGTCACACCCCAGGCTTATTGACTCCAAATTCTCAAGATCAAGGCTTGGAAATCCATACTTATCACTATCACTCTTGATGATTCTCATGCTCAGGCAATTTTTTAGAAAATACAGACAGACTATAGTACTTTAAAAAAATTCTTAATTTGATAAACTGTGATTCATTGTGTGCTCGAGAGCAAAATGGTGGGAGAGGAAATTTTCTTGGTTTATTCGTGGTTTACTCTTTTTCCAGGACTTTCTATCACCTCTCATTGGGCAGCAGCAAAGTATTCAATTTTATCCTGATCTCAGGACCTAATATTCACCAGCGGTCAGGAAACTGAGTTTTTTTGGGGTTTTTTTTTTTGAGCTGTTTAGTTGCTATTGATACAGTAAAGGAGTAAGTCAGAAAGTCAGAAAGTTTTTCTACCTATGCTAATTTCATTATACCTATTACTGTAAAGACAATATAATAAGAAATTATTGTTAAATAACATAAATATGTATGATCACATTAAAACAAGAACATTCCTCAAGGCCGTACTTTTTAACAGCTTTCCGTTGCAGCATGATAAAGACATGTGTAATAACCTTGCAAAGTTCTATGTGTGCACATTCTGTCTCCAAATAATACATTTAGTACTGTCATTTCATCTCTAACGGCTTCTCTTTCTTATCATTAGGTTTTGCATCATATAAATCATTATAAATAATAAACATTATTGAGTGACCTGAGAGCTCAATCCCAGAGGAAATAAGAGGTTCAAATTCCCATGTAAGATTTTGATGAACATTTATATACATGACAGTAGAGATTTTTTTTCAGTAGTTTTAGAATATTATTATTTTCCTTCAGTAACGCCTGTTGATACAGCATAGGTCAAACACCAAAATCCCACCAGGCAAAAGTTGTCCATAACCAAAATAATCATACATGTCCCGCATCACTAGTGGCTTATTGATTCATTTATAATGAGATTTTCTGCAATGAATCTGAGCCCAGTCTAAGCACGATTTTTTTCTAGGCCCTGTAAATCACCATTTGTCTCTGTGAAAGCCCATTTTGTTCTGTTTGCAGAGCACCTTTCACTTGCTAATGATCTGTGCAAATTAAACAGTAAAGGGGAGGAGAGGCAAGGTTCACTTTTCAAAACTTCTTTACTCCCAGTGAATTTAAGCAGGAAGCAATTACGTCTGACTTTCCTCCCTCTCCACTACCAACATTCCCCTGCTGCCCCCAGGAAGACTTTCCAACCTCAGAGAACAACAAATGCATACACGCGCCTGCATGCACCGCCCAGAAGAGCAAATGGGTGAAAAACAGTCTGTTCACCACACCCTCTTGCAAAGGAATAGCAAATAGGTAAGATGCTTTCTTTATCCTGCATAGCCTGGTATCTGTCGTACTTCTCTGTAGTGTCACTTCAGTTCCAGAGCCTGGTCATGTGCTTTGAGATTTTTTTTCCCAGTGTGATTCCAGAAAAGTCGAGTGAAATTCCGCATCAACTAAGTTTTGCATAAATGTAGGCATGGAAGATCCAAGGAGTTAGCAACTTCCTAAAGACTACTGACCAGTCTGAGAAATAAAACCTGATTTGTATAGGATGATCTGTGTTCTGAATTAAGTTCATTGTTTTCTTGTTTGCCAACCTGCTTTATATATAGTCTTGGTGGGAGAAGAGACCTACAGAAATTGGAGAAGACTTATTGTTTGCAATTACCTGTGTTTGTAGTTATTTTAAATGTATTGGTTGATAATGACATTTTGCTGTTTTGTTTTTTTTGTAACTGGCATACAAGAAAATTTTCAAATTCTTCAGTTCAAAACTGAGACATGCTAAGGTGTTGAGTATCCTGGGATTTGGGAAGTCTATTCTTCCCTCATTTAGTGTGGCTAGTGTTTTGATGATAAATATAAAGAGGATTTTGTGGTGGCTTTGAAAATGCTCAGTGTTACAGATCGTAGCATTTTGCTGTCCAAAAGTCAGGGCACTTGACTAAGTGGGACTTTGCTCATTTTAAAGACATTGAAAGGTAACTTCTCTGAAATTAGATTTATGAATGTATAAAACTTAATAAGCAAAAAATGAATCTTTATGTGCATTCTTCACAACATTGGATTTAAGAGGTTTCCTCTGGATCGTACAAGAGCAAGGCCACACATGTTCCTCTTCAGCTTATTTCCCAGCACCTTACCTGGTTTCTAATGACACCTTTTATTTTCTCCTGAATAAATGGCATGACTGTTTTCATTTGTATTCCAATGAGATGTACTCTGTGCTAAAAGCAATTTTGTAAAGATCTCCAAGCAGATCTTGTACTGTATTTCTATAAAGCAAGCTTGAGGGCGTTTCAGGACCTAAGCGGCAGGTCTTCACTATACTCATCCTGCTGAATGAAGCATGATCTCTGCGTCTGCTTCTTTTTTTCAGATTCATAATCCATTTATCCATAGCTCTTGTCTTAGTCCCTGTGGGCTGTTATAATAAAATACCACAGACTGGGCAGCTTATACACAATAGAACCTTGTTCCTCACAGTTCTGGAGGCTGGAAGTCCAGGATCAAAGCACCAGCATGGTTGCCTTCTGGGGAGGGTTCTCTTCCTGGTTCACAGCCAGCATTTTCTCACCATGTCCTCACATGACAGAAGGGGCTAGAGAGCTCTGGGGCATCTGTTTTGTAAGAGCGTTGATCCCATTTATGAGGCCTCCACCTTATGACCTTACCACCTCCCAAAGGCTGTACCTCCAAATACCATCACATCGGCATCAGGATTTCAATGTAGGAATTTGGGGGAACACAAATATCCAGACCATTTCACCCCCATGGAGCAATACTCAGAAAAAAGTGACATTTCTATATGGCTATCTGAAAAGTTGGACATTCAAGATGGAAAAAATAAAAGAATCAACCTTCTGCTTGAAACTCATGGTCAAATTTAGAAGACCATCTTGACTGCAATTCTCTACTTAACCTACCCATAACTTTCTCAAGGGAGTTATTTGTACTTAAGGGAAACTGTGTAGTAGGACAGTAGCAGGAAAATAAATAGAGTAGGCATAGGGCATTACCTTCCTACCTCTTCTAGATAACAGTGTTAGTTTGGATGGTCTGGGCTTTGCAGTGTACCCACATGAGACTGTGTGCTTTGCCACATGCTTTTTAATCAAGAACCCTGTGCAGCAAGAACATCATGCAGTGGGAGGATTATGGCATACTGAATTATTTTTACATAATGTAGTTTTACTGTTTCCTTTCCAATGCCTTGTATTTTGGAATCTAGAACCAAAATCAGTGCTACATACAAGTTTACTATCTTGGGCATCTGAATAGCATCTTGCTATTTCTGCTCAATGATATAAACCACCAAAGGGTTTTTTGGGGTTTTTTTTTTTTCCAAATTTTTTCTTGGGCCATGGCTAAATTTGACCAGTGGCAGAAACCTGGTTCTGACCTGAAAACCGCCTTGAGCCATAGACCCTGCCTAGAGAATGAAAGGGAGAATTCTTTATCTTCTTAAGATTCCAGGAGCAGTGAGAGAGATGAATCCACAGGCGCATACCCCAAATCCCTACCATGTCATTGTTATCAGAGAGAAAAAAAAAATCCTGTTTGTACTTTTGGCTGATTTCCTGGCTGGATTAAAATGGGACACAATAGTTTCTGACTCCCACTCCTCAATTCATCTGCTGTAGATTATTTGTGCTTAGTATGCAAAGACTCAATAATCCCATTCAATAATCTCATTTTGTCTAAGAGCATCATGCAAAATGGAGAGCACTAACCTGCTAATACCACATGAGAAGATTTCACGACAGTGTATGAGTGCCTGCACAAGTGATTGTTGCCTCTGACAGAAGATGCTTTTAACACCAGAAAAACTAAAATTAAATGATCTAATAGGTATTTATTGATCACCAACCGTGTTTTAGCGTCACATGAGGCACTGTGGGTATGCAAAGAAGGGAGGAAGATGCGTTCTTTCCTTGATGTGGCTCGTGAAGGCGGCTTTTACCACTGGGCATTTGGGTATTATGGCAGCTGTGCCACTACTGGAATTGTTTTAATGTGTGGAAACATATTATGTACAGTTGCCTGTGGTGATATGGGCACATTTCTCATCAAGAAGAGCGATCATGGTCTATTTTCAGAAACCAAATTTCCCTTCTACTCCTCAAATTTAGTAACATAGCAGACACTGTTGCTCTAGTGCCACCTTGTCCTTTATCTCTGTCCCTGAAGGCAGCTTTCTGCAAGCATCTGGGGTTCTCTACCTGCAGGCTTTTTCTCTGGAAACAGTAGCTCTCAGTCACTAACAAATGCAGAACAGGTAAAAAAAAAAAAAATACTTGCCCTTCTGTGGGCTGTTTCTCAGGAATTTGTTCCATACCAAGTCCCAGAGCTCCCCAGCTTCCCGCCGTGGTGACTCGCTTGATATTGCACTCTTTGTTGCCTGCCTTCCCTTCCCTGACTTAATCCCGCTCCCTCTTCTAAGTGTTTTCTGGCATCACCTCCCAAATAATCTACCTGCACTTAGATCCTTGGTTTGGAGTCTGTTTCTGGGGGAATCCTAACCAAGATAATAACGTTTTCCAGTACAGCCAGTTCATTTAGGTTAGAAAAATAGGGTTCTTCCAGGACATCGCTGTTTCCTTTAATATTCATGCCCAGTATTCAGCCCACCTGTAGTGTTTGCACATGGGGCTCCACTTTGCTGGGGCACACGAGCTCTGGGCTTCTTCCACTTAGGCCTGGAGGATGGCAATAGGTTCTAACTAGGATTTCTACCTCTAGCTTTTGTACCTTTCAGATAATCTCGTACACCACTGCCAGGCAAGTCTGACCAATCATCTATGGGTTCATGCTCCCAGCATTTAAAAATCTTCAGAGGTTCCTGCACTCACTATAGCAGCGGTATCACCCAGGTTCATGGCTTTAAATATCTACATGACACTGACTCCCAGTAATTATATTTCCACATCAAACCGTCCTCTCAAATTCCAGTCTTTTAGCTAAAACTGTCTACTTGGTATCTGTACTTGGATGTCTTTTAGGCATTTCAAATTCAAAATGTCAAAGCTGAACAGTTGGTCTCTGGTCTGTGCCCTGCCACCTCGCTCCTCCAGCCTTTCTCATTTCAGGTGACAGTGGCTCCATTCTCTTTGTCACTTAGACATTAAATTTTGGCAATAACTTGATTGATCTTTTTTCTCCCCTTCATAATCCACTCACAACCCACTAGGAAATCCTGTGTCCCTAACTCCAAAACACCTTCAGAATCTGACTGCTTCTCACCCTCTCACAGGAAAAGTTCTGAGCCACTCTCATATTTGACCTGGACTGCTGTGCCCCTGGTTGTTCTCTTTGCTTCTTGCTCTTCCTTCTCCTATCAGTTCTCAATACAGAAGACAGACAGCTCCTTTGGGTCAAACTGTGGACCCCTACTGCAAAAAGCCATGTGGTGGGTCCCTGTCTCATCAGGGTAAAAGCCAACATCCTTATAATTATTTATAAGGCAGACTGGAATTCCTCATATCACTCTGACCCTCATCTTCTACTTTTCACATCTCTCACTTCGCGACAGGCACATTCATTAATTAGGTAATTAATGAATGTATTCGTTCACTCAACAGTTATTTCTAAGCATTTGGTTCTGTGTCAGCCATGTTCTAGACATTAGGGATACACATAAAACAGGATGCATATGATTCCTATCCTCTTGAAGCTTATCTAGTAGCTCTACGGTGTAGTTGTTTTAAGGTATTATCCTAACAATTATACATCTCAGCTTCTTCCCCCAAGACCCTGTGTTTCACACTTCCCATGTGTGCTCAGGCAGGAAAAAAGAAAAGGAAGCAAGCAAGGAAAATACAGTGACTGTGTAGGGAAAGAAAAAGATCTCAGAAAAATCCCATAACCTGTTGGTTTCTGCCCCATTGGGCAATGTCATCTAGCTTCCTGACCTGCGAGGGATGTTGGGAAATGCAAATAATTAGAAGGATTTGTCGCTTTCATAAAGAACATCAGGTTTTGTTGGTTGCTGGGTTGGTTGTTTTTGTTACTGTCAGTTAAGAAGAAAGGGAGATTGTATGTATACCATCTAGATAAATAAACAGCAGTTTCTAGCATGGCTGGTACAAAATGACCTGCAGTTTACACTGAGTCTAAGTCCTGCCTACTTCTGATGTTTTAATCAGAAAAGCATTACTACATACTGCATTCATTTGTTTTTATATAAGAATAAGGGCTATTTATTACCATCAGCTCAGGAAATGACCCAGCGTGGCCTTATAAGACAGAATTAATTTGTAGTGACTCCAACTGAAATTTGGCTGCCTTTTAACTTAATAACTTAAGAACTGTCAGTATCCTTTGAAGCTGTAAAGTGCAAATAAAAATTTTCCTCAAGGAAATCAAACTCACTAAGACTAGTAAATGAATGCTCTGTCACCAGAACTACTAATGTGTATGTGAGAGATGGGGTGTGATAAAGAGGGACGGTGTTTAGAATTTCATTGTCATTTTTTCTTGTTTTGTTTTGACTTTCAGATTATGGAATGCCCAGCACATTATCCCCTTGAAAATGAAAATTAAAGCATTGAATGGGTTTCAGGTTGTCAGGTAGAATATAAGAAGCAAAGATATTTTGTCTGAGCATTTTTGTTAGAAATACTTAAAATGTGAGCATCTCATCTTTGGCTTATGTGTATTTGCACAGCAGGACCTCACAGGTAAATGAGCACACTGCAACTTGCATCAGTCTTTCTGCCATAGGAGGTGATTTTCCAAATAAGTGTATGTATCCTCATTTTAATTAGCTTTTATTTTCTCTAACGAGTAAAGGAGCTGGCTGAACCAAGCATAAAGGATTTATCAGTATAGAAATAGCGGGCAACTGTTTATCCAAGTGATGTAAAGTGGCAAACAGGCCATTTCAAGGAAGCATCAGGCAAAGCCTATCATGTATGTGTGAAATGCAACCATTTCTAATTTCAGTCCCTGGTTATTGCAAACTGGAAGCTCCTAATTAACCTGGAGAAATTTTCTCCCATAGCAGCTTCCCAACCTTTCATTTACAATGATGCCATTCAAAGTTTGTTTCAGCAGGAAGTAGCCCTCTTGATTTTTTTCTTGTTGCTCATTTGTGATTTTATTTCTCCTTAATTTGCTGATCCGAAGAGATGCCAGATTGACATCCCTTGAGACTGCAGTTTCCTGTTGGCACCTGTGCAAATGAAAGCAGGAAGCAAGAGCTCTGTGCTTGCTGGCTTTCTTGGCGATTTTAGGTTTCCCGAGGCAGAAACTTAAAAACCCTCCTGGAACCTCAGTTGATATCCTCTGCCCACCACTACCCTCCAAAGACAAGCAATCAAGTTAATTTGGTTAAGTTTGGGTTAGGAGAAATTAAAGGATTCTTTCTCATTATGCCTTTCTCAAATGCCACCTCTTCACAACTCCATTTTTTTCCCCTATAACTCAGTGTTTTTTAAATTGACTGGTTATAAGAGCTATGTGCTTAGTAAAAAGGTAGATCGTAAGATTCTTTCCTTAGAGATTCTGTTCATTAAGTCCTGGGTGATGCCCAAGTTTATGTACATCTAACAAGCGTCTCAGGTTGTTCTTATCGTCAGCAAGTTGAAGAACTCATCTTGTAGAAACAGGCAACATGATGGAT
The DNA here is from genome assembly GCA_032199065.1 of Smutsia gigantea. Classification (NCBI taxonomy): domain Eukaryota; kingdom Metazoa; phylum Chordata; class Mammalia; order Pholidota; family Manidae; genus Smutsia; species Smutsia gigantea. Next base: position 22,955 of record JAVSCE010016383.1, on the reverse strand, counting down.
CTTGGACTAAAAACACTAAGTTTAGTATTATCTCCCAAAGTCCCTTGTTTCTTCATTATGGAATATTTATTACTGGGATATATTTATAAAGCATTTAGTACACATATAACAACAGGGGCACTGGAATAGATAGACCATTTCTCTCTTTGTGAAATTGAAGTAATAGCTTCAAGAACAATAAACTTTTCCTAACAACACCATACTCTGCGGGTACTAAAGGTCCCTAAGAAACTCTGATGGATCCTGAGATGATATCTTCTTTGTGTTTTGCCGCTAAGAAGACAAAACTGTTTATCTCGTCTTGAATGTCCATACCATTTAGAGGAATTGTGGGTTGTAGAAGTATACATTTTCAAATAGAACTATGTTTATTTCAATAAGACATGGAGGTAAAGTACATGTGGGTATGCTAAGCAGTTTGGAAATGTCCTTGGAAAGCACAGGGAGATAAAATAGCTTCCATCCACTCCCATCAAACAAAACGTTATCAGTATCTAACACAATTTTAATATGACTTTGACCAATATATTGATGAGTTTCACAGTAGCAATTTTCTGCATGTTGTGACTATCATGGAAAACTTGCCAGGACAGGATTCATGAGACACGAGTCCTCTGAAGTAAAATCATGTATTAAAATTCAGTCCAAGTCAACAAAAGATTTTGGGCCTGTCTTGGAGTAGGTGATGGATATAGATTTAAAATTCATCTACCAAGGCTATAACTCATCACTTCTAATATGCTGATATTATCCTGAGAATTTCATCGAATCTCCCTGGATCATGTAGTTTACAAGATTTTCACTCACAGCTGCAAGATTATTTGATACTTTATCTGTCATCATCTTCTGTACCCAACACATCTCAGAAGCCATGGATGGGTGTCTCATAGTCAGCATAAGAGTATAATTCCCAATTCTTGCTCATCCTGGAACTCCTAAGAGATAGCATCAATCCTTAAATGTTCAATTGTTTTTCAAGTGAATTATTTTTAAAGAATTTGAAATCTGGAAAGATTTGTAAGGAAGAGACAGGCCAAAGTATCCTATGATTTCTCCTCCTCTAGATTCCTTCCTAGACATTTCTTGCCTTGAAATATGATAGGAAAGGATGAAAATACACTATTCTTTAGCAGTTACCAAATTAGATTTATTTTGAGACAAATAGGTCTAGACTATTTGGTGTTATGTGTCCCATGTTGCAAATTAATCCAGAGTTTCTTGCTTACCAGATATTGCTTCAAAATTAGAAGTTTTTTTAATGTATATCAGTGAAAATGAGACCATCTTTTTTTTTTAATTTGAGAAACTGGAAAACACTTTCAGATTCCTGCTAATATTTTAATGAGAACAACCCCTACCCCAAGACTTACAAGTTTCTTTCATTGTCTTTTGTTTTGAAATCTTGCATATTTCTTTTCAAATTATTTTTTCCAGTTGATTTTTAAAGTAAAGATGCAAAAGAGGCATTTGAAGGAACAATCCAATTTGGGAAAAGAGGCTTGAATGGGGTTTTGGGCATGTTTAAATGGTCTGTCTCAGCCAAATTTTCCAAATGGTTAAACTTAATCTTTGCATGAAAGTGTGCAAAGTCTATAGAATTCAATGTTATTTATCTGCTTTGTAAAAAGTTGGAAATGACCTTCATGTGTAAGAGAAAAGAAATGGCCACACACAGGAAAGATCATTTGGAGGCACTTATTAAAAAGTACAGATTCCTAAATTCTATCCTCAACCTATGAAATAAAAATATCCAAGGGGAAGTTTCTGGAAATTACATTTTTTTCTAATTAATACCCCTGGTGATTCTTATCATTCTGCAAACATTGGAAACATCACACTATTATATCTGCAAGGTAGAATTTTATTTGGTTATTATATTCTACTTCCAAAAAATGTGTAATAAATGATGAAATATTAACAATACTTAATGACAAAAAATATATAAAATTATATATAGGGTGTGATCAGAATGCATCACAGCCTAAATAAAATGTAAAAACTGGCCTCAGATGGCCTCTTTTCATCTGGGAGAGCCCCATGTCTGTTTGAGAGACAGACTAGCATGAGACAGGGCATAACCAAAAAGATGGCAGGAAAGTGGCCAGAATTTTTAGTTCCCGGGGTATCCCTTGGGGCAAGGACAGGTATGTTTAAAAGTCATAGGAAAGGAGATAGATCAAGTAATTAAAGACTATAGAGACAAATGATTCTTCAATGAGGTATTCTAGATGGTGGGGCTCACCAGACATAGGGCCCTGGATGTCCGCTATTAAAATGTACACTATTTGCTGTAAGAGCTGTCCTGCACTGTCCTGTAATACCCTCTGCCACGCCCTGGGCTTCCCTAAGCATGCGCTGGGATGACTGGAGAGAAAAGGCCTGCTACGTTCTGTAGGCATGTTGATGCAACTTAGAGAGAAGGGAACACTGGCCAATCCGAAGGACTCAGGAGAGAGGCAGGTGTGCAGCCATCTCAACTATTTCCCTAAGTGTTAGAGTGACATGGGATTGCTGGAGATCTGGGCTGACCCATGCATTTGACGTTTTGTTCGCACATACATGCCTGCATACACACATGTCTACATACACACACGCCTGCATACAAACACACACGCACATGAGAAGGACCTAAAAAGCAAACCGTACAAGGAAAAAGACACGTTGAGATTAAAATTGCTTCATGTCTTTTGTTACTCTTTGCTATTGGACATATACTTGTAAAACAAAGGGAAGCATGATTAAACTTGGGAAAAATAAACATAAATTTCGGTGTTTTTCAACAAAACCATTCTTAAATTGATAGCGTTAAGCCCAATCTAATACTCAATTTAAAATCTTATGATACCTTCTGAAGGCTATGCTATACTAATTAACATTTGAGAGAGACCTTTATTAGTCAGTCTATCATAAATAAAACCATAAATGAAACAAAAGAAAACCTATCATAGGTAAAAATCCCTGAGTTTTCAAAGGGTGATGTGCTACACAAAGTAACTCACACTGAACTATTGGATCATGCATAGATTCCACTGGTTCAAAGTAGGGGGAAGTGTTTTAATGATTTTATATTCATCTGTACAATTTTTTTTCCTATCAATCATACATTGGGTTGTGGCTTCTTTTCCTTCTTTTAAAGTTAACTTTTTTTCCTATTTATAGAATAATACTTATGAGCTAGTATTGTATTTAGCCCCAGAACATGCAGTTTCTGCTGTCAGATAAACTGAGTTTGAAGGCCAGGCTACCCCCTTACTCCCGTGTGACCTTGGGTAAATTATTTCCTTTCTCTGAAGCTGTGCTTACCCCTCTGTAAGTGGGGATAATGAAGCTGCTTCCTTCATAGGGTGTTTTTGAGGATTCCACAAGTTAATGAACATAAAGGGCTTAGCATAGTCTGTAGTCAATTTTACAAAATAAATTAACTTTGATTGGCATTTGTTCATAATAGAAACTTCAGGGGGCAGAAAGCATTAAGGAGGAAATACATACCATCTAAATTCTTATATCCAAAGCAATAGGTACGATTATTTTGGTACCTTTTCATCTTCCTTCTGTTTAAACAAAAAATGCAAAATTGGGTCCTTGTATACATATCTTATTATAATCTGATTGCTCAACTTTATATAAATGAAATCATCTTGTCTGTTATTAAATATGCTTCCAAAACATAATTTTCAGTGGCCACATGCCTTTTCATTTGCAAAGAAGCATCATATTTCATTTAAACAGTATTGTATTATTGGTTATAATGGCTATTTCCAAATCATTGATATTTTAAGGAAATGAATTGACTACCCTCACAACTAATATTTTATTATCCATGGTTATTCCCTTAGAATCAATTTCTAGAATTGGAATCTCTGGAACAAATTGTATATTTTACTTTTTTTTATTAAGGTATCATTGATATATACTCTTACGACGGTTTCACAAGAAAAACTATGTGTTTATTACATTCACCCTTACTATCGAGTCCCCCATATAACCCATTGCAGTCACTGTCCAACAGTGTAATAAGATGCTACAGAGTCCCTATTTGTCTTCTCTGAGCTACACTGTCTTCCCCGTGACCCCACACACACCATGTACACCAATCATGATACCCACAATCCCCTTCTCCCTCCCTGACCACCCACCTTCCCGCACCCCTCCCCTTTGGTAACCACTAGTCCCTTCTTAGAGTCTGTCAGTCTGCTGCTATTTTCTTCCTTCAGTTTTGCTTCGTTGTTATACTCCACAAATGAGGGAAATCATTTGGTATTTGTCTTTTTCTGACTGAGTTCACTGAACATAATATCCTCTACCTCCATCCGTGTTGTTCCAAATGGCAGGATTTGTTTCTTTCTTATGGCTGAATAGTATTCCATTGTGTATATGTACCACCTCTTCTTGGATAACATTTATCTACTGATGGACACTTAGGTTGCGTCCATATCTTGGATATTGTAAATAGTGCTGCGATAAACATAGGGGTGCACATGTCTTTTTGAATCTGAGAAGTTGTATACTTTGGGTAAATTCCAATGAGTGGGATTCCCGGGTCAAATGGTATTTCTATTTTTAGTTTTCTGAGGAACCTCTGTATTGCTCTCCACAATGGTTGAACTAGCTTACATTCCCACCAGCAGTGTAGGAGGGTTCCTCTTTCTCCACATCCTCGCCAACATTTGTTGTTGTTTGCTTTTGGATGTTGGCCATCCTTACTGGTGTGAGGTGATATCTCATTGTGGTTTTAGTTTGCATTTCCCTGAAAAATTGCTATGTGGAGCATCTTTTCAGGTGCCCATTGGTCATCTGAATTTCTTCTTTGGAGAAGCATCTGTTCATATCCTCTGCCCATTTTTTAATAGGGTTATTAGATTTTTGGCTATTGAGCTGTGTGAGCTCTTTATATATTTTGGATGTTAACCCCTTGTCAGATACATCATTTACAAATATATTCTCCCATACTGTAGGATGCCTTTTTCTTCTGCTGATGGTGTCCTTTGCTGTACAGAGGTTTTTAGCATAATGTAGTCCCATTTGTTCATTTTTGATTTTGTATCCCTTGTCTGAGGAGATGAATTCAGGAAAAAGTTGCTCATGTTTATATTCAAGAGATTTTTGCCTGTGTCTTCTTCTAAGAGTGTTAATGGTTTCATGACTTACATTCAGGTCTTTGATCCATTTTGGAGTGGATTCTTTAGGGTTTTTATGTACAATATGATGTCATCTGCAAACAGGGACAGTTTGACTGCTTCCTTGCCAATCTGGATGCCTTTTATTTCTTTGTGTTGTCTGATTGCCATGCCTAGGACCTCCAGAACTATCTTGAATAAAAGTGTGGAGAGTGGGCATCCTTGTCTTGTTCCTGATCTTAAAAGAAAAGCTTTCAGCTTCTTGCTTTTAAGTATGATGTTGGTTGTGGGTTTGTCATATATGGCCTTTATTATGTTAAGGTACTTGCCCTCTATACACATTTTGTTGACAATTTTTATCATGAATGGATATTGAATTTTGTCAAATGCTTTTTCAGCATCTGTGGAGATGATCATGCAGTTTTTGTCCTTCTTTTTGTTGATGTAGTGGATGATGTTGATGGATTTTCGAATGTTGTACCATCCTTGCATCCCTGGAATAAATCCTACTTGATCATGGTGGATGATCTTTTTGATGTACTTTGAATTTGGTTTGCTAATATTTTCTTGAATACTTTTGCATCCATGTTCATCAGGAATGTGGGTCTTTAATTTTCTTTTTTGTGGTGTCTTTGCCTGGTTTTGGTATTAGAGTGATGCCGGCCTTGTAGAATGAGTTTGGGAGTATACCCTCCTCTTCTACTTTTTAGAAAACATTAAGGAGGATGGGTATTAGGTCTTCACTAAATGTTTGATAAAATTCAGCAGTGAAACTGTCTCGTCCAGACGGTTTGTTCTTAGGTAGGTTTTTGATTACCAGTTCAATTTCCTTGCTGGTAATTGGTCTATTCAGATTTTCTGTTTCTTTCTGGGTCAGCCTTGGAAGGTTGTATTTTCCTAGAAAGTTGTCCATTTCCTCTAGGTTATCTAGTGTGTTAGCATATAATTTTTCATAGTATTCTCTCATAATTCTTTGTATTTCTGTGGTGTCTGTAGTGATTTTTCCTTTCTCATTTCTGATTCTGTTTATGTGTGTAGACTCTCTTTTTTTTCTTGATAAGTCTGGTTTGTCTGTTTTGTTTATTTTCTTGAAGAACCACCTCCTGCTTTCATAGATTCTTTCTATTGTTTTATTCTTCTCGATTTTATTAATTTCTGCCCTAATCTTTATTATGTCCCTCCTTCTACTGACTTTGAGCCTCATTTATTCTTCTTTCTCAAGTTTCCTTAATTGTGAGTTTAGATGTTCATTTGGGATTGTTCTTCTTTCCTGAGGTAGGCCTGTATTGTAATATACTTTCCTCTTAGCATGGCCTTTGCTGCGTCCCACAGATTTTGTGGTGTTGAGTCATTGTTGTCATTTGTCTCCATATATTGCTTAATTTCTGTTTTTATTTGGTCATTGATTCCATTGATTATTTAGGGGCATGTTATTAAGCCTCCATGTGTTTGTGTGCCTTTTCATTTTCTTTGTGTCATTTATTTCTAGTTTTATACCTTTAGTATCTGACAAGCTGGTTGGTACAATTTCAGTCTTTTAAAATTTATTGAGACCTTTTTTGTAGGCTCGTATATGATCAATTCTTGAAAATGTTCCATGTGCACTTGAGAAGAATGTGTATCCTGTTGCTTTTGGATGAAGTGTTCTGTATATGTCCATTAGGTCCATGTGTTCTGATACTTTGTTCAGTGCCTCTGTCTCCTTACTTATATTCTGTCTGGTTGATCTTTCCTTTGGAGTCAGTGGTGTGCTAAAGTCTCCTAAAATGAATGCAGTGCATTCTGTTTCACCCATTAATTCTGTTAGTATTTGTTTCACATATGTAGGTAGTCCTGTGTTGGGTGCAAAGATATTTATAATACTTATATCCTCTTGTTGGACTGACCCCTTTATCATTATGTAATGTCCTTCTTTGTCTCTTGTGACTGTCTTTGTTCTGAATTCTATTTTGTCTGATACAAGTACTGCAACTCCTGCTTTTTTCTTCCTATTAGTTGCATGTAATACCTTTCTCCATCCCTTTACTTTCAGTCTGTGTATGTTTTTGGGTTTGAAGTGAGTCTCTTGTAGGCAGCATATAGATGGGTCTTGTTTTTTGATCTATTCAGTGACTCTATCTTTTGATTGGTGCATTCAGACCATTTACATTTAGGGTGATTATTGATAGGTACGTACGTATTGCCATTGCAAGCTTTAGACTCGTCATTACCAAAGGTTCAAGGGTAATTTTCTTATTACCTAAAAGTCTAATTTAACTCACTTATTATGCTATTACAAACACAACCAAGGGTTCTTTTTTTTTCCCTCATTTTTATTCCTCCCCCATTCTTTATAAATTAGATATCATATTCTGCACTCTTTTTCTATCCCTTAATTGGCTTTGGGGGAAGTTGATTTGATTTTGCATCTGCTTAGTAAATAATTGTTCTACTTTCCTTTCTGTGGTTTTATTTCCCCTGGTGACAGCTTTTTAGCCTAAGGAACACTTCCATCTATAGCAGTCCCTCCAAAATGCACTGTAGAGGTGGTTTATGGGAAGTATATTCTCTCAGCTTTTGCTTATCTGAAAATTGTTTACTCCCTCCTTCAAATTTAAATGATAATCTTTCTGGGTAGAGTATTCTTGGTTCGAGGCCCTTCTTCTTCACTGCATTAAATATATCATGCCACTCCCTTCTGGCCTGTAAGGTTTCTCTTGAGAAGTCTGACATTAGCCTGGTGGGTTTTCCTTTGTATGTGATCTTTTTTCTCTTTAGCTGCTTTTAAAAGTCTGTCCTTTCTTGATCTTTGCCATTTTAATTATATTTCTTGGTGTTGTCCTCCTTGGTTCCCTTGTGTTGGGAGATCTGTGCACCTCCATGACCTGAGAGACTATCTCCTTCCCCAGACTGGGGAAGTTTTCAGCAATTACCTCCTCAAAGACACTTTCTATCCCTTTTTCTCTCTCTTCTTCTTCTGGTACCCCTATAATGCGAATATTGTTCTGTTTGGATTGGTCACACAGTTCTCTCAATATTCTTTCATTTTTAGAGATCCTTTTTTCTCTCTGTGCCGCAGCTTCTTTGTATTCCTTTTCTTCTCTTCTACTACATCTAATCTGCTTTTAATCCCTCCATTGTGTGTTTCATTTCAGATATGGAATTTCTTAATTATTGAATCTCTGTCCAAATTCATCCCTGAGTTCTTGAATATTTTTCTGTACCTCCATGAGCATGTTTATGATTTTTATTTTGAACTATCTTTCAGGAAGATTGATGAGTTCAGTTTCACTTGACCCTTTTTCTGGTGTTTTAGAGATTTTTGTTTGAACCAGGTTTCTTTGATGATTCATATTTGTATGTCATGCCCCCTAGTGCCCATAAGCTCTAGTCTCTGGAGTTGCTCAGCCCCTGGAATGATGTTGGTGGTCACAGGGGAGTGGTGCTGGTGCCTGGGGGGAGGAAAGACCTGTTTCCTGCTTCCTGGCTGCAGTGCCTGTCTCCACTGTCAGAACCAGTGGGCCAAGCACAGAGGTAAAAGCCTCTGTGCTTTGCATCTGTAGCTGCCATCGGTGGGGTCTCCCTCTGGGTGGCCTGACGCCCCAGCAGGGACTGATAGTTTGTGAACTGGTACCAGTAGGCCAGGAGGAAAACGCAGCAGACTGCATATCACAGTGGGTGGCCTCGGAGTTGAGTGGCCAGCCAGAGGGATGGATCGCCTGAAGCTCCTGAAAGTTCCCAACCTGCTGGGCAGAGCACACCCAGACAACCTTGTACACCTTTCCCTTCTCCCGCGCAACAAGCTCTGTGCAAACCCTGTCCTTTCAGCAGCCCTCCCTCTGCTAGCAAGGCTCTCAGACAGCCTGCCTTTCCTTTGTCCCAGAGCATCCAGATGTGGATCCCTGTCTTCCACAAAGAGCTGGAATCTCAGTCTCTCCAATTGTTCCACCCGTCTTATCTTTCCAACCCCACCAATCTCCAGAGCACCATGCAATGTAGGTTTGTGCTCCCAAAGTAGATCTCCAGGTCTGGGTGTTAAGCAGTCCTAGGCTTCCACCCTGTCCTTGCTCCGTTTCTCTTCCTCCTGCCGGTAAGCTGGATGGGGGAAGGGCTTGGATTCTGCCAGATCAAAGCTTTGGTACGTTACCTTGTTTCTTGAGGTCTGCTCTGTTCTCCAGGTGTATGCAGTCTGGTGCAGCCTTCTTTCCTCTTGCTCTTTTAGGACTTGTTATATTAACTATATTTTCTTATTATATGTGGTTTTGGGAGAAGTTCTCTGTCTCACCTCTAATGCCGCCATCTTGAATCCCCGAATGGTATTTTTTTAATGTTTGTTTAATACATGCTTGTTATATAGCACTAAAGTTTCTTCCCAACAGTTTGTGTCAATTATCTCTTCTAATAATATATGAAATACCCTTTAAACACCAGGTAAATTCTATGTTTTTGCCAAAAGAAGGCAATGACTTAATTTTGTTCTCATACTTTATTGAGATTGAAAAAATGTGGCCATTTGTGTCATCCTCTTGCATACTACATGGATATTTGAACCTTTTAAAGAGTATCATTTACTTCTTAAGTTGTCATATTCAGTGACATTTACTGAGCACCTGCTGAAGGTAGACACATTGCTTGGGGAGAGAAGCCTATGTACTGGGATACTAATGCTGAAACCTGATGAAATCAGTGCTGTCTAAGAGAAGCAGAGGCTCACTGAAATTTGCAAAGTTCCTTCTGGGTCCTTGGAAATGCATATTAAACTTTAGAAGCCAAGGGATCTCTGATGGAGCTGTTTTCTCCTAAATTGGAGGGAACTGAAAAAACGGAGTTTAACAAGTTTCACACAAACATAGAGCTGATGTTTCTTGACCATTTTTCTGAGATAAGAAAATTCCAATTCCCCTTATTAAAAACAATAATTGCTTTCATTTGTTGGCTATGTGTTCAATGGTAGACTCACTGCTGATATTTTACAGCTCTCTGTAATCAGAAAGAGGGTAACATGGGTAGGCCTGCCAGGGAAGTCAATCATCTTACCTAGTAAGAGTTTGTCTAAGTTGAGAATCTGGGATTCACCCTCAGATCTGACTCCAATTTCACCTGCCTCCTTCATTTACATCCCGGTTTCTCTACCTTCCATCTTTGTCACATTTGTGATTTTTGCTATTATCTGCCTATTAACTTTTTCTTAAATTGATCTCTTATGCTTATATTTGAAAGTTTCTTTTAAAAGGAAACATTATATCTCTATCACAATGAAAAGTCAGTACTATGTACCATATATAAAGTAAAATAAATAAAAAGACATGCTTTCTCATATACCATCTGAAATCATCTTACCCACTGGCCTCCTCCTCCCCTCTCCTGCCAAAGCACAGGGTATCAATCTGGGCCAATGCTGCTCTATGCCCTGCTTCCCTAACAGAAAACAGTGCAGTCACTAGGGACTACAGACAAGACTGTGGGGACCCTGTAAGGACCTGGGGGCTTTGTGCCTTTCTTCTATTGGTTTCCATGTTGTCTTCAGTGTGGTTCCCAGTTATAACTGCAGAGACAACATTGGCAGTGTAAAGTGTATGTGTGCTTGTGTTCTGGTGCTCTGTGCTCAGAGAAAGTGCTGGATGCATCTTCAACTTTATTTGAACTGTAAAGGGCCAGAGACTCAGAGCATTAAAACATAACTCCAGGTTTCATTATCAGGATAATGCAAGGCTGCCTTTTCCATCAGTAGATCCCAGAGGCAGCTGGTCAAGCCTGGTGATTTCCATTTACCAACACAGATTAAGCCTGTCTGCCCGGGCTTAGTCTGGTAGCATTTTCTTAATCAAATATAATGACAAATTGAATAAACTCTTAAGTCCACTGAACATTTCTGATGTTTTATTATTGAGAAAAAAATAGGCACTTTGGTTCTTTGAACATAAAGGGGAAAAAAAAACCTCTCACTGTGTCAGCCTCTGTTTGTTATTGTGGGACATGACAGTTATCTGAAGAGAAGCAGCCAGATTTAAGGTGACAGCCACAGTCAAGGAAGAGTGCTACCAACCTAATTATCCAGTAATCTAGTCAGAACGAGAGCAATTCTAGTCCTTTCTCAGGCAGCTAATCACATTTCCTGTGCATTAGCAGCCACACATGGAGAGATTTGAGGAACAAGCTTTTTGGCTGCATGCACTTCCTGAACTTCATAGTGGTGAGATTTCTTTTCTTTGTTGACTTCCCCCAAAGTGGGTCCTTCAGGTTTTGGGGCTTTTGTTTTGCATTTTCCTCCTGTCTACTCTTTCCCTTCATTGTTAGGATGGTCTTAGTTCTGCTTCAAGTTCTACATTTGACAAGGTAGCCGAGGAAGTGGGGGTTACCTTAGATCTGCTTGCTTATTTTGTCCTGCAGTGGGGTACTGAGCATTCTGCAGGGTGGGGAAGGGAGAAAAGAAAGATGAGAAAGTTATATTTCTGTAAGGGAAGCACTGTTGTTTGTAAGTATTTTGCATGTCATTTCTCTATTATTGTCAGCAATTTCAGAGAGGGGTTTTATAAAAAAAAAAGGGGGGCAAGAGAAAAGAGACAGTGATCAGCCATTGAGTCTGTCAGTCATTCTGAACGTCAAGCTCTAAGCAGTATCAATCAGGTATCATTTTCATAATCACGATTTTAATAGGGAATGTAAAGATTTTTAAAAAAAACCTTTAAAAGGGCATCCAGTGAGCAGAAGAGATTGTGCGTCCACATTAATTAATATCCTATCATTTTCTTTGAAAATCTCCTTTTAGGATAATTGCATATAAATCGTATAAATCAGAATATTGTCTGTGTCTTGGTCCCTGACATTAAAATTAAGGGGTCTCTGAGATATCATTACTAGCACCAGGCCTCTTTTCTTCTAACCCCGTATTTTGAACATTTCTCCAAACTTTCTAGTCACTGCTTGATCTGTCTGATTCTGAATCTTGGCATTTAATAGAGGGGAATTCCAGTCACTAGGAGGTTTATAATATGGTAATTTCCCCCAATTTTATCCCTGATAAATAGGCTTCACAAATAGCCTCTAACAATCCTAACATAACACATAGGTAGAACACAATGAAAAAGAGGAATTGTGAAACACTGTGGTAAATTGTTGTGTTGTAATTTTGAACAGGTTTCAGCCATGGTTTACACTCCCTCAATTGAAATTTTTTGTGGACTTGAAAATGTTTTTATTCCTGTAATTGTGAGAGTTATCCACCAATAGGGTCTGCCTTGTTGGGGTGTGCCTCTGTGCACACACAGACGGGTGCTGTGTCCTAGGTATGTTTGAATCTAGAATCTGATGTGAGCCTAGAGGTTGGTGTGCTTACGATGAAGCATGCAGACTGATTTCATTACTCATGTTTTGCTTCTAATTATGTTGTCTGCTCCTTTGTTCTATGTCCAGATTTCACAAAAACTATTGATAAGAGTATATCCAAGGAGTTCAATAGAACTATAAATAAACCCTCATGTGGGACTCTTAACCAATGTAACATACAAATTTTAGTCTTTTATTACAAACATTATAATTCACTATAATTGTTTGACTCTCACGTACAGGTAAAAGTAGGATTCCATCTAAAGGGTAGTTCATGCCAGGCATTTATATTAATGCTTCCATGAGTCGGATTGTATATTTCAATCCAGATGAAATATATCCTCTAGGTCAGTAATTGAAATGTTTACTCAATAGAAATTATATTTAAACATGTCAATACTCCATCCACTTTATATAAAAATCTTCATCTCAGAATGTGAAAACTTTCTTGGGAAATTAATGCCATGGTGTTTAATCCCTATAGAAATGTTGCTTAACTGTGGCTCACTTCTTCCAGAATTAGAATGAGAAAAAACTTAGGTTTTAGTGATGACTTGTACTGATTCCAGCATCTCTTAGCATATAATTGGCACAAATAAAAAGAGCATCAGTTGTTACGTTTCTCAAGGTTATTTCTCAATACAAGTTAAAATGAATCAAGAATGCAGGAGATACACAAAGGAGACTGCATATTAAGAGCTTATCTGTGCAATGGAATCTCTAGGTATTTGCAAATGTGGCCTCTTTTCCCTGCTTTAAACCTTAGATCTTGGATTACACAAGTGATTGTGACCTGTAAATCAGTATACATTGTTAGTTCCTCCGTTCAAATTAATATCTGCTGAATGAGTTGAGCTTTGTAAAAGTTCAGCTTGTGTTTTATTCATTCTTTGCCAGGGCGTCTAATGCTGTCCAAGAAATGTCTCAGGACAAAAGGGTCTTTATATGAAGAACAATAATAATACCATTATTACCATATATGAATTATCAGCCTGCCCTCAATCCAGTTAGTTTCTGTACAAAGTGTGCTATTGACTTTGAACTTCAGTTAAATCACAGTTAGACAATAATCCCAAATTTGATTCAGTGTTTAGGGGACCTCCTATTTTACTATATCATTTTTAATACTGTTTATTTTCCATTACCTTTGATTTGGGTTCTCTTTTTAAACAGCCAATTCATGTAACATGTTTAGTTTTGAGATAGATCTACTTCGGGCTTGTGATCATTTCCTCTTTCCTACACAACAAGAAATTTCCAAGAGGACACTTGGTGTTTTGTAACATGGATGGCATGCCTCCCATATTGGCATTGTTCAGTTCTTTGATAATATTGAAAGAATTGGCAGTTTGGGTGAATTATCCATTAGCCAAACTGTCCCGCAACTCCAATATAGTCTTTTTAATGTATACTGTCTGTTTATGTCATCCTTTGTCAAGGCCTACATTTGAGAATTCTTGCAAAGCCCTTCATTCCCTCTAGTCTTTTAAGACAATTTTCTGGGCATGCGATGGTATTTTGCATTGGTCACATACAGTCCTGCTGCCCTTTGTGATGTTGCCTTACATCTGTGCCACCCAATACAGTAACCCTTTGTCATTTAAACCATTTATATGTTCAAATTGAAACTTCAATTAATTTCAGTGTAATGAAATAAAAAAATTCAGTTTCTCAGTTGCACTAGTCACACTTTGAGTTCTCAGTAGCTACGTGGCTTCTAGATTCGATAGTGCAGTGCAACATGTGTCCATCATTGCACATACTGGTGGGCAGCTTTTCCTTAAATGCTTGATAAACTTGCAGAGGAGAGTGTCTACATTGACTCACAGGCAGAAAGCAATGGTGGCCATACAATCCCAGGTTCAATACCGGAAACATCAAAATCAATAAAAGTGGCTGAGACTCTCTCAGAAGGTAATTACACCTCATCATGAATTCTCATTGTAATTCAATGAAATCATTCAAATGTTGGTTTTATTAATTTTTCAGAATGAACAGAGCAAACAGCCACTTGACAGTTCTTTTTATTTCATTGCTGGTAACACGTCACCTAATGACCCTTACAAATATGCCCACTTTTAAATACTGGTTATAATTTCTTAGCAGTTTTTCTGTTTTCTTGTCATACAAAATCACTCTGGACCATGACAGCCAAGGACTCATTTCTCCTCCTTTTTTTCCCTTTCCTGAGTACAGTTTTCCCTTCTCTTTTTTCATCCCTTCCTGTAACTTTGGGAGTAAAATATTTTCCCAGGCCAGGGCAAAATACTTGTGAACCAAAATCAGTCAAAGGGAGAAATAATTTGGGAGAAACCCGTTTATTGCTTACAAGTAGTCATCCATTCTACTTGCCCATGTCTGTCATGACCAGACAGCAAAAGGGGACCCCACCCACCTGTCTGGTTTCAGATGTGCCCTCACTCCCCGTTGCAATCACCTATTGATATGGAGATGGACTACTTCTCTCCACCCCTTGGAAACACCTATTGATATGGAGATGCACTAAGGCCAGGCCAGAGATTCTGGAAATAGTGCAATTTTACCCACACTTCCTGTTCTCTTCTCTTCTCCTACTCCTGAGGTTCTGTCCTGATGATGTTGTCAGAGCAAGGGAAGGCAGGAGAGTTAAGTGTGTCTTTTGAAATATTCTGTTTTTGGACACTTCCACTTGGTTTGGGTTAAGATGAAAAGATTTGGGGGCAAGTTAGCTCTCTTTTGGTCTTATCTTCATCCTTACAAATGTGTATAAGGTTCTATGGGGGCAAGTATAAGGATTCTAGAGCATCCTTCCTCGCTCTTCTATCGAGTGTTAGAATCTGAATGCCCATGGGGCTGGCTGGCCCTTGCCAGGAAGTGTCCCAGCTGTCTGGATAATCCCACTTGTTCTTGAGAGCTGGGACTCATCAAACTCAAAAAACTTACCTGTGCTTCAGAGTTTGCCCATGAGACTATTACAAGAAGACTAAGTGTTCCACTGTCAGGTTTCTAAATAGATGTGGGGAATTCGTAACAACTAAATGTGTTGGAAAATTCAGTGTGGAAACATATGCACAAATGAGAAGAAGTTGTCTTACTCCCCAGAGTCTTTTTTTAAAGATTTTCAAGATTTTTAAAGGATTTCAAGAACTTGTGATGTGAAGGAGTATATTGTACTTCTCTCAGGCTGTGTTTTCAGAGAAGGAGGTGACCTATTTCAAAAACATGCTTTCATAGACCTGAAAGGCTAAGATTTGGGGATTTCATAGTGATTTGATAGAGATGTATGATTTTTTAGAGCTGAATTCTTGCCATAATTTGTAAGACTGATCACACCATTTCTCTTAAAATATGAAGGTTTAAAATCCTCAGATCTTTTGTGAATGTCCTGTTGCTTACCTTTACTGTCTCATCTGCTACCACTCTTCACATGCACCCCATGTTTAAGCAATATTTAACCCACTGCAATTCCCAGAGCAAACTATGCAACTCTTCCTCTATAACTAGAAGGCATTCCTGCCCATCAACTATTTTGAGATCTTGGACTCATTCAACTTTGCTCAGTTGCTCCATTTGTAGTGAAGTGTCACCACCCCCATATTAGCTATCCCTTCCCACATAACAAATTACGTTAATCCTTAGTAGCTGAAAACATTTGTTATCTCACAGTCTCACTGGGGCAGGAATCTGGGAGTGACTTAGCTGGGTCCTGTCTCAGGGTTTCTCCCAGGCTGGACTCAGGGCTGCATCTATGGAAGCATATGCTTCCAAAACCACTCAATGGTTGTTGGAAGGATTCAGTTCATGGGATATTGGGATGAGGCCTCAGACTCTTGCCTCATGGCTTTTCTGTAGGGCAGCTCCCAACATGACAGCTTACTTCTTCAGAGTGAGCAAGTGACAAGAGCCAAAGAGAGTGTAAAGAAGACAGAAATCAGTCTTTTATTACCTAATCTTGGAAAAATACTCTATCACTGTTACTGCATTCTGTTTGTTAGAAGCACGTTGCTAGCTCCAGCCCACACTCCCAGAGAGTGGATTACACAGGGATGTGAGTAAGAGGAGGCAGGAATTAGGAGTCTTGTCAGGAGCTGACTTCTCACCAAATCCCTCACCCAGCCATCCTGGAGGTGCTAAACATTGAGTCCTTGTACGATCTAGGACAGCACGTCTCCACTAAATTACAATTCCTTGTTTCCATACCTTACTACTTTCTTCTCCTTAGCACACAGGCTCCATGGGGAGTGGTATAGAAATACCAGTTGAATGACTGAATGAGTGAGTCAATCTCCATTGAGTATTTGCATAATGATATCTGAAATCCATTGGATTTACTGAATGGAGTATCACAGAGGTGTGTTTCTACACAACACTACATATAAATTCCTGGAAGACTTCATATTCTGCAAAATCATGCACTAAAAATACTAAGACTCACGGGACAAATGAAGATAGGGAAGACCATGCAAAACATGAATATCCATAGTCCCAACACTTACAAACATCCTAACCATACCACCTTAAACCCTGGAGTTAGTACTTGCTCCCTCTGGATATAGGTATTGAAGGGCATTCAGTTCTCATGGAGACTCTTTGTACTTGAATTTAAAAAATCATACTCAGCTGCTTTTTCAATGATATTTTGTTTTAATATGGGGGGAAATGTCTTTGTTTTTCTGGACCTGAACTCACAGCTTTGCCAGATGAATTAACACAGTTAAAAGCAGAGAGGTTCTTGAAGCTTCTAAACCATGCTGTACTGAAGGAAGGTAATTTTGTAGAATTCTTAGCTTTTCTCTAAGTATCTCAAAATACCTAAGTCTTTTTATCTTTACTTGTAAGAAAGCTTACCACTGGTAACTTCAAAACATTAGCACTCTTGGAAGAATCTCAGAGGAACCAGCATGACTTCTACATTATCTTTACATTGTTCTCTTGTTTTTCAACTGTGTATAAGCAAATTCATGCTACTGAAACACCCAGTACAGAAGAACAAATTATCTCATTCTTTTCAGCTTTAGGAAAATTCCCCATTGCAATTTGACCATCTGTTTTGAGAGTATAGAAGGTGCCTTTAGGCCTTTTGGCTTAACTAACATTGTGACTTAATCCTCATTTCTAACTTCAAAACTCACTGTGATTTTTAATAAACAATTTCTTTGGTCCAAAGCTCTCAGAATGTTACTCACTCATTCACTGCTTCCCTTCTTATAAACATCACATGTTGTGGTGTTACTTTTTCTTCACTTTTAATTGATTTTCAATTTGTATTTTGTTTTTGGAATAGATAATGTATTCACATGGCAATAAATGTAAAGAAATATCTCCTTATCCCTGCTGACCATCATTAAGACATTTTCCTCCTGACATGCAGGGAATATTGCTATGTAGTGTCTCCCCATTTGGAATTGTCCAAATGCCATGTGAATTTATCATTACATTTCAGACTGTGTCATCAATTCGAACACATGGCCTTTAAAAACAATCTCATACAAACACATTCTTACATTTCTTTAGCTAACTCAGCAAGGTAAATGAGTGAGGTGAATATATGATTTGTGGCCTGTGAAGGTGTGTATTATTTGAGTTCTTACAAGTTGCAAGGAAAAACACACTGTCATGGGTGATGGGTGTTTATTACAAGCACATGTTGGAACTGAGGAAGCACAATGAACCTTCTAGGCAGCTGCAAAGTCACTCTGGGTCTCAGAGGTTCCCAGTCTGAGCTGCTTATTAAATGACTTGAGAGATGGAAATGACACATTGTCATTCATGATATAAGAGCAAGTCTACTCACCATGTATTCTTACCTTCCACCAAGGAGCATTTTTGACTACCTTTTACTTGTGTGTGTATTCCTACACTCCCAAAAGATAAATTTCTGAGTGTATCACTCAGTATCCAATGTGGAGATCCTGTAGGTGGTCCCTCAGCATAGCCCACGATTATGTAGATTTCACCCATATCCATGAATGCTGCAGGCTCCAGCTTGAACTCTAGCACAGACCATCATGATTAAGGTGGTAGAGTCACAGGCATAAGGCCCAGAACTCTTATTCAGAAAGGCTGATTCCCCACTGGAATGGGGTTCTGATGGTCAAGACAGATGAGGACCCATTTCAGAGACAGTTCAGGGCAGAGAGGTTTACATTATGGTCAGTTTGGCATCTTCACATGCACGCACTCGGATTTTATTTTAGAGGCGTCATCTAAAAGATAAAAAGGAACAGACACGTTCTCACTTTACAAATAGGAAACCAAACACCCAGAGAGGTTAAAGAGTGTATTTGAATGTTTTCTATCAGAAATCTAGCCAATAACTTGAAACGCAAGTAAGTCAACTAGACCCTTGCTTTTTCTACTTGAAAAGACCAATTATGGCAGATAAAGAGTCAATTATATGTAGTGTTTGATACAGGACTTGCCCAGTGGACAAATGAACAGAATTGGGAATTACAATTTAATTACCTGGTAGCAACCGCTTAAGACATTAAAAGGCAACACTAAAATTGTCTTTCAGGTATGTTAGCTAAAAGTGTCCATTTTCTTAAAGTCGTATGTAGTCTTATAACATTTTCTAATCTTTCAATCATACATTTGTTTGGAAAATCTAGTGAGCTTAACCACATTTCAGAATTTATTAAATATCATGTTGTGTTGAGGAATGCTGGTTTATTCACCAGGGTATAAATGCAATTAATTTTATAGACCCTGAAGTCTTGATATGGTTCTAAACTCCAGGATAAACCCCAACTATGTCAGTTGTTGATTTATTTTGGTATGTTACCTTTAAAAAAAATCAAAACCATATTTATTACCTTATCAAACCAATAGACTATCAAGCTGTCATATGAAAGGCTAACTTAATAACAACCTTTTTGGACCAATAACAAATGTTTCTCCTCCTACTGAGACTACGGAGTCCAGGGCATGGAAATCAGAAAACAGCTCTTGCTTATTAGGCCTCCATCTGGCTTGAGAGGATGAATATATGTGAAACACAATGGCTGTGCTCACTTACTTCATTAGCAAGAGCATGTAATTTTGCAACTAAAAAAAATGAAGGCAACTTAAAATGTACTCAGAATACATTTTGAACAGAAAATAGTTTGCTTTTCTGTGGGCTGGAAACGGGTTGTTGAGTATTATTACTGTTCTCTGAATAAGGTAAATGGTAGATTTTAGTACAACTGAAGAAAACTTTTCTGTCTCATGCCATGGTAAATTTAAAGTGGAAAGTTCCCCTGTGATTTGTATGTGAAAATTCAGAGAATAAGCAAAAACTTCAGTTTGATTCATATCATCTTTCAACACTAAGAAAACACACATGCATCAATATGCACAAACACAAAAAGTTTTGATTGAAAGTCAGTTTTATTATTCCTAAGTAGTAATCTTCAGCACAAACTAAATAGGGATCCCTTTCAGCATATTTTCTACCAGGTATTTCTGTGATATAAATCCTACTGACTACTTGGTTTCTTTAAAAGCAAAGAGCTCAATAATGATAGCAAGGGTAGTTGGGAGCCTAGAAAAATCTCACTCATCTCAGGCCTAGATATTTTATATCATGACTTTTAATACATTCTAGAGCTAAATAATATAATTCCACTTATTTATTTCAGCATTTCAAAATCAAATATTTTTTTATCCACTTTTTAGTCAAATTATCAACTTACTCTAGCACATTCCTGCACACACATACACAAATAAATAACTGTGTTCTCCTTTCTGAGTTTGTGTAATTACTGGCCATAAAATTCTGGAGACAGTAGAAAATCCCACCTTTTGGATGATGACGATGGTGGTCAAAGGATGTCTTCAATCCTAAATAATCAAGACATCAGGAAATTTCAATGTGTTGGCAAATTCCCAGTGTCTTCATAAACATGAAAAACACAGATGAAGGTGGTTGCAATTTCCTCAGCTGCGATTTTATGCTATTTGGTTTTCATAAATTTAAATTATTGTGTTAATAAAATAAACTTCTACCAAAACCTATGAATTTTCCCACAACTTGTATCCTCATAAGAAATTGGGAGATAAGTAAAGAGGAAGCCAAAAACTTATTAAATGGCAATTATTTACATTATCACCAAGGTGCTCATCAAAATATATGGAATCCAGATAAATATTGAAGATTACATTAAGAAAAAACAACACTCTATATTTAATTTCTACATGTACATTTGGCCACTTAATACTGAATCATAAATCAATGTTTTTAAGCTCCCCTGCTAGTGATCTTGTAATTCCATTCCTGACATATATCTTAAGAGTTCACTAAGAGATTGTAGCAGAATTTTGTTGCCCACATACATCAAATAAGAGACAAAACAGGACTTCCGGGAAGATGGCGGTGTGAGCAGGGCGGCAGAAATCTCCTCCCAACACTATATTTATCTACGAAAACACAGAAAATACATCTATTCCTAAAAAAGAGACGAGAATACACAGGAAAGCGCACAGCGTGCAGCTACACCCGAGAGGACTTGGCACCCCAAGAGGCGGTCTTAAAGAGCCCAGCTGACATACGTGGCAACTATCAGTGACCAAATTATACAGCCATGAAAAGACAGAGGAATATGGTTCAGACAAAAATCAAACAGACAACCCCAGAGAGGGAGTCTGAAGGGGTGGAAATGCACAGCCTCCTGAAAAAGAATTCAGAATAAAAGTCATAACCATACTGATGGACCTACAGAGAAATGTGGAAGAGCTGAGGGAGGAAGTGAGGGAAGTGAGGAAAGACAATACAGAAACCAGACAAGCGATCGACGGGCTTAACAGCAGAATGGATGAGATGCGAGAGACTGTTAATGGAATAGAAAACAGAGAACAGGAGTACAGAGCAGCGGAGGCAGAGAGAGATAAAAGGATTTCTAGGAATGAAAGAATATTAAGAGAACTGTGTGACCAATCCAAACGGAACAATATCCGCATTATAGGAGTACCAGAGGAAGAAGAGAGAGAAAAAGGGATAGAAAGTGTCTTTGAAGAAATAATTGCTGAAAACTTTCCCTCGCTGGGGAAGGAAGTAGTCTCGCAGTCAACCGAAGCTCATAGATCTCCCAACACAAGGGACCCAAGGAAGACAACACCAAGACACATACTAATTAAGATGGCAAAGATCAAAGATAAAGACAGGGTATTAAAGGCAGCTAGAGAGAGAAAAAAGGTCACCTACAAAGGAAAACCCATCAGACTATCATCAGACTTCTCAACAGAAACCTTACAGGCCAGAAGAGAATGGCATGATATATTTAACGATATGAAACAGAAGGGCATCGAACCAAGAATATTGTATCCAGCACGATTATCATTTAAATATGATGAGGATTAAACAATTTCCAGATAAAACGAAAGTTAAGAGAATTTGCGTCTCATAAACCACCACTACAGGATATCTTAAATGGACTGCTCTAGATGGAAGCACACCTAAGGCTAAAAAGATGTCACCAGAAAAAAAAAAAAAAATCATAGCAAAGAAAGCAGACCATCCAAATACTAACTAAAGGCAAAGAATAAAACACCTATTATAGAAAGAATGGAGGAGGAGAATAAGAAGGGAGAGAAAGAAAGAAACATCAGACTGTGTTTACAATAACTTAACAAGAAAGTTAAGTTAGATTGTTAGATAGTAAAGAAGAAACCCTTGAACCCTTGGTAACCACGAATCTAAAGCCAGCAATGGCAATAAGTACATACCTATCAATAATCATTCTAAATGTAAATGGACTGAATGCACCAATCAAAAGACACAGAGTAACAGAATGGATAAAAAAGCAAGACCCACCTATATGCTGCCTACAAGAAACTCACCAAATCCAAAGAT
Source organism: Smutsia gigantea (assembly GCA_032199065.1). NCBI lineage: Eukaryota > Metazoa > Chordata > Mammalia > Pholidota > Manidae > Smutsia > Smutsia gigantea. The sequence continues at coordinate 722 of JAVSCE010016383.1, read as the reverse complement.
ATACACAGACTAAAATGAAGGGATGGAAAGATATTTCATGAAAACAACAAGGAGAAAAAAACAGGTGTTGCAGTACTTGTATTAGACAAAATAGACTTCAAAACGAAGAAAGTAGCAAGAGATAAAGAAGGACATTACATAATGATAAAGGGGTCAGTCCAACAAGAAGATATAACTATTATAAATATATATGCACCCAACACAGAGCGCCAGCATATGTGAAACAAATACTAACAGAATTAAAGGAGGAAATAGACAGCAATGCATTCATTTTAGGAGACTTCAACACACCACTCACTCCGAAGGACAGATCAACCAGACAGAAAATAAGTAAAGACACAGAGGCACTGAACAACACACTAGGACAGATGGACCTAACAGACATCTACAGAACTCTACACCCAAAAGCAACAGGATACACATTCTTCTCAAGTGCACATGGAACATTTTCCAGAATAGACCACATACTAGGCCACACAAAGAACCTCAGTAATTTCAAAAATATTGAAATCCTACCAACCAACTTCTCAGATCACCAAGGTATAAAACTAGAAATAAATTTTAGAAAGAAATCAAAAAAAGCTCACAAATACATGGAGACTTAACAACACTCTCCTAATTAATCAATGGGTTAACGACCAAATCAAAACAGAAATCAAAGAATATATGGAGACTAATGACAACAACAACACAAAGCCACAACTTCTGTGGGACGCAGCAAA